>OZ030007.1:101179702-101497202 GCA_964023405.1 Apodemus agrarius | reverse complement strand
TTCAAGAGATGGTTTGAAATCAGACTGAATACTTCAAACAAAGTATTTTAAATATCTCAAAATAATTTATTAAGGTTTTTGTTACTAAAATATGCCATTGTTTTTACTTGGCAAGCATGTCTTTTATCATGAGTCAAGACTATTTGCAAAATAATTTCTGCTACGTAAAAGCACTTAAAATGGTACTGTTATAGAAATACAAATATCAACTGACTCATAGTTTGAAATAAAACTTTGTTAAAGTGTCTATATTTTAAGTTGTGTTTCATGTGTTGAAGTGAAAACTCTGCCGTGGGTTTTAACACCATGTTAGCATTCAGCTGCTGAAGTCCTAAGTCTTCATTTTAGTAATATTAAATTTCCACAGTCATACTTTCAAAATGCTAGCTAGTACAGAATAAAGCAAGAACATTATTGCTAGTCTCATTATATAATGATAACAATGAGCACCTACTACTGTAAAGGGGGAATTCATGGATGGCTTAAGCCCATAGTTCCAGCAACATGGAAACTGAGACAGAAGGATTACTTGAGTCCAGGATTTTGAGGATAGCTTGGATAATATGGAGAACCCACCCCCACCCCAATAATCAGAGACATTAGTACATCTAAACCAGAGAAAATTCCATACATTTGGAACACTAAATTTGTTCTAAATGTGCAACGATCAGACTTTAGGTAAATCTAACTGTAATTCTGAATTTTTTGCTTTGATATCTCATTATTGTGAAAATTTGCAGTTTGCTGATCTTAAATAGGTGACACAAAAGGTGACTTCTAAAGCATATACATACTCTAGGTTTCAGTATTGAATCACAACACTAGATAAAACTTGTAAGTGTATGTATACGTGTATGTAGACATATGTAAACATAGATCAAATTGATGTATTCTTGTGATTGAAAGTTCCATGAAGTTATACCAGCTTCATATTTTGGGTATTAATATGTATGACTAGAAGAGAGTATATAATTAGTGTGATTTTCCAAGATCATAAGTCTCAGATAACCTTTTTGTCATAAGATTCTGAAATCAAGATTTAAGTAACAAACAGAATTGAATATTTCATATATTATTCAGAGCCATCTGTTTACTTCAATAAATTTTTTAATTAATTAATTAATTTTATGTACATGCGTACAATGTAGCTGTCTTCAGACACTCCAGAAGAGGGCATCAGATCCCGTTACAGATGGTTATGAGCAATCATGTGGTTGCTGGGAATCGAACTCAGGCCCTCTAAAAGAGCAGCCAGTGCTCTTAACCACTGAGCCATAGCTCCAGCCCTCAATAAATATTTATTGAAGAGCAAATGAACCATGTACGATGCTGTACTAAAATAAGGAAGCTAGCTGCCCTCAAGAAGTTGTTGGTATAAGAGGAATAAAAACACGTTCGGTTGACGTTAGAGAAATCAGTGTAGTCATGAGAGACCTAATGCTGTAGTTTCTATTGAAGCAGACGGTACATAAACGCATTTAACAAGTTACAACACATCTTAACCACACGATTACAGGCTATTATGACCATATATATAGGAATTATGAATACAGAACTAACTGTGTAGTTCTTACCACACATAGGGAGAAACTACAAAAAAAAAATGTGTGTACCATAAAATGAAAAAGATTTTGCACAATGCTCTGCACATATCTAAACACTCCCAGAATCACACACCAATTCTTATATTAGCCTTTAAGCCTTCCTGTAATTTATAGTAAGCCTATTTTCAATTCTATGTTATTTCCTAGAAATATCAGAAATCACATTATATTCACATTATATAAACATTGCTCCCTAAAATAAACAAAAAAATTTATTTCAAAGAAAAGTCAATACTAAAAAGCATGTCAGGGGGTCTTAAGGTATAGAAACTATATTCTAAATACTACAAGAGACATGTACTTTTATATGAATAATTACTATATCTAAGTATTACCATCTATACAAATACATAGATAATATAAATTTGTGTATACATGATGCCCAACTACATAACTCATTACACTTACTTTGGACTGGGTTTTGTTCTAAGTACATAACATACTATCTTATTTAATTTATACAGCAACCCTAATGTTTAAAGTGAATTTATAATATTTTCAGACAATTATGAGAGAGTAAGATACTGGTGACTCATCTAACAGCTATTTAATAAGAAAAGCCAGTATTTAGATGTAGATAACCAGCTTTCAGAATCTCAATAGCCTAATAATGATCATCTAATTAATAAGTAATTAGATGATCATTAGATGTCATATTCTAAAATGTATCTTCTTTGTGTCTCTGTCTCTGTTTCTCTCTCTCTCTGTCTGTCTCTCCCTCTCCCTTCCTCCCTCCCTCAGTCCCTCCCTCCCTCCCCCCCACCTCTCTCTCTGCATGTGTGCATGTGAGTCTATCCATCTCTGTGTCTTTCTTTGAAAACCCTGAGTTGGGTATCCAATACAAATCTTTACCATACCAGATTTCTAGGGAAATGTGTAATATGTTACCAAAAATTAGTATAAATATCTATTGCTTTTCTATTTTGAAGCTATAAATTATTTCAGCTGTTTTAGTCCATTTTCTTACCAGTGTTTCTTCTTTTGAACATTGAAGGTCAAAAACCAAATAACCCCTGATGGTCTGAAGACTTCCTAGTTTGTCTGTGTACCTCCATACCAAGAACCAAGTTGCAATTTCAATAGGTCATTTTGTATCAAAAGGTCAATTATGAAGCACCTAGAATTTTTCAATTATAATAACATATTCTCTAGGTTCTGTTGTGGCCCAAATGATGGTAACTTTTTTCTGTTATGGGTTCTGATTTTTTTTCCCCATTCCAGAAACTGGTTTTGATGTACCCAAGACTTAAGCTTCTCAATAAAGGAAATAAAATCTCCTTAAAAAAAAACAAAAAAGAATTGATGTGGTGAACATTCACTTCACTGGGCTATGTTTTTTTTGTTTGTTTTTATTATTATTAATTTATTTATTTATTACACTCCATATTTTATTCCCACCCCCACCCCCGTGCACCCTCTGACTGTTCCACATCCTGTACCTCCTCCCCACCCCCTGTCTCCACATGGAGGTCCCGAACCCTCACCCCACCTGACCGCTAAACTCCCTGGAGCCTCCAGTCTCTTGAAGGTTAGCATCATCTCTGAATGAACACAGACCCGGCAGTCCTCTACTGTATGTTGGAGACCTCATATCAGCACCAGCTGTATGTTGCCTGTTTGGTGGTCCAGTGTTTGAGAGATCTCGGGGGTCCTGATTAAATGAGACTACAGGGTTGCCCTTCTCGTCAGCTTCTTTCAGCCTTCCCTAATGCAACAACCGGGGTCAGCTGCTTCTGTCCATTCGTTAGGTGCAAACATCTGCATCTGACTCTTTCAGCTGCGGGTCATGCACCGTCCCTTTGTGTGAGTGCTCCATAGTCTCAGTAATAGTGTCAGGCCTTGGGACCCCACCTTGAGCTGGATCCCACTTTGGGCCTGTCACTGGACCTTCTTTTCCTCAGGCTCCTCTCCATTTCCATCCCTGTAATTCTTTCAGAGAGACATAATTATGGGTCAGAGTTGTAACTGTGGGATGGCCCCCCTCTCCCTCATTTGATGCCCTGTCTTCCTGCTGGAGGTGGGCTCTAAAAGTTCCCTCTCACTACTGTCACACATTTCATCTAAGGCCCCTCCCTTTGAGTCCTGAGAGTCTCTGACCACCCAGGTCTCTGGTGCATTCTGGAAGGTCCCCCTCCCCTCAACCTCCTATCTCCCAAGGTTGCCTGTTTCCATTCTTTCTGCTGGCTCTCGGGGCTTCAGTCCTTTTCCCTCACCCAATACCAGATCATGTTCCCTTCTCCCCTCATTCCCTCTCCTTTCCCACCCAAGCCCATCCCTCCCTCCCTCCCCATTTGTGATTGCTTTGTTCTCCTTCCCAAGTAGGACCAAGGGGTCCTCACTTGGGCACTTCAGCTTGTTGACCTGTTTTATTTCTGTGGACTGTATTATCTTGGGTACTCTGTACTTTTTAACATCCACTTATTAGTGAGAACATATCATGGATGTCCTTTTGGGTCTGAGTTACCTCACTCAGGATGATATTTTCTAGTTTCGTCCATTTGACTGCAAAACTCAGGATGTCCTCATTCTTATTAGCTTGGTAATATTCCATTGTGTAAATGAACCACATTTTCTGTATCCATTCTTTTGTCGTGGGACATCTGGGTGGTTTCCAGGTTCTGGCTATCACAAATAAGGCCACTATGAATATAGTGGAACATGTGACCCTGTGGCATGGTGGGGCATCTTTTGGGGCATATTCCCAAGAGTGCTATAGCTGGGTCTTCAGGTAGATCTATTTCCAGTTTTCTAAGGAACCTCCAGATTGATTTCCAGAGTGGTTGTACCAGTTTGCAATCCCACCAGCAACAGAGGAGTGTTCCTCTTTCTCCACATTCTTTCTAACATGTGTTCTCACCTGCGGTTTTGATCTCAGCCATTCTGATTGGTGTAAGGTGGAATCTCAGGGTCATTTTGATTTGCATTTCTCTTATCATTACGGACTTTGAACATTTCTTTAGGTGCTTCTCAGCCATTTGAGATTCCTCAGTTATGAAATCTCGGCTTAGTTCTATACCCCATTTTTTTAATTGGGTTATTTGGGTTTTTTTGGTGATTAGTTTCTTGAGCTCCTTATATATTTTAGATATTAGCCCTCTATCAGACGTGGGGTTAGTGAAAATTTTTTCAATCTGTAGTTTGCCAGTTTATCTTCTTAAAACTCTCATAATACAAGTTAATCTTATATTATGCCACAACAACCAGCTCACACATTAGATTCTCATGTATTTCCCAATGGCTAGTTGACTGAGAGCAGTCACCCAACGGGAAGAGCTAAATAGTCTGGTCCAGTCAGTCCTTGTGGTGAATATGCTGGAATAAGAGGATCTACTAGGTTTAGAGAGAACACTTCACTCGACACTACTCCCACCAGCCCATGTAATGCTTCTTGGGGTACAAAACCTAGGCCAGCAATATCACCAGGACCTGGGAACTAGTTTAAAATACAAAATTTTAGAATACAGCAATAAAAATAGAATAATTATAACTTGTATGTATCTGATAATATGGCCTTAAAGTATGTAGAGTAAATACTGTTGAACTGCTAACAGCCTCTGGATCCTGTCCATCAAATGGGAGGTATAATAAAGCAACAGCAAATTAATAACTTTGCTCCGATGAACACTATAGGATCCTGAAGATTGGAGAATACACATTGTTTTCAAATACAAATTAGCCATTGGTAAAAATTAATAAAATTGGTGAAAAAAAAAACAATTAATGCTAGAAATGTAGCCCCAAGGTAGACCTTTTGCCTACCTTGCACAAAGCCCCTAGATTCTTTCTTTTTTAATTCATATATCACATCCCAAAGGCGGTTCCCCTTCCTGCTCTTCTTTCAGCCCCTCCCACCCCACCTCCCATCTCCCCATCCACTCCTCTATTTTCCTTCAGAAAAGAGCAGGCCTCCCAGGCATATCAACCAAACCTGGCATATCAAATTGTATTAAGACTGGGCACTCCCCCTTATTAAGGCTGGAAGAGACAACCCAGTGGGAAGGAAAAGGGTCCTAAAAGCAAGCAAGAGTGTCAGAGATATCCCCCTCCCACTGTTAGGAGTCCCTGAGACTACACAACCATAGCATCGTGCAGAGGACCTAGGGCAGACCCATGCAGGTCACCTCATAATCGCTCCAGTCTCGGAGCTCCTTTGAGCCCAGATTAATTGATTTTGTGGTTTTCTTGTGGTGTCCTTGACCCCTCTGGCTCCCAGAATCCTTCCTCCCCCTCTTCTGCTGGCGTCCACAAGTTCTACCTAATGTCTGCCTCTGGGTGTCTGCATCTATTTCTGTCAGTTGCTGGATGAGACTGCTCTGACGGAGAGTATACTACTAGGCTCCAGTATACAAGGGTAACCATTTCATTGAGGTTGTTTTATTTTGTTGCCGGTCCTACTTGGTTCTATCCTAAATCTCTAGGCTATCCTGCCTCTGGCTCTTGGCCTTCCAGGCAGTGTCAGGGCTCCCCTCCCCCTGAGGCATAGGTCCCAAGGTGGACCAGTCATCATTGGATAAGCCCCTGGATTCTATCCCCAGCACTACAAAAACAAAAACAAAAAAAAAAATTAATTTTAACCTTGGATTAGTTAATAATCCAGATCAGAATACATCAGAATTACTGTGAACACTATATCCTTTCATCAGAATAAATTAAATTGGACTTCAGTAAAAACATCAGATAGTGTTTTTTATTTTAAACAAATTTAACTCACTCTATGTAGCTCTTGAGTTTACAGACTACACAAAACCTACTGAGATATATTGTATTTTAAATTGTTTTTATAAATAAAATGTAATAGATGTGAGCTACAACGGCCCCAGTTTGCGGTCCCATGTACTTGGGAGGCTGAGGTAGGCCGTCCAGTTTAGCTTCAAAGTTCAAGGAACATCTACACAACAAAGATTCTTGTCTCCAGTTAGTTAAGAGAGAGAGAGAGAGAGAGGGGGGGGGAAAGAAAGAAAGAAAGAAAGAAAGAAAGAAAGAAAAAAGGAAGGAAGAAAGGAAGGAAAGAAAAATCTTATCTACCTTGGGCAGGGTTCTGTGTCTGAACACGATCTCTATTGATGCTCATACATGCTGAAGTTGGATCTCTACTGCTCTAAATATTAAGCAACAAATTAACACTCACCTAAAATTGCAACCAAGAAACTAAAGGTTATAAAAATATAGACTGATTAATACTGAACTAAAACAGCAAAAATGCTATCCTTTAATACAGAGTTGATGACTTGGCTTCTAGTTAGGGAGGACATTGTCATTGCTGCAGTCTGAGGAACACTGTTACCACTACAGTCTTCATTTATAAGTATTTGATCCTGTTGTTATATTATGGTTTTATAAAGTAATATCCATAACAGCATTGAAATTAAAGAGAAACTTTGAAACAGTAATCTTTCCATTTCCTAATTAGAGGAATTTCTTCTGATTCATATATAATAAATATATATTATATATTATATGTAGATTTAAATATCATTTAATCATTAAAATAACTTAATGGATGCTAAAAGCCTATATGCTTTTATCTGTACTGTTTTTTTAATGAAGTACATTGACTTGCTGGCAAAAAAAGTTGCCTATAATATGAATGCTTTTAAATTTTCTTATGTATTTATGTATTGCCAACTGAAGAACGTTGTAGGTTAATTCTGTCCATGATCTACAACTTGTTTGTATTCAGTCCTGTTTGGAACTGAATTAAATTGCATATATTAGGACTGATTTTTTTAAAGGAATACCAAACTTTCTTTCCTTGTATCTATTACCATAAATGGCCACTGCTGAAGATAATTCACCTATCATGTGAAAGAATGGGACATACCTTCTCAAAATAAGCTACTTAAGATTATGTGCTGATCCACTTTACTGTTTACCCTTGAGGATTAACAAACTCAATTCCTATTGTGTGACTTATTCCAAAACTAGCTCACACCTTCAGGGTACTAGTTTCTGTCATCTAACAAGATTGTGTTCCTGTTTGTTTGTTTGTTTGTTTGTTACTGTTCTTTTTTTTCCAGTATGCATATTTTTTTATTAGATATATTCTATATTTACATTTCATTTCCCTTTTTCTGGTTCCCCATCCCCCAAAGGTCTCACATGCCCTTTTCCTCCCCCCCCTCCCCCCATCCACCCCTTCCCTCTTCCCTGTTCTTGTATTCCCCTACACTGATGTTTTGATCCTTTCCAGCACCAGTGTCCACTCCCTCCTTATTGTCAGACATCATTTGGTATGTGGATTGTGTTTTTGGTGTCCCAAGATTCTAGGCTAATATCCACTTATCAGTGAGTGCATACCATGGGTATTCTTTTGAGACTGGGTTACCTCACTTAATATGATGTTCTCCAGCTCCATCCATTTCTCTAAGAATTTCATTAATTCATTGTTTCTAATGGCTGACTAGTACTCCATTGTGTATATATACCACATTTTTTGTATCCGTTGCTCTGCTGAGGGACATCTGGGTTCTTTCCAGCTTCTGGCTATTATAAATAAGGCTGTTTGTTACTGTTCTTAATTAGAACAGGCACTTCAGGTGGTAGAATCATGAAACAATTCCTCTATCAAAGTGTGTGATATATAAAATATTTTAGTGCATTAAAACATACATTTAATAGGATTAAATCAGAGC
This sequence comes from Apodemus agrarius, assembly GCA_964023405.1. NCBI lineage: Eukaryota > Metazoa > Chordata > Mammalia > Rodentia > Muridae > Apodemus > Apodemus agrarius. The sequence continues at coordinate 101,488,966 of OZ030007.1, read as the reverse complement.
ATGCCTGAGTTCTGTTGGGGAAAATTTGTGGAGGTATGTAATTATCAGAAGTGTTAGCCTTTTTAAAATGTACGTGTGTGTTACAACACCGAGATTCAGCACTTGCTTTCAGACCTAAAAGACGAATTTCTCAAGTTATGGCAACAAAATTCATGGCATTCTCTTAAATACTGACCATTTTATATTTCTATAAAATAGTAGTCATCTTTAAGATATTAATTCATTATTAGCATGTCATTTGACCACAGATTATTTCCTTTTATTTTATATTTTATCCCATTTATCATGATTATAATTAAATTTTAACAAAAAGTGAATGAAAATAATCAAATTAGGTTTGTTGTTTCTTTGAAGTTTTTTTTCTATATTCTTTGTTTACATTCCAAATGATGTTCCCTTTCCTGCTTCCCCCCTCCGCATAAGTCCCATAAGCCCTCTTCCCTCCACCCATTCTCCAATCAACCCCCTCCTCCTTCTCTGTCTTGGTAATCCCCTACAATGCTGCATCAAGACTTTCCAGGACCAGTGCCCTCTCCTTCCTTCTTCTTCAGAATGATTTGATATGTGAATTGTGTCTTGGGTATTCAGAGCTTCTGGGCTAATATCCACTTATCAGTGAGTGCATTCCATGTGTGTTCTTTTGTGATTGGGTTACCTCACTTAGGATGATATTTTCCAAATCCATCCATTAGCCTAAGAATTTCATGAATTCATTGTTTTTAATTGCTGAGTAGTATTCCATTGTGTAAATATACCACATTTTCTGTATCCATTCCTCCATTGAGGGACATCTGGGTTCTTTCCACCTTCTGGCTATTATAAATAAGACTGCTATGAACATAGTGGAGCATGTGCCTTTATTGCATTCCAGGGAATTTTCTGGGTATATACCCAGGAGTGGTATAGCAGGGTCTTCCAACACTGTCATGCCCAGTTTTCTGAGGAATCACCAGACTGATTTCCAGAGTGGTTGTACCAGCTTGCAATCCCACCAGCAGTGGAGGAGTGTTCCTCTTTCTCCACATCCTCGCCAGAACCTGTTGTCTCTTGAGTTTTTAATCTTAGCCATTCTGACTGTTGTGAGGTGAAATCTCAGTGTTGTTTTGATTTGCATTTCCCTGATGACTAATGATGCTGAACATTTTTTAAGGTGTTTCTCAGACATTCAAAGTTCTTAAGGTGAAAATTCTTTGTTTAGTTCTGTACCCCATTTGTTAATAGAGTTATTTGGCTCTCTGAAGTCTTAACTTCTTGAGTTCTTTGTATACATTGGACATTAGCCCTCTGGTGAAGATCTTTTCCCAATTTGTTGGTTGCCTTTTGTCCTTTTGACAATATCCTTTGCCTTACAGAAACTTTGTAATTTTATGAGGTCCCATTTGTCAATTCTTTATCTTAGAGCATAAGCTATTGGTGTTCTGTTCAGGAACTTTTCCCCGTGCCCATGTCCTCAAGGGTCTTCCCCAGTTTCTTTTCTATTAGTTTTAGTGTGTCTGGTTTTATGTGGAGGTCCTTGATCTACTTGGAGTTGAGCTTAGTACAAGGAGATTAAGAATGGATCAATTCGCATTCTTCTGCATGCTGACCTCTAGTTGAGCCAGCACGATTTGGTGAAAAGGCTGTCTTTTTTCCACTGGATGGTTTCAGCTCCTTTGTCAAAGATCAAGTGTCCATAGGTATGTGGGTTCATTTCTGGGTCTTTGGTCCTATTCCATTGATCTACCTGCCTGTCACTGTACCAATACCATGCAGTTTTTAACACAATTGCTCTGTAGTACTTCTTGAGGTCCTGGATATTGATTCCCCTAGTAGTTCTTTTACTGTTGAGAATAGTTTTAGCTAACCTGGGTTTTTTGTTATTCCAGATGAATTTGAGAATTGCTCTTTCTAACTCTGAAGAACTGAGTTGGGATTTTGATGGGGATTACATTGAATCTGTAGATTGCTTTTGGCAAGATGGCCATTTTTACTATATTAATCCTGCCAATCCACAAGCGTGGAAGTTTTTCCATTTTCTGAGGTCTTCTTCCATTTTTTTTTCAGAGACCTGAAGTTCTTGTCATACAGATCTTTCACTTGGTTAGAGTCACCCCAAGATACTCTATATTGTTTGTAGCTATTGTGAAGGGTGTCATTTCCCTAATTTCTTTCTCAGCCAGTTTATCCTTTGAGTATAGGAAGGCTACTCATTTGCTTGAGTTTATTTTATAACCAGTCACTTTGCTGAAGTTGTTTATCAACTGTAGAGGTTCTCTGGTGGAGTTTTTGGGTCACTTAAGTAACTACCATATCATCTGCAAATAGTGATAGTTTGATTACCTCCTTTCCAATTTCTATCCCTTTGACCTCCTTATGTTGTCTAATTGCTCTAGCTAGGAATTCAATTACTATATTGAAAAAAATATGGAGACAGCGGCAGCCTTGTCTAGTCCCTGATTTTAGTGGGATTGCTTCAAGTTTCTCTCCACTTAGTTTGATGTTGGCTACCGGTTTGCTGTATATTGCTCTTACTGTGTTTAGGTATGGGCCTTGAATTCCTGTTCTTTCCAAGACTTTTAGCATGAAAGGATACTGAATTTTGTCAAATGCTTTTTCAGCATCTAATGAAATGACCATGTGGTTTTTTTTCTTTGAGTTTGTTTATGTAGTGGATTGCATTGATGGATTTCCGTATATTGAACCATCCCTGCATCCCTGGGATGAAGCCTACTTGATCATGGTGAATGATCATTTTGATATGTTCTTGGATTTAATTGGCAAGAATTTTATTGAGTATTTTTGCATCCGTATTCATAAGGGAAATTGGCCTGTAGTTCTCCTTTGTTGGGTCTTTGTGTGGTTTTGGTATGAGTGTAATTGTAGCTTCATAGAATGAGTTAGGTAGTGATCCTTCTGTTTCTATTTTGTGGAATAATTTGAACAGTATTAGTGCTAGGTCTTCTTTGAAGGTCTGATAGAATTCTGCACTAAAACCATCTGGTCTTGTGCTTTTTTTGGTTGGAAGACTTTCTATGACCCCTTCTATTTCTCTAGGGGTTATGGGAGGGTTTATTTGATCCTGATTTAATTTTGGTATTTGGTATCTGTCTAGGAAATTGTCCATTTCCTCCAGATTCTCCAGTTGTGTTGAGTATAGGCTTTTGTAGTAGGATCTGATGATTTTTTGAATTTCCTCAGTTTCTGTTGTTATATCTCCCTTTTTATTTCTAATTTTGTTAATTTGGATACTGTCTCCATGCCCTTTGGTTAGTCTGGCTAAGGGTTTATCTATCTTGTTGATTTTCTCAAAGAACCAGCTCCTGGTTTTGCTGACTTTGTATGGTTCTCTTTGTTTCTACTTGATTGATTTCAGCCCTTAGTTTGATGATTTCCTGTCTTCTACTCCTCCTGGGTGAATTAGCTTCTTTTTGTTCCAGGGCTTTTAGGTGTGCCTTTAAGCTGCTAGTGTATGCTCTCTCCAGTTTCTTTTTGGAGGCACTCAGGGCTATGAGTTTTCCTCTTAGCACTGCTTTCATTGTGTCCCATAAATTTGGGTATATTGTGTCTTCATTTTCATTAAATTCTAAAAAGTCTTTGGTTTTTTCTTATTTCTTCTTTGGCCAAGGTATCACTGAGTAGAGTATTGTTCAGGCTCCATGTGTATGTGGGCTTTCTGTTGTCTTTGTTGTTATTGAAGACCACTCTTACTCCATAGTGATCTGATAGAAGGCATGGGATTAGTTCGATCTTCTTATATTTGTTGAGGTCTGTCTTGTGAACAATTATATGGTCGATTTTGGAGAAGGTACCATGAGGTGCTGAGAAAAAGGTATAGTCTTTTGCTTTAGGATGAAATGTTCTATATATCTCTGTTAAATCCAATTGGTCTAAAGCTTCAATTAGTTTCATTGTATCCCTGTTTATTTTCTGTTTTCCTGATCGGGTCCATTGAAGAGGGTGGAGTATTGAAGTCGTGCACAATTATTGTGTTAGGTGCAATGTGTGCTTTGAGCTTTAGTAAAGTTTCTTTGACGAATGAGGGTGCCCTTGTATTTGGAGCATAGGTGTTCAGAATTAAGAGTTCTTCTTGCTGGATTTTTTCCCTTGACCAGTAAGACTGTCCTTCCATGTCTCTTTTGATGACTTTAGGTTGAAATTCAATTTAATCTGATATTAGAGTGGCTACTCCGGCTTGTTTTCTAAGACCATTTGCTTGTAAAATTGTCTTCCAGCCTTTTACTCTGAGGTAGTGTTTGTCTTTGACACTGAAGTGTGGTTCCTGTAAGCAGCAAAATGTAGCGTCTGTTAATCTGTCTTTTTATTGGAGAATTGAGTCCATTGATGTTAAGAGATGTTAAGAAATAGTGATTATTACTTCCTGTTATTTTTGATGTTATTTTTATATTTGATTGTTTATCCTTTCTTGTGTTTGGTGAAAGAAGGTTACTATTTTGCTTTTTGCAGGGTATAGTTTCCCTCCTTGTATTGGTGTTTTCCATCTATTATCCTTTGTAAGGCTGATTTGTGGAAAGATATTGGTTTTATCATGGAATATCTTGATTTCTCCATCTATGGTGATTGAGAATTTTGCTGGGTATAGTAGTCTTGGCTGGCATTTGCGTTCTCTTAGAGTCTACATTAGATCTGCCAAGGAACTTCTAGCTTTCATGGTCTCTGGTGAGAAGTCTGTTGTAATTCTGATGGCTCTTTCTTTATATGTTACTTGGCCTTTTTCTCTTACTGCTCTTAATATTCTTTCTTTGTTTAATACATTTGGGGTTTTGATTATTATGTGACGGGAGGTTTTTCTGTTCTGGTCCAGTCTGTTTGGAGTTCTGTAGGCTTCTTGTATATTCATGGGCAACTCTCTTTAGGTAGGGAAGTTTTCTTCCAAAATTTTGTTGAAGATATTTGCTGGCCCTTTAAGTTGTAAATCTTCACTCTCATCTATACCTATAATCCTTAGGTTTGGTCTTCTCATTGTCTCCTGGATTTCCTGGATGTGTTCTGGGTTACAAGCATTTTGCTTTTTGCATTTACTTTGACTGTTGAGTCAATGGTTTCTATGGTATTTTCGGCATCTGAGATTCTTTTTTCTATCTCTTGTATTCTGTTGTTGATATTTGCATCTATGGCCCCTGATTTCTTTCCACGATTTTCTATCTCCAAAGTTGTCTCCCTTTGTGATTTCTTAGTTGTTTCTACTTCTGTTTTTGGATCCTGGATGGTTTTGGTCAGTTCCTTCACTTGTTTGTTTGTGTTTTCCTGTAATTCTTTAAGAGATTTTTGTGTTTCCTCTTTCATGACTTCTGCCTGTTAACTCAATTTCTCCTGCATTTCTTTAAGTGATTTTTGTGTTTCCTCTTTATTGCCTTCTATCTGTTGACCCATATTCTCCTGAATTTCTTTAAGTGATTTTTGTGTTTCCATTGTAAGGGCTTCTAACTTATTCATGTTCCCCTGTATTTCTTTAAGAGATTTATTTATGTCCTTTTTGTGATCCTCTAACAGCATCATGACCATTTGGATTTTTAAATCCAAATCTTGTTTTTCTGGTGAGTTGGGGGTATCTAGGACTTCCTGTTGTTGGAGAATTGGGTTCAGATGCTGCCATATTGCCTTGATTTCTGTTAGTAACGTTCCTATGTTTGCCTTTTGCCATCTGCTTATCTCGAATGTTAGTTGGTCCTGCCGCTGGCTGGTGCTTGAACCTCCTGTGCGCCTGTAAGGCTATTTCTACACCCCTGGATGACTGGGTTTCCCCAGGAACAGATTGCTGATGTGCTGTCCTACTCTTGGAACCATCGGAGCCCTGGTGTGCCTTGTCCTAAGCAATGCTATACTCGGGTTGTCTCTGTATACCTGGTGTTGCCTGTCTGGTCTGCCCATAGTGAAGATGGTGGTCGCCATGAGGACCCCCTCCAAGAACCGATCAGTCTGCAGGGCATATGGCCCAGGACAGAGCTTGCTGCAGGATTTCAAATGCTCTGCTGATGCTGGTTCTCGAATGCCCTGCTTCTACAGAATAACCTGCTCCTGTCCATTCTCAAGAGAGTATCCGGAAGTAGGATCTTCCCCGTGTTAGATGTGGCACAGGTCTACCACATCCAATGGAAAGGGGCAGTGTCAATCAACCTGCTCCTGCCGGTTCTCTAGAGTATCAGGAAGTGGGACCTTCCCAAATGTCAGATGTGGCACAGGTCTCTGGCTGAACTGGCTGCTTGGTCACAGGAGCCAAGATAGTGGGGACCTCAGACCAGGGCTCCCTTTAACCTTGGGCTCCCTGCAAGTCAGATGCTCCCCTGCAGGACACACACCCAGGCAGCTGTAGAGCTGTCCAGCTCCCACGTGCGGAAGGAACCCAGGTGGGCTGTGTCCTGAGCACTCCTTCACTCTGGTTTTCTCTGCATACCTGGCTGAGCTGGCCGCTTTGTTACAGGAGCCAAGATGGTGGTGACCTCAGACCTCAGGGCTCCCTCTAACCGCGGGACTCCCTGCAGGTCAGAGGCTATCCTGCAGGATACATACCTAGACAGCTGTTGAGCTGCCTAGCTCCCCCACACAGAAGGAACCCAGGTGGGCTTCGTCTCAAGCAATTCCCCACTCTGGTGTTCCCTGCGCGCCCGGCCAATCTGGCTGCTTGGCCACAGGAGCCAAGATCTTCTTTAAAGTTTTTAAAAGATGCTATGATAAAAATATCAGCGACTGATAAATAGACAGCCTTAAGCAAATCATTACCCACTCTGAAATGTCTCCTTTTAGGTATTGAAATGATGAAAACTAATTATATAAAGTCATGTCATTTTTTAAGAAATATTTTGTTGCTAGGAAAAAATAAATTATAGGAGAATACATGTTGCATAACTGTTGATGTACCTGGCTGGCATGATGGCTCAGCAGGTAAAGCACCTGGTATAGAACCTGATGACCCAAGAGCTGTCCCAAAGCCCACAAAAGGAAGAAGGAGAGAGTAAATTCAAAGTTGTCCTCTGGCTACATGTGCTCTCATTGACATAGACATACATTCGTGTCACTCGTATACAAAAAAAAAAAAAAAAAAAAAAAAAAAAACTTCAACTATTTTAAAATGAATTTAAAAGTTTTATCTCCTTGATTTCTGAAATACGTATATTGATCACTATTTCTGTGCTTTGTTCCTCATTCTAAAATGACAGCTTGCTTTTAGGGTTTAAGTGTGTGCTGATATGGTTCTTGGGGTAACCAAAAGGTGATGGATTTTCATAAAGCAAAGGAACACAGAACAATGAAGTTATTCTTATTTTCCACATCAGCCTTTGTTTAAAAATATTATCTAAAGCTGCTTTCCAAGAGTGAATATCACAGTTGTATATCCACTCTGTTGCTATTGGATTGTTTTTCATTTCTTAACTTATCGTCAATTACAGTAGATGATAGTTACTGTGGCTAAACAGGCTTTTTACTTTCCATGGCAGAGCCTTTGTCAAAAGAACGTGAGAGGAGCTGCATAAATAGTCAGGAAGCTTTCTGACGTTACATACTTGAAAAACAGTAAAACTGAAATTATCAGCTGTCAATGTGAATATCCTAAGTAGTAACTGGTTTGCTTTTATTCCATCCTTAAAACTGAAATACTTGGGGATTCTAGCAGAACAGTTAGGGAAAGGCATCCCCATCTAGCACAGCAGTGTAGACACTCCGCACTGAGCCGTGCTGTCGGAGCACACCTGTGGGTTTCCTAGGTTACACTGGATGTCTGTGTTTCTAATATGTGACAGAAGTTCTCCTGCAAAAGAGGGGTAAAGGAGCACCAGAAGCAAATCTTTGTGGTCTTTAAATCCTGCTTCAGTTTATAAGAATTAAGAATCAATAAAAAAAAAATACGGCATAGGATAGAATAGTAAAAGAAAAGGTTTTTCTTGTAAACATTTTCAAAGTATACAAAAGGGAATTTCCTCAAAGCAAACATCTCAAATTAGTGACCATTGTTAATACTGTACTCGAACATTTATATTTCCACATTGGTTCTTTTAAAAAGCAGAAAATAATTATAATTCTGTAGTTTATTTTGATCATATCACCAAATTCACAATTTTCAATATCAAATGTGTTTTGTTTGTTTGTTTTTTATAGATTTAGCAAATTCTTTCAGTATTTTCTATACTTGGAAGGAACTGATATGCCAACCATAACTGGATGGTCTTTAAACATGCAAAGCCAGTAGCTGTGTACCTACGAAACTATAATGGATTTAACATAGCTAGGGAGTTTTAGACTATCTGCAGGTGCTTATGAGTTCCTCTGTTGATGCACTGAAACCCTGGGTTGTCGCCAAATGGGCAGCTAAGTATGTCCCACTTCTACCTTTGCTGTTATTTTTTTCATAAGCAGATAACCCACAAACTATTGTCTGCGTTTAGGCATGTGTTTTACTAACAGCCATCAACACTGGAGGTAAGCAAAATACTGTAGCACTTCAGAAGTGCACAAAAGAGAGTCACCACTGATCCCGTTAGCATTAGACAAGCTATTGTGTTTTGGAAAATGGAAATGTCTCAAAATTGAGGACTTTTCACCAGACCTACTTGCTTACAGGAGTTAGTTCAGTGCCATTAGGAGAAACTGTAGGTATGATTTAATAAGCCATTATCAGTTTGTGAAATGAATAAGCTTGCACTAATAGTTCTTACAAAGGAATCTGCTCCAGGTTTTCTGTGTGACTTTTTAAAGTAAAATATACATAGATGAAAGCTTCTCCATAATAAGTAACATGTGTAAAGTAATTAATTACTGTCTAATTTTGTTTACAATTTGCCTCCAGACTAATAGATATGGAGAAAAAATCCTGGAAAGAATAGTAAGCTGGAATTTACAGGTTGTGTCTATATCTTGGCCATTCGGACCTTAAATTCTTAAACTTTCTTGGGCCCATTTGCTCAATAAAATGTGCATAATAATAACTGACGTGAGAAATTATTCAACCTTGGACTTCTCTGGGAATGACAGTTTATGTCTGTCTTTTACATTGATGGTTTAAAATATACAACAGCATTTAAATTGAATAAACATGAGCCATTCATAGTAGAAATTTGCTCAAATGTATTTTGATGACTAATCCAGTTGTGCTGGCTGGTTTATGTCAGTTTGACACAAGGTATAGTCATCTGAGAGAAGGGAACCTCAGCTGAGAAAATGCCTCCATAAAATCTGCTGTAGGCTATTTTCTTAATTAGTGGTTGATGGGAGAGGTCTCAGTGTATTGTGAGTGGTGCCCCCCCTGGGCCGGTAAGCCTGCATTCTATGAGTAAGCGGGCCAGGCAAGCCATAGGAAGCAATCCAACAAGCAGCACCCTTTCTCGGCCTCTGCATGGCTCCTGCCTCCAGGATCCTGCCCTGTTTGAGTTCCTGTCCTGACTTCCTTCATTGATGGTCTATAATGTGGAACTGTAAGCCAAATAACCCCTTTTCTCCCCAACTTGCTTAATGGTCAGGATGTTTTATTACAGCAATTGAAACCCTAATTAAGATCACAGTAAAATCTGTACGTGTGTGAAAGCACAGGATTGGTGATTCTGGGTACCTGTGGTGTCGTGTTTATTGTCCTAATGTATAATCCTATCTTGAAATAATGTTGTGCAGCAGTATCTGAAGTGTTTACATAAAAAAGGTGTTTACATAAATAAGGTGTTTACATAAAAAAGAAAACATTAGGAGTTAAATAAGCTGAAAGAAGGAAAAGTATATTTTACTAGATGTTTTAATTTATAATTCATTAGAAAATGTGTTACTAAGTTGTAAAATTAATGAGCACCTCACAAACTTTCCTCAATACCTTGAGAGTATATTGTCCTTCACTATGTAAGTGGACTCGAGACTCCATCTGTTTGTCTAAAGGAAGGTGATATAGGAGAGTAAAAGAGGACATGGGGCTAGGAAGACGGGAGCTCTGCCTTCCACAGCCCTGTTAACCGAGGACGCAGTGCTTTCCCACACGTGGCCCTCCTTCTCTATGAAATTGCATGTTTAGCCACATAGTATGTTTTGTTTATTACCTTCTATCATGGAACTTATTTTATTCCAGAAGGTCTTTCTACATCAATACCTTGTTTTTAATTTTCAGTGACCTTGAAGTATTTTATGCTATACTATAAATTATTTAGCCCCTTCCAAATTTAGATTGTTCACTTCCTTTTCTTTTCTTTGCAAAGAAGTGTGTGCCTACACCCATGTCATTAAATGTGTATACACATTTCAATAGAACGACATTTTCTAGAAGACTTGCTGTATGAATGCCATGTGTATTTTCAGTTTTGTCCCATGAGACACAACCTCTAAAACTTATGGTACTAGTTTACAACCTGTGACAGCCAAGGAGAGATTTTATTTGTTCCATCATTAATTTTATATTTTAGTCTTTTTAATTTTTAAATATTTATTGTAGTGTGTGAGTGTCTGCCTGTATATGTGTGTGTGCACCTCTCCTGCAAGTGCATGCAGAATGCACAGGAGGATGTGGATGGCTTGGAACTGGAGCTGCCGCTTTCTGCTGCTGTTTGCTGTAGTAACCAAGCCTCTCAGCCTTCTGATGAAGCCACAATTGCTCTTAGCCACTGATCAGGTCATCCATGTGTTTAGAAAATACACTGGGAAAGGGGAAAGCCTTTGGAATGTACACAAAGAGTATAGAATAAAAAAATAAAAAAGAAAAAGAAAATACAATGTTGTTTCAATTGTATCTCACTGAGTATTAGTGAGCCCAAGTTCACTTTTAAATTAACTTGCTCCTTGACAACTCCATGCAAGTGTAATACATTGGCGGCTTTCTCCCAGCACCCCTGTTGCCTGCTCCCACCCTCGGGGACCCCTCCCCACTGTTCCTCACAATACCTCTTTGGGGATTTTTTAATTGTTGTTTATTTGGGGTTTTGTTGGTTTTTTGTTGTGATCCACTGTGTGTGGCCTCAGCAGTCCCTGTGACCGTACATATAAAGCACCCATTGACGCACAGTGATGCGTCACCCGATGGCAACAAAGTACATGTCGTAGTCAGTATTTTGTGTTTCTTGAAAGTATGAGTCTTAACATAAGAGCTGTCTAGCTTGAGACCATTTCAAATGGAACTTTATTTTTCTAAGTTTTTCAGGTTCTCTTTCTCAGGCTTCAAATTATTGGTCTTCTCTAGATGTTCCAGCCTAGGACTCAGTAGTGTATGTCTGTCCTGTCTCTGCTCTGTGTGTTGTTTGCAAGCATGTATCTGTGTCTTCATGTCACTTGACCAACTGTTTTGTGTGTTTGCCCCCTTTGTTCAGACTTTCTAAAGACACATTTTCCTGCTTCCTTGAATAATTTCTTTTGGTTTTGTTGATTATCTTTTAGAGTGTCTTTCTGTTTACTTTATAATTTCTGATTCTTCTTGTTTGTAATTCACTCACCTGTTTAGTTTAAATTGATATGGTTTTTAACAGGTGATCATTCGTCCTTTTGCTAAAAGCTTATTTGGGATGATTAAACCATGACTTTGAATGGATAACTGAGGGGGTCAGGGCGGCAGAGTCAGTCAATTCTGCCTTGTAATTTCCCACTTTACTTCAGAACCCTCAGAAAACAGGAGCTCTGTGCTTTGTTTTGAGTAATTTGAGGAGGCTGGCTAGACAGCAACCTAGCCTTATCCTACTGTGTAGACAGCCCTCTTCTCCTAGGCGTTCTCAGTTACTGAGATGAGATATCGCTTGGTGTTCTAGATACTTCATAATTTTATAACAACTTGTTAAAATAAATCTAGTTTTCACCTTCCTTCTTTCACAAACCGACCATTCTTTGAGGCCTTCAAATGTGGGAAATTGTCAGTCTTTTCTTTTCCCTTTCTCTGTAGGAAGAATTCCTCTTAGATAGTAAACACAGAGGTGTTTCTTCTGGGCATCTGACACTGTGGCCTTGGAAAGTGCATTTAGTGACTGTGCTCAGCTACTCACCTGTGAAGGACTGTGGCGATGGCAGACATCTCACTGAGCTGTTTTGATAATAGAGTGAAACATGCAGATACATAAGCACAGGGGTGCCCAGTAACTTAGTAACATTAACTTCAGTCATGACGACAAACATCTGCTATGTGTCTCGCTCTTCTCTTCCATCCCATCCAAGCAACTGCTCGCACATAAGACCCGCTGCCTGCCTGTCTTCTGCGGCACTCACTCGCTTGAGTCCACGCGTGGAGCTTTGTTTTCATGATCGGAATTTAGTTCCTAAGCCACAGTCAGCATTGCCTCTGACTCTAAGTATGCTTCCTATTAACGTTGATTCCAAGCATTGTTTTCTTTAGTAACTCTGATTACAAGGCTTTGTTACTGTAAAGTGTTGATGTTTACATTGCTCTTGTTCTCTCTGATTCACAGGCCTGATTTTTGTCAAAATGTGGTAATTCTAGGTTGGCTGTTCATCATTCTGTTCCACAGCCCCCATAATCCTGACATTTCACCTCATTATAGCCTGTCTTCATTTTTTCCTGTCAGTGGCAAGATGTGTTGTTGATAAGGACAAACCAGTAGCTTATCATTCCTTTTAAGGGTCAGTAATAGCCAGCGCTTGCCGCACAGGCCCCAGCACCTCTGCACTCACTGTTCTTGCCTGTGGGCAAATACTGGCTGTGTCCTTACACACGGGCAGGGGAGGGACCATTGCTCAGCTGTTCCGGTCATAATTTCCATCTTGACATTTGCCCCAGGCCTGACTAGTGTGATTGGTATCCACTGACTAAAACCTCCCTACAACTTCTTCATAGTATTTTGAATATGATCAACTATGATATCCTCATCATTTTTCTTTGTATCTATTTCCATCTGTTTTCCATTTTGTTTTATTTTAAGAACTCCTCAACATTTCTGGTACATTTCCAGTGGTAGAGTATCAAAGATTTAACTACATATGCAAAAGATCTTCTATTAGATTGTTAGATTCTTGGAAATTTTCTTCTCTAAAAATAGCATTATTGTTCTTTATGGAAGTCTGGTATGAGTTGACATTCTGTCAGTCTCTTCTAATTCTTGATTTAATTTATTCTTTCCTACCAAGTATATAAAATACTTCTTTAAATCAAACAATTTTAATGATATAAAAAGCCATATTCCTAAGGAAATTTTATAATGTCAATAAGAATAAGAATAAACTCTGATACTTGCTGTGAACACACATGCTATTAATAAATAAAGCTTCGCCCTCCCCACGTTACCTCTACTGTGTTCCCTGTCTCCCTCATAAAACAGCCTCACATGACTTCTGTTCAGAGAGATTTCTTTTCAAAAGGAACAATGTATCTCCATTGCAATTCAGAGTACTTTTTAATTTATTTGTTGTGGAATCATTCGTTGACACCTACTATCATAAGGAGGCTTGGGCTAGCTGTTGTGACAGTGATGGGGTGAAATGGCATGCTACCAGACAGCATGTTTATGTTTTGTGTTTGTGTCTCAGTTTGATGCAAGACATGAAGAAAGCACTGCTCCTTGCAGAAATTCAGTAGCACATATTCTTTTGGGGTTTGCCTTCTTTCTTCAATTCAGCCAGTAGTTGGGGAAAAAAGTGATGATTACAAAACCATTTTCATTCCCTTTCTGTCCTTGCTTTTCAGTCTTTATGACTTTGGCCATGGGATGACATGACAAGAAGTTTCTTGCCAGACAGTCTTGAGGGTCGTTGATCAGGGAGGGTGTCACAGGAGAGGGCGGTATCTCAGCTAACACTTCCAGCTACAGTTCTCTCAGCAAGAAAGCAAATGAGCACCCCAGCAGGCACAAAGATGTGGATGGTTAAAGACCCAAGAAGGCTAGGCAACAGATCCCAGTGAAGAGGGAGGAATGATGAATATTGAGTCTTAAGAGTTACCTTAACAGCAGACTCCAAAGGGCTTTAAATGACATGCCAAGGGCTTTGGTTCAGTGTCTCTGGCAGTACTTAGATATGGTATATTTATATTTATCTACATATGCACAATTCTTTTTTTTTAATGAAAATGGACTTTAATGGATTAACTGAATGACATATCACATCAATAGAATTATGCTATTGAGGAAGCTCACACATAAACAGACCTCACGCATTTACCTCAGCCTGAGCCAGTCCAAATGCCAAAGCCAGCAGCAGAAATTTTACCACGATGGCAACCTGACTTTGCTCTTCTACAGAAACTCAAAGTAGATAAGTAATTGTGAAGGATGCATATGCACAATTCTTAAAGAATTCCTCAGAGTATTTTAGTACATAGTACCATGATTATTTGGAAGTTTTAGAAAAGTATATTCATTTGCTCAATAATTAATGAGTCTCTGTTCTCTAGAAACCGTACTTCTGGGGGTTTAAGGCAGCAGTGAGTGTCTTCCTTGCCCTTGTGGTCATGTGGAGGGTACGCGGGAAGGAAGGGGATTACAAGTACAGAAATAAAATAGGAACAGCAGAACAAAAATGATCTGAATGGGACTATTGAAAATGGAGAGGCGTGAGTGGATTCACAAGACAATCTCCACAGAGCTAATCATCTGATGTACGGCATGAGCTAACAAATGACAGAGAGCTCTAAGAGGGGATGGTTGGTGGGAAGAGGGACGTCACGTCCTAAGGGAAGAAAACCTGGGGAACAGCGAGGGAAAGACTGAGTTCAGCCACCAGCACAATTTTGACATACTAAGGGTTGGTTCTAATGCTCAGGAACGAGGCCATGGATAGGTATATCTGAAAGTTTTACTGGTAACAATTTGGGCTTTCCATAAAACAGAAATTTACCCTAAAACAGAAATTTAAAAACTAAAAAGTGAGTGAATGGGTGTAGTCAAAACACTGTGAAAGCATGAGCGTGTTCTGAAAAGGGTGACTAGAATCCATGGCCTCACTCACACATGATAGTAGTCACCGTAACACTGACCTAGATCCACAGCAAGGTTTACAAAACCCAGAGACTGTAGCTAAGGTAGCCATTAGACTTGGCTGTAAAGAAATTTTTTGGGACCACTGCAAATTGGGTGTGGGGCAGCTGTCAAAAACAGAGGAGGCGGTAATGATGCTGAAAGAAAAGTAAGCACCGTGCAGAGTTTGGGAGACCTGAGTGTATTTGTCGTATTTGTCGCTGAGGCTAGCAGAGAGCATTTGAATCAGCAGGATGCCCAAAGACCATGAAAAGAATGGATCTAAAGCACAAGTGGCTGCTTACTTTATGAAACAAGGCAGAAGGTAGCAAGTCTGATTGCTGTGAACATTTGAGGGAAATAGTAGAACTGAGGAAATATTATATTAGGGTATCAGGAGTGTTGACAGATTATTTGCATTGCTGGTAAAAAAAAAATAAGTTGTAAGACCTACGTTTATTTCTAAAAATAAACACCAACTATGGCTGTGTTGACTAAAAAGATGCTGCCTACCTAGAGGGACACATCCCAGTTTTTCCATTGTGAGGTCTGGATACATTATATACTATATATAGCATTATATACTGTTTTGTACAGAGACATTTCACATAAACGGAAAATGGTCAGAAGTATGGGTAACTGTCGGAACCACACAGGCATTTATAAGGATAGAATTGGAATAGTTGCCTTGGAGGCCAGTATCTTGACCCTGGTCATCTATTACTAAATACTATAGATTATGTCATTTATTTTTTGCATTAATTAATTTATTTATTCATTTTACATTCTGATTGTAGCCTCCCTCTCCTTCCAGTGTCTCCCTCATTCAGTCCCTCCCCTGCCCCCTCCTCTTCTGCCCCCCACTACCAACCCACCACGGCACATCAAGTCACTGCAGGACTAGGAACATCCTCTCCCACTGAGGCCAGATAATGCAGCCCAGTTAGGGGAACAGGGTCCTCAGGTATGCCACAGAGTCATGGATAGTTTCCATTCCACTTGTTGGGGGGACCCACAAGAAAACCAAGCTACATATGTGCAGGGGACCTAGCTCCAGCCCGTGTGTGTTCCTGGATTGGTGGTTCAGTCTCTGGGAGCAGGTTGGTTGACTCTGTTGGTCTACTTGTGGATTCCCTATCCCCTCTGGGTTCTTCAATAAAGAATAAAAATTTATTTAGCTCATAATTCTAGAAGGCACAAGGTCAAAGGACTATGTCTTATAAGGCTTTCTTGCTGGTAGGGACAGTGCAGTCTTAAGGCTCTTCAGGACAGACATCAAAGGACAAGAGAGAGATGTGTAAGAGACATGAAAACTGGGTGTTATGGCAGGCTCATTCATGAGGTATTCCATTTTTTTGTGTATCCAGTGAAGAAGACAGCACTCAGTGACTTACATTTTAGAGGCCCTGTGATCCTACTTCTTAAAACTACACAGTGGGAATTGAATGCAGCATGAATTTTATAGGGGTCATTCAAGATGTGGCTTCTAGGCTGAATAGTAAAGAGACAAAGCCTTAAGGGTACAATTAGACCTGAAGGATTGGGGAGCTAAAAGGATTTGAGACTGTGAGGACAATCAGATAAGAACAGTCATTTTTAAGTAAGTGGTATGTTTTGTAGTGTCCCCAGAAGATGACGACAGCGGGTCACAGGAGTAGCTCTTACTACCTGTGTTCCTCAGGGTCAAATTCTGTGACACATTTCATAGTGTTCAGTGTCTTCATCCATAAAGTCAACTTCTACCTTTGGACAATACTTTCAGCCAATAAAGTTGTATATGAAGAACTAGAGTTCTACTTCTCTCCACATTTAAATTATAGTAGCATAAAGACACTTAGGAAAAAACAATACTCCACCTTTGAATCAAAGAGGAGTTTATCCTGGTGATTCTTTTTAAATACTTGCTCTCTAAGTGAATTCATTCATATTCCTTGTGGACAACATAGTGATTACTGATAAAATTCTTAAAATGCTTACTTTTAAGATTTTCCATGTTATTTCAACCAAATTTACAAGATGTTTTATTTACATACATACACAAATATTTGAGCATCTTGATTGACAATATGAAGATGAATTACATAAAATATTTAACTACAGCAGAAGAGCCATTTTCAGTTTCTAAAACACATACAAAACAATATTCCAATGAATTGTCCATGTATAACAACAAATCAGTAAGAAAGGACAAACCCGCATAGTCAGATAGATAAATCAGATTTAGGCAGGCTACTTTATTGAATTTAAATTGTGCCCGGTTGGCCCAAGAGTTATATATAAGCAATCCATCTTACGTTGTTAATGGAGGCTCTTGAAATGCACCTGATGTTTGCATTATTAAATTTCAGTCTAATGAGCTCTGCT
Source organism: Apodemus agrarius (assembly GCA_964023405.1). NCBI lineage: Eukaryota > Metazoa > Chordata > Mammalia > Rodentia > Muridae > Apodemus > Apodemus agrarius. The sequence continues at coordinate 101,471,753 of OZ030007.1, read as the reverse complement.
AATACATATTGAAGATGGTTGTAAGGAGTAGAATGTGAATCTGAGCGGGATAATTTGAAAGAAACATAAGCCGAGCATTTTACATGACTCAAGGGGTATATCTACAATTACACATATAACCAAAATTGAATTTAAATGGAATTTCTATTATCCTTGTCCTTCTACCAGGGTGAATAAAGTGTAAATGAAGTAAAAGTCTTTAGAGTTACTGCTGGTTTGTTTTTATTATCTAATTTAGTCTATTTTTGCAATGATATAAAGTGACATAAAAGTTTTAATGTTTCATGACTTTAAACACAGTCTAAGTATGTATAAAAGCTTGTAAATAGAAACAGATGTCCATGTAATTAGATATATCACTTCATAACACCATTATGTGAGTTTTATACCTTAAGAAAAAATGTCAGTATTGATGGTGAGAAAAATCAAACTTTGAAGAAAAATTCGTCTTTTACGATGCATGAATTTTCCTTAAATTCCTTCTGTAAGCCAGATATTATAGGTCTAAGGATTTGTTAATTTTGCATAGGAAACATATTTGTTACAACAACTGGAGTATTTTTATTTTTTATAGTCAGAGTTTCTAGTTGCTACAATCATTTTGGTAAAGTCTGATCCAAAGTTTAATGCTGGCACAGTCTGATTCTTTTTCTTTTGACGAGGCAATACTTTTTTAACTTAATATTTCATCAGTTCTAATGCTATTAGAGACTTATTTTCGCTTAGTTCACTCATCAGGCAGTAAGACGGCAATAAAGGAGAATCGCTCCTTTGAGACGTTAATGCTTCGGAATAAATGATGTGCTAGAACAGAAATTTAATTAATTTACAGAGTATATTGATAGTCCCTTGTTACTGTGCTGTATATTTTTAATCTTCTTTAACATCTGTAGTAAAGTGTTTGAAAAAACCCCTGCACTTGAGCAACTAGTAGATAATTAAGTAATAAGGAAGAGGTTCCAGAGAGAAAAAAGATTCTTTTTAGCAAATGCTGTCATAACATGAATAAAGCTCTATTATGATGTGCATGGGAAAAAAAGAGAAAGTCCACATAATCTGATATTACCACACAGTAGCTGCAAGCATCTTCTAGTTAAGATTTGAGTCCTCCATATTTTAAAACAGATATGTTCCACTGGTAAATCAGCTGACTTTTAATAACCAACTATATTTTTCTAATTCATATGTCATAATTTAATCTTTCATTGCTAAACTTCATTTTCTTTTCTACAGAGAACATGTTGAACTAAAACATAGGAATTATAAATTAATTAATTCTAGTTATAAATTCTGAATGAATAATACAGATATGTATTACTAATTCACAGCTGCCATTTTCTTTTGACATTTGTTTTGACAACTTCACAGAAGTAAATATTAATTTTCCATTTCCTTTCTCCACTGTTCACATATACAAGGTATGCATAAAACAAATACAGAAATGTTATTGTTTTCTTGCAGCAAAAGCTGATGAAGCACTAAAAGCCAAAGAGAGGAATGAAGAAGAAGCAAAGAGAAGAAAAGAAGAAGGTAAAATACATGTTTCTTTTGTCCTCTGAGGAGTAATTATTTGACGTGACTTTTATATCCCATGGATACATCCTAGAATATGGTGCAAAGCCTTCCCCAGCTTCATGTCATCTCATGATCTTAGACTAAGACACAGCCCCACACCGCACTCGTTGCCTGGCACTAATGTTTGCTATCTGAAGATTAGTTTACAGTCCTCGGGCTGGATAAGAGCATTCTCCACTGTGCCTCCACCCGAGCCCTGTCCTCTCCTGGTGGCCCACACAGCAAAGGCAAGGACGCACTCCTTCCTGAACGGCAGCCTTGACTGCCATAGCAGCACTGTGCAAGCAAGCTCGCACCAGACGTCTGCACACACAGCATAGTGTGGAGCTTTCAGCCTCTCAAAAGCTCATGAGAGGAAATATGTATTGAGAAGTTGAAGTGCATTTTGACTTTGAGTAGTATTGTAGAAATTGGAAAGTTGAAATTCTTGCCTTAACGCATACATATCTTTTACCATAACACCAAGAAAACTTGTGTTTTTCATCTGGTTAGAAGCTGAGATCCAGGAAAAGCATACGTTTACATTTGAAAGTTTAGAATGCTAACAGCATCCCCTCCCATCAATCCCAGTCCCCAGTTGATCATCTATAAGAAAGGGCTGTAGGTTTTGGTAACAGAACTCTACAAAGAAATGCAGTGAAACTAAATTTCTATGCATATATAAGTCATTCATACCATATTTGACCTGCAGAAATCTTAACTATATGTTCTTATCTGTGATCAACTAATGTTATAACTCACTGAGAAAATAGGGCTCTTTAACGTATACATCTCGGCATTTGCACTCAGTACATTCTCTAACCCACCAATGTTTGTTATATGCTTATATTACAAGTGAATAAAGACTGGATAGGAAACACTCTAAGGAATTTCAAGTACTGTTTAGCTTTGTATTGATAAAACCAATTGATAACACTGACATTGTAGAGTACATGCTTCTAATCATAGCTAGCACATGTTACAGTCTCGCAGATAGAATTTTTGTAGTAGTTTTAGTTGAATCACATGCATTCAGATCTTAGAGTTTTAATTAATTTTTAAAAAATAAGAAATTCTAGTAGCCACCAACCAAAGAGCCATCCCCCCACCACCACCACATATGTAACAGACGACGGCCTTGTCTGGCCTCACTGGAAGAGGAAGTGCCTAATCCTGTAAAGATTTGATGCTTTAGAGTGGGGGACACCTGAGGGGCACCTATCAGAGGCAAAGGGGCAGGGGGGGAGGCGGAGGGTGGGGAATGGGGAAAGAACTCTGTAAGTTGATACTGGGAAAGGGGACAGCATTCATGATGTAAATAAATAAAACATATTAAAAAATAAATGCTATTAGTTGCAGGTTTTAACACTATTTTTGAATATAAATATAAAAATATAATATATATTCTTAGCCCCATAAAAAGAAAGTTTTAATGCTTTCTATCCTGTATGTCCAAATAATAACTAATATGTTATTTCTAATAGTTTCTTTTTTATAAATTGGTTATAAATTACCTTTTAAAAAGATACTTTGAGATATTGTAGTGACTGCAGGTACTTAAGTATTGTATTATAATTACATTTCCAGTATTCTGTACATATACAGATTAATTTAGGTTAGATGGTCCTTGTAGTATATGATATGTAGTATCTTTTCTCCTTCTATGTCTGAGAATTGTTGGAAATTCCAGCCTTACAACAATACCCATTTTAATTGCTTCTTTCCAAGTCTGTTATACTAAGTAAAATTCCAGGACTGTAGATGACCTAGTATCTTAGTGTCTCACATGGTAGAAATCTTGAATTATTATATCAACAAATTATTAAGTGAGTATCCAATTCTCTTTTCTTCTTTGAAGTCCAAGCCTAGATTTATTTTGAGCTTGCATTGTATTTTAAATAACCACATTGAAAGTGCATGCCATCTCTGCTGTGCCCTTCCTCTACAAGACCTTAGCTGTTGTGCAGTTGCTCTAATGAATTATAATCATGCAAAATGAAGTTAAATAATAGAAAATGTTATCAGTATTTGCTATATGAATTTTTCTCTACTTAAGTTCACTGAATTTTCTATGCATTAAAAATCTGAAAAATTATGTTGTTTAAGAAAAATTCAACTGATTAAGCTCTATGACACTGATTCTAAAATATGAAAAGAACATTTTTTTATTTATGAGGTTCACCGTACTTATTTTGTATAGTAAATCAGTCACCTTTTAGATTCTTTATTATTTGCTTCCAATTTTTTTTTCTTATGGATTATATTGAATTCTATTAAATTAACCTTTCGCTGAAGATGATTAATGTATAGGCTACACTTACTTTATTTCACATAATTAGTCTAGCTGCAAATTAAAACTTGAGATACATTGTTATGAACTTCTGTATCTGAAAAAATAATAATCCTTTATTTCAAATCTAGAAACAACTAGTAATTCAGTCTGTCACATCATCTATACATCATATCTTAATTTCTTAGCATGCTGATATGCAGCACAGGGTTGAAAGCATTGTTCAAATGTAGATAAATATTGTCTATCTAGCTTCCTTTATCCGCTCTCTGCTATCTCAACAAAGCTATTGTATTAGCATAGCAAAAGCTGTACCTTGCAATTTCGCTTTGACTATTATGCAGTCCTTTCCTTTGATTGTTCTTAAATCAATAACATATTATGTTTGAAAGTATTGTGTCCAAGATAGAGTCAGCCTGTATACCAAATTTTCCCAAGCTTACTGTTTAGCCTTATTTCCATCCAGTTTGAGTATTTCCTATGGTCCTTACCTACTGCTCAGTTCAGCTCCCTCTTACTGATATTGCCAGAACATTATGGCCTTCATTCATAACCGCTTACTAACTCTTTCCACTCTTCTGGAATTATATAAAGAGACATCTCTTTTTAAAAATAAACAAATAATTCAAAATGTACTTTTAAAGTTTGCATCCTTAAAAGTAAGTGCTTTTTTTTAACTTATGCTGAATTTTAGCAAATGAACATAGACTTGAGAAACACTCACTATACCTCTTCTTTTCTCTGTGTTCAGAAATGTTCACGTTAGACTTGCCTGGTTTTTTGAGACAAGCTTGACATGTTGCTCAGACTGACCAGGAAGTTACTAAAGTAGCTCAGGGTGCCCTTGAGCTCAAGATCTCCCCCATCGGTCTCTAAGGGTTGGGATTAGTGCATATGACAACATGCCATGCTTTCTTAGTATACTTTTATAATATATTATTGAAAATGATTTTAATTTCTAGAATGCTTAGATACAACTCCTTGGGTTTTATAAATGTTATTTTTTATTTAACTTAGTATTCATTTAAGGATGCTAATTATGTTTCAATGTGTTTATGGGCATAATGTCTTTTGCATTTTATTTCTCTCTAATTAACTTATTTGCCATAAATACAGTAGCTTTGGGATTCTTTTCCCTTTATGCTTATTCAAAAAAATGCTCTGTTATACTGATTGGTTGGTTGGTTTGTTAGTTACTTCAAATATTTTTGTTTCTGAAAAACTCAGGCAGCTTATGCTAAATTATTCTTGGAAATAGTAGACAGTGTAAATATGAATATTGTATAAGGCACGTGTAACAAAAACAAGTTGATATCAATGTCATCATCCTTGTTGTCAGACTTCACAGTTTCAACTTTTGGCACACTGTCAGTCTTTGAATATACCACCTCAATGTGTTCATCTTCGTCTTCTTCCTCACCACCAGAAGATTCTTCCTCTGCTTCCTTCAACCATTTAATAAATGGCTCTGCTTTGACACGAATCTCTTTGGCAAGTTCTTTTGAGACCTTTTCTGACCAGCTGATAGTGACCTCTTCTTCTAAAAGGTCTGAATCATACATCTCCTTCAAGATACGTGGAATCTTGGAGATCAGCTGAGCTTGGTGCCTTGCTACCACACATTCCAAACCATGAAGAAGGTGCTGCTGAGCCTTTTTGTTGTTATGGCAAAATCTTAGAAAATGGCGCTTGTATTTCTTGATTTGCTCTCTTCTCATCAAAGAGAACTTCTGCCATTGATATTGACGCCATTTAAAAGGATGGATGCAACTTAGCTTAACAGTGTAATGCTGCAAATTTTTCTCCATTATCAGCCAGAAGTGCAACATGTATGTGCAAGAGCTAAAGTGGATTAACATCATGCTACACTTGACACTAAGTCTATCACTGTGAGTGGTCTATAAGTAAGCCCAATGAGACATATAGGGAGTGTATACATACCAGCAAGCAGTTGTAGTTTGCTTATTTATAGCATGTTTCCTTCAGAAAAACTAGTGGTAGAGACACATTTGGATCACATTTATACAGTTATTTAAAAAAATAGAGATTTGATTTTGGTCATTCTTCAGAAAAAATAACCTAATGTCAAACCAAAAGTCTTGTGTATTTAAATAAAAAATCAAGTCTTGCCGGGTGGTGGTGGTGGTGCATACCTGTATTCCCAGCACTTGGGAGGCAGAGGCAGGTGGATTTCTGAGTTCGAGGCCAGCCTGGTCGACAGAGTGAGTTCCGGGACAGCCAGAGCTATACAGAGAAACCCTGTCTCGAAAAACCAAATCAAAAAAAAAAAAAAATCAAGTCTTTAGTCACAGCTGATTGATAAATAAAATAAAGTAGTCTTGATTTCCTCTTTCCTTTCTTTCTCTTTGATAATACTTTAAGTTAGGTGAGATCATGAATAGTAGAAACTAAAGGGAAAGAAGGTGCCAGCAATGTTCTAAGTATCTTATGTATTTTACCTCCAGTGAGTCCTCACAAACTGAGTTTTGTGCTTTTGTATTATTTCTGTAATGTATAGAGGACTGGGCACAAGACACAATGCTTAATCACTTTTTCTAGAGCTAATAAGTGCTAAAGAGCTAATAAGTGCTTACACAATCATAAGTCACACTTAGAGTTAAAAAATAATATAACTAAGAGTATATGAAGATGCCTGACTAGATAAGATCACTTGCTGTAAAAGCAAGAGGAATAAAAGTGAGTCCAGATCTCCAGCACCCATGTAAATGCTGACCCCAGCTTTGCGGGTCAGAAACAAATGGATCCGAGGAGTTCCTGCTGGCTAGCGTACACTAAACATCAAGCTTCAGGTTCTCAACATATGAGAGGAAGTCACCCAGCATCCTTTCTGGCTTCTGCATGCATATACATGGACACACTCATTCTCCTACATGTATGCATTCAGCACACATACAGAGGACATGGTTTAATGCTTCCTTCCTCCATGCTTTGTCTTCCTCTCTGAATCCTACATCCTCCTCCTGAGCATCTGAGCATTAGTGCTCTTGTTATTTAGAGCTGTTCGCTCATTACGTTTTCTCATTTAAGTTTCGCATGGATTTTAGCTGGGTATAAATGTTCTTTTCCTATCCTTATCTGCTTTTGTCCCATTGGACTATATTAGGACTATATGTAAGCATCTCATTTCTTGGATCCCCTTCCTAAGATCTTACCCTCCCTGCTGCTTTATGGTTCTTGGTCTTGCCATGTTCAGAAGGAGAACTATTATAATCCCTTTTTCCCATCCACTGTGATTCATCATGTGAAATTCAGAGAAAGGGTGAAGATTGGAGTGACTGAAAAAGAAGACCGAGAAGTGGAGCAGGCCATGCACGCCTGTCTTCCCAGCACATTGTGGGTAGAAGCAGAAGAATCAAAAGAGCAAGGCCAGCCTTGCTCCATGGCGAGCTAAGACGAGCCTGAGCTCTCTGAGATCCTGTCTAGTTACTTAAAGAGTAAATACCTAACTAGGTAGCTGGTGCCTGCCTGTCCTTCTGGAGTCACTGTTTATTCAGCTGGCAAGTAAGCTTAGACAAAAATAGAATGATGGCCTCCAATAGCCTCGGTTCTGATTTGACTGCCTGTTAGGATATGCAGAACATTCTGAGATTTAAGTACTCAGGGGAGCTCCCCTACTTTGACTGACTAGTTTCACTGCAGGGATTAAGTATCTCTGTAGGAAAGATATGTTTCCTGTATGACAGGTTGGCATTGCTGTATCTTTTATAACCCAGTATTTTTAAAATATAAATAATGCTCTTTTTAATACATTTGCTGTAATGTTAGAATGTTATATTCCTAACCAAAAAAAATGTACTTAACCTGAATATGTTGCTTTATGGTCTAATTTTCATGAATCTTTCGTTAGTCAAATGTCACTGCAGACCACTTGTTCTGTTTTCAGCCCTCTGTCTTATTTCTCCCAGCAGTGAGAGATTTGTCTTTTATCATCACTTTAATCCATGTCAGCAGAATGTGGTTGCTAAACCGTGTTCACCTTTCTCTTACATATCATTCTGTCTGTTATACAGCACAGCATTAGCTATCATCAATATGTGCTAAGTAATTTTTAATTTTCTAACAAAGAAATCTTTGTTGCTCTTTTTAATAATGCTGAAATGCTTTCATGGATATGGTCATTTCACATAGTGTTGGCTTTCATAATAATTTCTTTATTTCAAGTATATTACAAACTTTGACCTCATTTACATAATTCTCTCATCTTCAAAACAGCTTAAAACTAATGATTTTCCTGGGGTGGGGAACCAGAAAAAGGGAAATGAATTGTAAATATAGATATATCCAATAAAAAATATTTAATTACAAAATAAACTAATGATTTTCCTTCATATGCTTTTTAAACATTTATTTTTATGTTTATGAGTACTCTAACTGTATATACACCTACATGCCAGAAGAGTATCAAGTGGTTGTGAGCCACCATGTGGTTGCTGGGAATTAAGGTCAGGACCTCTGGAAAAGCTGCCAGTGCCCTTAACCACTGAGCGATCTCTCCAGCTCCCTTGATACATTTTTGTATCACACATTTAGCTATACTCTTTATGGAGTTGCAAGCCAGTTTAGATCATGTTATAGCTCTTTTCAGCAAGATGTGTTTATTCATGAAAAACAGATATACTGATATCTATGTGACCATTGCTAGGTCTCTGGTGACCACCCACTATGGATTTCCTTACCAGTTTAATAATTTCTGTTTTCCAAAACCACAAATTTCAAGATCAATCAGAGCCACAGCCTTCATATCCAATTAGTTATCTCCACTATAGATTAAAAATTAGGAAGCAGAAATACCTCTCAAATATCTATCAATATATAATCTTAGGAATGTCAGTACAGTCTAGGGAGTCAATTGTGCTGTCATGGAAACATTCCTAGCATCCCCTAGCTGACAGAATGAGATTTAGAATCTGCTTTGCCATATCTCGGTTCTACATTTGAATAAATAACTTAATGTCACTGTGACTCTGTAGTCAGAAAGATAATAAATTTCCCTAGAGATGTTATAAAATGTACATGTTATGATTAAAAACATTTCATAACTAATAATGCTATAAGCTATTATTGTTGCTTAGAATTACAGCACAAAAGAATAATGTTTATGTGATATATATGTATGTATGTATGTATGTATGTATGTATCTTTCTTTAATTGACCCTTTAGTAACTTTTACCATTTAAAAATACATCTCCTGGATAGGCGAGATGGTCAGTGGGCAAGGGCATTTGCTGCCCCAGCCTGTCAGCCTCGCTGTGGCCTCTGGAATTAACGTGAAAGTAGAAGAAGAGAGTCAACTCAAGATTATCCTTGGACCTCCGTATATTCTCTGTAGGACACTCATGACCATACAAACAACACACACACTAAAATAATTTTTTAAAATTTAAGTGTGTTTGTATGTGTTTACCTATGTGGTATGTTAATAGATCCTGAAAGAGAAAAAAAAATCAATGCCCAGGCATAAGAACATACATTGTACAACAGAAAGAGACCAAAAACACAAGGAGGAAAAAGGGCATGGGGGACCTTTGGAGGGCAGGGAACCAGAAAGGGGGAAATGAAATGTAAATAGAGAATATATCCAATAAAAAAATAATAAAAAAGAAGACAAAAATTAAAATTTAATATAAAAATGTTCTCTCTTTTAAAATAAAAATTTTGAAGTAGAAAAAGAAAAAAATAAAGCTTAAAACAATTAAATAGAGGTTAGTGCCTCTTTATCCTGTGTAACCTTAGGTAATCGCTTAAAAACCAGTTTTCTTATCTGGTATAGAAGGCTTGATTTTATTCATCTACCACCTAAATATAAAGTTACAATAATGTCCTGTGAAACTCTTATCTGATCAGTTATTGCCCTGCTTTTTATTTAATTCTAGCACATTTTTGCAATCTTAGCATAGAGTACATGGAGGGCTGGGCGTGAGTGAAGAGAGAATGTGGGCTGTATTTTGTGGAAATGACAAATGGACCTTTAATTTCCAAGATAATAGGACACATTTCTCTTGTACTTTTTAAAATCTGATCGACTTTACTGAAACTCTAAGACTCTTCTTTTTTTATTTTAAATTCCAATGTCAGGATAAAATTCATTTATTTACCTAAGTTTTCTTTGTTTGTACAGCAGCAGTTAAATACTAGCATGGGAACAAAAGCAAATTCACTTAATTAGAATCAAAATCATAACTTGTGAGGAAAAATTATTTTCTGTAGAATGACTTGGTTTATTTTTAAAGTTGGCTCAGAGTAGCTTAGTTCATGATTCCTGTGTCACTCAACTTAGAAAGAATGTTTGCTTAAAATTTCCCCTCTCTGGGCTACCTTGTTTGGCCTCAGTAGAGACTTGAAGTGCCAGGGTAGGGGATACTACCCAGTACCACCCCACCCCACCCCACCCCACCCCCCGACCCCCGACCCAGGGGAAAGGAACTGAGGGATAGGAGAAAGATTGTGGGAGGGGGTGACCAGGAGAGGGCAGTAAACGGGATGCAAAGTGAATAAGTAAAATATACTACTATTACTACTACTAATAATAATAATATAAATAAAAAGCTGTCAGATATAAGGTTAAAGGAGAGCTATTAAACTTGTAACTAGTAAACTAATAAACCCAAAGGAAACAGTGATTAATATTCAAAGTCATGCCTGCAGAAAAAGATAGGTTTCATCAAATTAAACAATAGGATAAACTGCTTCTTTAGCTACTTGCTTTATTGGTAATCTAATTAAAACAGAGTTCATAAGAAATGTAAATTAATATATTGAATAAAAATTTATAAAAAAAACAGAATTCTGTAAAACAAACTACTTTTTAGACAAAACATAAAAGGAAAATATCCATCATTGAATACAGACTTTTATCAGGTAAGAGGAGTTATATTAGTTCTATTCAGTTCTCTAAAATTTTACTTATACTTGCCTTTACAATGCCCCCAACAGTTTAGTATAAAAAGAGGATAGTCTATATTGTGTTATTTCTTCACATTAAAATGAAATATCTAATACAAAAAAATCTAGCTCTCTATAAAATTAAAATTTTGTCCTAACACTGTAAATTAAAAATTCATTTTGGTAAGCTTTTCTCAAGATAAGAAGAAAAGTGCCCAAAGGTTGATAAGTATTAAATAACTTACAACTTTTATTTTTACTTTTTTAGTTTTAAAAATTATTATTTTACTTCTGTTTGTATCTTTTGGCATTTGTTTTTGTGGTGGTATATGCATATGCCATTCCGGGTGCTCAGTAACAACCAAACTGCACTTCATAGAGCTACAGAAGTGGGTTACAGAGGAAGGGACGGGGTGGAGGTTCCATTCCCAGAGCTTAAGAAGGGGAAATAGGACTGGAATGGAAGGATTAAGTGGGCAGGGGGATAAAAGAGGGGACAAGGGAGGGATAGCTGAAATTAAGGGTCATTTGACAGGTCATATGAAAACAATACAATAGAAGCTTCCCAAAGGCTATCTAACTGGAATTGCCAAGTAATTGAAAAGACAAAACCTCAACTGACCATCTCTTGGTATTAAATGACGCTTTCAGTCTGAAGATTGGGTAATATCTACTTCAGTTGTTGGCCAAAAGGGTCTCAGGGGAATCCTTAAACAATCCAGGCTGTTGCCAGAAGTATATAGGTTGATCCACAAACTGAAGACAAAGCCCCATTCCTGAAGACAACATCTACACAACTTGTTAAACACGGAGAAGTGCAGCTAGTCCCAACATAATGCCTTCCTTCACTTATCTGTTCTAGTTTGGTACAGGAAGGTACTGTGCATGATGCGAAAAGAAATGTAAACATCAACACAGCCACAAATAGTGATCTACCGTGGTGTCCAACCTGCAAGATATGCTAGCTTAGTGATGGCTCGAAACTTGTGAGAGTAACCAACCAACATCTGATTTGGCTTAAGGACCACTCCACAAGATGGAACCCAATCTTGATTGACAGTTTGGTTGACTAAGAACCTGAAACTAGATAGCCAAGGGAGAGAGGGTAAAACCAAATATACTACTCCCTTAAAAGACTGGCAATAAAATGACACCTAATGGCATTCTGTTACATTAATAGATCAGACCTTGTTCAACTATCATCAGAGAAACAACTTCTTGCAGCTGATGGGAACAAATGCACTGCTAAATACACTGTAAAGAATGAGAGGCTTTGAAACACTAGGCTCTACAAAGGACTTCTCCACCAAATCCTTCCCCTCAGGGGTCAGAACACCCTGTGAAAAAGAAGGGAGTGTAAGCGCCATAGGGATGGAGGACACCAAGAAAACAAGGCCTTGTAAGTCAGCATGAGCACAGCTCCTGTGAGCCCACAGACTGAAGCAGTTTGCACAGGGTCTGCAGCAGGCCCTCAGCCATATGTTAGAGCCTCAAGTTTAATGCTTTTATGGTATACCTAGGTGTGAGAAGGAGTGGGTCTCTTTCTTGTACCTTGTCTTGGATTCTTTTTCTTCTGTGCTTATTTTGTCCAATTCCAGTACCTTGGCGTAACTCTAACCAAACAAGCGAAAGATCTGTATGACAGGAACTTCAAGTCCTTGAAGAAGGAAATCGAAGAAGACTTCAGAAGATGGAAAAATATTTCTTGCTCCTGGATTGGCAGGATCAATATAGTAAAAATGGCCATCTTACCAAAAGCAATATACAGATTCAATGCGATCCCCATCAAAATCCCAACTCAATTCTTTATAGATCTAGAAAGAGCAATTCTCAAATTCATCTGGAGCAACAAAAAACCCAGGATAGCTAAAACTATTCTCAACAATAAAAGGACTTCTGGGGGGAATCATTATCCCTGACCTTAAACAGTACTACAGAGCAATTGTGTTAAAAACTGCATGGTATTGGTACAGCAACAGGCAAGTGGATCAATGGAATAGGATTGAAGACCCAGAAATGAACCCACAGACTTATGGTCACTTGATCTTTGATAAAGGAGCCACAACCATCCAGTGGAAAAAAGATAGTCTTTTCAACAAATGGTGCTGGTTCAACTGGAGGTCAACATGCAGAAGAATGCGAATTGACCCACTCTTATCTCCTTGCACTAAGATCAACTCCAAGTGGATCAAGGACCTCCACATAAAACCAGACACACTGAAACTATTAGGAAAGAAACTTGGGAAGACCCTGGAGGACATAGGCACAAGGGGAAAATTCCTGAACAGAACACCAATAGCTTATGCACTAAAATCAAGAATTGACAAATGGGACCTCATAAAATTACAAAGTTTCTGCAAGGCAAAGGACACTGTCAGAAGGACAAAACGACAACCAACAAAGTGGGAAAAGATCTTCACCAACCCCACATCCAACAGAGGGCTAATATCCAATATATACAAAGAACTCAAGAAGTTAGACCCCAAAGAACCAAATAACCCTATCAAAAAATGGGGCACAGAGCTAAACAAAGAATTTTCACCAGAAGAAATTCGGATGGCTGAGAAACACCTTAAGAGATGTTCAACATCGTTAGTCATCAGAGAAATGCAAATCAAAACAACCCTGAGATTCCACCTCACACCAGTCAGAATGGCTAAGATTAAAAACTAAAACCAGACACACTGAAACTATTAGAAAAGAAACTTGGGAAGACCCTGGAGGACATGGGCACAGGGGTAAAGTTCCTGAACAGAACACCAATAGCTTATGCTCTAAGATCAAGAATTGACAAATGGGACCTCATAAAATTACAAAGTTTCTGTAAGGCAAAGGACACTGTCAGAAGGACAAAACGGCAACCAACAACGTGGGAAATGATCTTCACCAACCCCACATCCGACAGAGGGCTAATATCCAATATATACAAAGAAGTCAAGAAGTTAGACCCCAAAGAACCAAATAACCCTATCAAAAAATGGGGTACAGAGCTAAACAAAGAATTTTCACCAGAAGAAATTCGGATGGCCGAGAAACACCTTAAGAGATGTTCAACATCATTAGTCATCAGGGAAATGCAAATCAAAACAACCCTGAGATTCCACCTCACTCCAGTCAGAATGGCTAAGATTAAAAACTCGAGAGACAACAAGTGCTGGCGAGGATGTGGAGAAAGAGGAACACTCCTCCACTGTTGGTGGGATTGCAAAATGGTAAAACCACTCTGGAAATCAGTGTGGCGGTTCCTCAGAAAATTGGGCATGCCACTCCCAGAGGACCCTGGCATACCACTCCTGGGCATATACCCAGAGGATTCCTCTGCATACAACAAAGACACATGCTCCACTATGTTTAAAATCGTGGGAATGTAAACAAAGAATATAGAAAATAAAAAAATAAATTTAAAAAAAAAAACTCAAGAGACGACAAATGCTGGCAAGGATGTGGAGAAAGAGGAACACTCCTCCACTGTTGGTGAGATTGCAAAATGGTAAAACCGCTCTGGAAATCAGTGTGGCGGTTCCTCAGAAAATTGGGCATGTCCCTTCCAGAGGACCCTGGCATATACCACTCCTGGGCATATACCCAGAGGATTCCCCTGCATACAATAAAGACACATGCTCCACTATGTTTATAGCAGCCTTGTTTATAATAGCCAGAAATTGGAAGGAGCCCAAATATCCCTCAAAGGAGGAATGGATACAGAAAATGTGGTATATTTATACAATGGAATACTACTCAGCAACTAAAAATAATGAATTCATGCAATTTGTAGGTAAATGGTTAGACCTGGAAAATATCATCCTGAGTGAGCTAACCCAATCACAAAAGAATACACATGAAATGCAATCACTGATAAGTGGATATTAATGAGCCCAGAAGCCCTAAAATACTCAAGGCACAATTAAATTAGCAAGTCAAATGATTCCCAAGAAGAAAGGAGAGGACCCTGGGCCTGGAAAGATTGGATCCAGTTTTGTAGAGAAACTGTGGGGGGAGGGGTAATGATTGGGGAATAGTTGGGGGGGAGAGGAACTATGGGACATAGGGAGGGGGGAACTGGGAAAGGGGAAAGCCTTTGGAATGTAAACATAGAATATAGAAAATTAAAAAAAAAAACACCATTTAATATTATAAACAGAATCATTTTCTTCTGTAGTTTACCAAAATACCTAGTTTCTACTTGTTTTCCTAACTATATAAAAACTTAAATTTAACAAAAAAAAAAAATCTTTTTGGAGTATGTTTCACTTATTCTTTGACAATTTCGTATAGGTATGTAATGTACCTCAATCATATCCATGTCAACTACCCCTCACACGCTGTTTGTCTACCTCCACCCCACCCCACACACACCCTGACAAAGAGAGGCCAACCTCCAAACATCAAGTGTGTGACCAACTTGGCTATGAAAAGCAACATTGTAAATAAGCAGTAGACTGAATATCCACTTCTTAAGGAAATATATTCATTATTTCTATGAGTGATGTTTGAGGATATTGCTTATGTGTTTGAATAAATTTATTATTTATTATTAGTTTGTTCATTATTATTTAAAATACTCATTTTACTCTCAGCTAAGTTGTAGCACGTTGAGTGAAGATGATGTATATTCTACACTTCTTTATAATCTCAGTGATGGCACAGTGCCTGCTTCAGATTGCCCTTGCTAATATTTATGACACTGTTGCCTACTAACGTTGCCTGTGCAGTGAGCTAACAAACCTTTTAAGTGCTTTACTTATGATTAAAATGTGCAGCCTTGTTTGGGCAGTCATGTTTGTAATATTGCCTATAGCTATTAAGTGGCCAGTTTGATGGATCATGATGCCTTAATAATGGCCTTCTCGCTAACGGATCTTGAGCCAGTAGCCTTCAAGAACTACCGCAGACCCTGCGGTTGTCCCTCCTGCAGATCTTGCCTTCAGGCTGCTGTCACTCTACAATCGAGCATGGCTTCGGTTTGAGCAAAAGTGGGGTGGCGTTTAGCAGCTTCGCATTGCCTTCAAGTGTGATTACTTGTCTGGTTGCTCATCTTTAGATCTGGCATGTTTTCCATAATGTATGAAATTACATGGGAGAAAAAAGTGTAACACAGGAAGTGATTTTTTTTTCCTGTAAAAGTTAAAGGTCTCTGTTTTCTGTTTGTCTCTCTGGATGCAGTAAAATCCTAGATACAGTGTGAAGAAATATGTACTAATTTAGAAGTTTTAGAGTCAGTCATTTTGGAAGAACAATAGTATATCATCAATTGGTCTAAATTATTCTAGGCATTTTTAAAATTTATGGAATTCTAAAGTTCAGAAACTCAACTAGTGTTTCTTCTAGACAGGTATTGTAGCTTGCTATTGGAGATAAGCAGTTACATAACCCAGTCTGATCTGAAACTTCTTACATAGCTGAACGTGACATTGAACTTAAATTCTTCTGCCTCTACCTCTCAAGTAGTAAAATTACAGGCATGGAGCATCGTGCCCAATTTCATGTAGTGCTAGGAGTGGAACCCAAGGCTTCCTGTGAGCCACATAAGCAGTCTAACATAGTTTAGTGTATTTAAGTAACAAACATTCTACAGACTTTTCTTTTATATATTGAAAATCCAATGGAGAAAATATTTTTGAAATGGTTGGTGAAAAAATAAGAAAATTCCTTTTTCTAGCTTCTTTATTATTTTCTTCATATATTTACTTAGCGGGGGTGGCTGGCAGACGACTCACAGGAGCTGCGCCCTCCTGCCCGTGGGCTCCACGGATCACGTCTAGATGATCGGGGTGAAGCACCTTTCTCCACACAGCCATCTTGCTCTCTCCCCACTATTTTTCTAGTTTTTATATTACAGTTTCCGTGGTAGAAGTAAAGCAGATTGCAAATGCTTACTGGTACCTGACACCAGCCACACTTTGAAGTAGTAAAGCCATATTTAATTCTATATTTTATGTAAACTTGTGTATGATATTGTTTTTAAATTTTGTGAGTGATTTTTAAAGTTTTATCAGTATGCCTTTAAACATAGTTTAATTCATTTTCATGAAATGACTACCTAGAGTTTTCATGTTCCTCCTCCAGAGCATGCTGTTACAGGTATTTATGTAGAATCCTGGCAAATCCTTTGGGGAAGAGAGTCCTTGAAATCCTTTTGTTCATGTTCAGCAAGAGGTTTACAATATTCAAACTATTTAGAAGGAAGGCCAGTGCCAAGCTTTTAGAAGTGGCCTGCAGATGTGAGACCCACCTTGCTATTTGAGGAAAATGGGCTTGAAGCTTATTCTTGTGAGCTGGTTTCTGGGCGGCTGGGAAGTAGTATTAATATTTAACTGCACCGCATCTTCAGAGAAAGTTCATCCAATTTCTTTCATTGACCTAGATTGTTCATTGTTTAACATTTAAGTCATATCAAGTGCAAAGTCTTTCATTAGGTCCTACCCCTCTCTAATCCCCATATAGCTAGAAGGGGTGATCCTGCTCTGTATGTGCTCACCCTCTGTGCACTACTCTGTACACATAGCTACACGTGGAAAGATGAATCATTACTGGCCTGTTTGCTAGAGTCCAGTGAATAACTCAGTGTGTTAAGGCACTTGCTCTGAAAGCCAAGTGACCAGAGGTCAGTCTCCAGGACCATATGAAGGTGGAAGGAAAGAAGCAATTTGACCTTGACATATGGACACTGTCATGTGTGCACACACACTAAAATAAAACATAGAACACGTGATATAAAATGGAAGGGAAAATGCTGAGACTAGTAACATGTAAGCAGGTATGGCAGCAATGAGATGCTAAAGGCTGGAGGGGGGCTTTGGAAAGGTAAATGAAAGTGTAAACCTGTAAGGATTTAAGAAAACACCATAAAGAACCTGCTACTTTATAAGCTTATGAGAAAATGAAATAATATTTTTCTTTTTTACAAAACTTACCTATTGGCCCTTAATGACTTTCTAGTCTTCTCTCACACATAAGGAACAGAGTCTCAACTGAGCATTTACACACACACACACACACACACACACACACACACAAAGAACAAAACCTATCTCATGTGTAGAAAAGGCCTGTGAGATTAGAACTAGTTTGGTCAGTAACAGTGAAGCATATTAGATGAATTGAAGTTGCCAGTCCCCAAGAAAACAAAGAGTACCCACAAAGCTATCCCATTTTCAGCTAAAGAAAGATGGGAATCAAGCACAAGAAGGTGATTTTTAAAACTGGGAATGTTCTAAATTTAAGTTTGTATGCGAACCATGTGTTGAAAGCGTCTTGGTAGTATAGATACTGTCCTGCTGCTCTCTCTGTGTCTTCCGTCTTAGGATTAATCAACTCCTCCACATTTACCACTAAGTAATAATGCGTTCCTGTAGAGGATAAACGGGGGGGGGGGGGGGGGCGGGGGGGCGGGGAGAGACTGTGCTTAAATGTTCATTTTGCTGTGCCAAATATAGAATCATTTCTTCAATAACTTAGTGAAAAGTGAAAGATTGTGATTCTAAAAGTTCAGAGGATGAAGATGTCTCTTGCTTCTTTGAGGTAGAGGGAGCAAGGTTTCCCCCACATTGCCCAAAACAGGAAACCTCTGGCCCCTGCAGTCCCTCCACTTCCGCCTGCTGAGGTAGCTGTTGCAGGCCAGCCTCAGCCTCCAACCAGAGCGCTGTTTTTTTTTAAATATGGTGTTGGATAGCATCAGTATAGAAGGAAGGTCCAGGAAGAACCTTGACTATTGTAGTGCCCACTTACTGCCTGAAAGTCCTCATTATTATTCTTGCCCTTGATTTATTCAGTAATTATAAACAACAAAACTACCAATCACCACAGGAAGGAAGGAAGGAAGGAAGGAAGGAAGGAAGGAAGGAAGGAAGGAACGAAGGAACGAAGGAACGAAGGAGAGGAAAGGAAAGGAAAGGAAAGGAAAGGAAAGGAAAGGAAAGGAAAGGAAAGGAAAGGAAAGGAAAGGAAAAAGGAAAGGAAAGGAAAGGAAAGGAAAGGAAAGGAAAGGAAAGGAAAGGAAAGGAAAGGAAAGGAAAGGAAAGGAAAGGAAAGGAAAGGAAAAAGGAAAGGAAAGGAAAGGAAAGGAAAAAGGAAAGGAAAGGAAAGGAAAGGAAAGGAAAGGAAAGGAAAGGAAAGGAAAGGAAAGGAAAGGAAAGGAAAGGAAAGGAAAGGAAAGGAAGAAATAGGGAAAGGGGGAAAGAAACAGGTTAATAACAGGTTAATGTAATCGTTTATGGTCTTCAGAAAATAAATTTAAAATATGGAAAATGGTGAAATTGTAAAACTTTCATTTCTACACAATTTGACATGATTATGTATAATAAACTGATTGCACTTTAAAAACTAAATCTTATTTCAAGTACATTGTTCAATTCTATAAAGTATCCTAGGCATGCATTCTCTCTCTCTCTCTCTCTCTCTCTCTCTCTCTCTCTCTCTCTCTCTCTCTCTCTCTCTGTGTGTGTGTGTGTGTGTGTGTGTGTGTGTGTGTGTGTCTGTGTCTGTGTCTGTGTCTGTGTGTGTGTGTGTGTGTGTGTGTGAGAGAGAGAGAGAGAGAGAGAGAGAGAGAGAGAGAGAGAGTTTTTCGAAACAGTTGTAATCAATTTCATGATCTTATAAGGAAGTTGCAGTATTCTGCTCTGGTTTTCTGCCTTATTATCGTTTTCTTCTTTTTAAGGAGCAGTCCATTCTCTTAAAAGAGCCTTTGGACTTTTCAACAGATGGAAGTTTATCTTGGATCAAAACAAAGCTTCTGTTTCAATGTATTCCTGCCCGAAGGCAGGAAACTGGACCAGAAGACATCATGCAGGCCCCTTGACAGACCTGTGTTTTGTTTGTAAATCTCACTGCTGTTTAGTGCGCTGAAATAGAAGGATGTCCTGGTACCATCAAAGCAGCAGGGCAGCTACTGACATGCTTTGTAAGGTATTCTTGCTCGCGTATTGAAAAGGTAGCCTTAGAAGTATAGGAAGCAGTGTAATACTTTAAAGTTATTGCTTCCTAGCCCATGAGAAACAGTTCTTATTCCTTTACTTTGTAGTGATGGTGCACCTGCATCGTTGTTACTGTAATTGTATTGCCAAATCAGGTGTGAGATTAGTTGTTGGATGTTACATGTAATCTGCACAGAAATCAAATTATTTAACCTCGAAGCCCACAATACCTCCTCCTGCTGGTTTGCTGTTAAATATTCAGTATTTTCTTGTCATGAATACAAATGGAGGACAAATTAGAATCTACAGACAGCTGACCTGAGCTTCAGATTAGAGGCTGAGGGGCTTGTGCTGTTTTAAATGTTTTAATTATCATAGTCCCAGTAGCCAGTTGAAGGACACACATAAAATCATTTTTTAACAAAAGAAAAGGCAAAGCTCCTCCTCCTCCTCCTCCTCCTCCTCCTCCTCCTCCTCCTCCTCCTCCTCCTCCTCTTTCTCCTCCTCCTCCTGCAAGTGTTTGAGTATAATTGTGTTGCACTTCCATTAGAGCAATGCGGATCTGCTGCATGGAATTAGGTCTATTAGGATGAGTCATTTTTAAACACCAAATATCTCCAGGAATATTTTTTTTCCGTGGTGCGTATTTGCCTTGTCGGAAGGATGATATATAGTCCTCATTTTATTTTGGACAATGAATCTGTTTTTGTGTGTGAAGTTTAATTTAGACAACAGATCTGGTAGCTTACATTGAATGTGGTAAAATTGTGCAGAATAATGGACTGATTTATATGTAATAACATATATTTACATTGAGGAAGAATGAACCCAGATGAAATAAGCTACAGAGAATTGTCTTAGGAATAAAAATACTTAATATATGCTAGCTTGAGTTTTATTAAATAAATAAAATTTTATAGCTTAATCAAAACTTTCACCATTTAAAGTAATGAGAAGGATATAGTGTAATTAAAATGCTATGTTAGTTGTTAAAATATTAATGGAAATTTATAAAACAAAACAATTTTTAAAAGAAAAAATTTAAATTAATTTTATTAACATTTTTATCAGTATTAATCTAGTATCTATAGTCTTGAATTTGCATTTTTGTTCCTTGTATATACATTGGTGTAATGTTGATTTGATTAGTTATGCCTGGCTAGTAAGCGGTGAAACATTTTTATATACTCTTGGGAAATAAATTTGGCAGAAAATCAGCATGAGTAGATTTAATTATCACTCCGAGACCTTTTCCTTTTCTAGCTTAGTGATCCTGAAACTCCATGTGTCTCACCGAAATCTGTGTGGACGCTAAGCTTCGCTTACCAATTTGTTCTTCCATGCAATGATAAGCCAAGCAATTACTGGTTTATTGATTTTTCATCATGGCAAATTTAAAGTTGATTTTTTCCTGAAAAGGCAGGGGTGATTAAGTGTTTCCCCTCGGTTTAGTACAAGAGAGCCGTGTGGCAGAATCTAATATCCTGAGGTCAACCTCTGCAGGCAGATAATACGGTGTCTTGGCCACGTGCTAAAGAGAGAAATCAGGACTACAAATGTGATAGGATATCTGTGGAGACAGTTTAATTTGCTCCATTTATATGAACAAGTCATGTGCCACATGCTTGGAAAACATCATTTTCAATGAGTTTAAAAGTGAGGCCCACGTGGGCAGAGAGGACGTGTGAATACAGACGAGAAAGGTGTTATTGGTGGTTAGGGGATTTAACCACCATTTTGAAATGAAAATAGCAAACCATTGGAATATAGGGTTTTTAAGACATCGGGGGAAATTCACATTTATTATTGTGACAATTTGCCGGATTGTAAAGTGCAAAATAAACTGCCATGTAAAAAAACTGATTAAGCTGTGCACAGTAGTTTTAAATATGTATACATGACAATCTCTTTAGGCAATTTTCTGGCATAGTATATTCTTATATTTTATGAAGATACAAATTCTCAATGAAATATTTCATACTTGACTCCAAAAGTATTTTAAATATCTTGAATAATTTTTTAAAACAATATTTTAAATTGCCCATTATAAGTAGGAATAAAGATAAAGCGATAGACATGATCATGAGAAACCTTAAACATTAAAATGGTAGAAAGTATATCAATAACTGAATATTTGCCATAGATTTGATTAAAAAAAAATCCAGAGGTCTAATTTTAGGCTTTTGAGGAACTACAAAATGTATTTGTTAAATCAAAAAGTAGAAGATAGAAATTCTCAAGTTGCTTTTTGTTCTTAATCTTTTTATATGACACTAAATATCTACCAAAAATATTTAACAAATGCTGTGTGCTCCCAGATCTTTAAGATCCTTTTCCAACTAGTTCTGCTTCTAATCAAGTCTCTTCCTGTGACTTAGAAGCCCCTGTGTCTAGGCGTAGGTCACACATTCCACTGAAAACCTCTCTTGTACTCAGCTCTCTAGTGTTCGGGTCTGAAGTGTTGTGTGTTTTTCCCCTCACCCCTGACAGAATCTACTCTGACTGTATTTTAAATTGGTGAACATGTATTTTCAAGCAGCTGTGTTCTCTGAAAAATGGACATAAGCACATCATTTTCAAGATAAAGGACTCATGTTTTTATTTAAAGATGTTTTCCTCTTAAACAATAAATATTTGAGAAACATTGTTTTCAATGTGAAAAACCTCAGTAAGTATGAAGTCTGTATCATATAAAGTATTCATAGAATACTTAAAACAATTTAGTCAGAAATGCTTATTTATAAAATATGAGAAAATGATCTGTTTTATGGTAAATACCAAACTATTTAGCAGCACCCTGCTCATCATTCCTCTTTTAGACAGTCCGCACTCTGCACCTCGCTCTTCCCAGAGCCATCCCACTGTTTTCAGACTACGCAAACGCCCATGGATTACTCTGTAAAAGTTCTGTCCTATGCAGGCTTCAAATACCTGTTAGTCAACCAAATCACAAATTGATAAATCACACTCTGATATCTCCTGTCTGGCTTTTAGTGTTGATTGAGCTGCAGTGACATCTTTTAGTTAATGGTTGTTCAAAAGAGAGGTCAGTATGGAAACATGGTCCCTGCCTTGTTTTCTCACTGAAATCCTTCTGTTAGCAAAACCTCCCTCCTGTTCCTGACACCATGTTAAATGCTAGTACGATGAAGATAAATTAGATGAGCTCCTTATTCTTTAAACACGTGTGTGTTTGTGTTTGTGTGTGTGTGTGTGTGTGTGTGTGTGTGTGTGATGTTTGTGACCATTAGAAAGATACGCCATGTGCATAAAGTGTGAAGCAATGTAGAAAGAAGCTCTGATAACAAAATGCAGGTAGACTGCTTGTGAAAAGGGAGAGATTACTTGTAGGCAAGAGAATTGGGGAATGCCTTGAAGAAATTGCTTACATTTATCAAATCTGTCAATATGAACAATCCTGGGTGAACATATATAGAAGGCGGGAGCGGGGAAAGAGAAAAGAACTGTTTTGGTTTTTGTTGTTTATTCCAACTTCCTTTTCTAAAATTAATACCGAGCCCAGTTATATAATTATACCCTAACAATAGCCCTGTGAATTATGAAGTGTTCTTGTTTTATAAGTCAGTTATACAAGTACTTACTCAAGATTCTGTAGGTAATAAGTAATAAAGCTAGAACTTGAAAATTCACATGGCAACTTTATATTACCAGCTTGTTTTTATTGTATTTCATGTGTGCTTGTTGTTTGTTTGTTTTTCTATTTTGCAATTATGTAGACTACATAGTGATTGGATCTGGAACTTGACTTCATAGCAACACACTCTGAAACTGACCAGTGTTTCCAAAAATAGCCTGCATCAAAATAACCTGAGAGTTATTTTTAGCATGTCTAGGTTTCTGATGCCTTGTACTTTTCATACTATATGATAATTTGACTCCACAACTCAGATGTCTTCTATGTGTCTATGGTAATTGCCGTTCTCTCCTTGCTGGGTTGCATGCAGACATGAGCACTTGGGAAGATGTCCAGTGCGTGCTTTACCACACTGTGCAAATGAGTGAGCCATGTGTGTAGTTAACCATTGTCTTTTTCCCCTCAGTTCTATTTTTTACTTAAGAATTTCTTAGTGCATTTTAATCATATTTAGCCTCTCCCCCAACCCTTCCCTGTTCCATCCTCCTTTTATACACAACTGCATTTGTGTTCTCCTTTTAAACCCATCAAGACTAATTTCTGCTGTGCATATGGCTCTTTACCCTGGGATACCATGACTTACCTAGGCGCCACACCCTAGAAAAAAGTGGCTCCCTTCCTTTCATAACCCATCACTGATTATTTGAACATTTAAATGTATAATTTTTCAATTAATTTGTTAATTTAATAGTTTTCATATATTTTGATCATATTCCTTCCCCTCCCACAACTTGCCTCAGATCTTCCCCCTTCCTAACTTCTCAATTGCATATTCTATTTCTCTCAAAAAATGAGTAAAATGAAACCAATAAGACAAAAAATGACAAATCATAATAAATTGAAACAAAAAGCCTACATAACAAATATCAGGTCTGTTTTATGTTGCCCAGCTACTCTGGCTGTGGGGTGTGTTCTGGAGTGTGGTTGATACACCCAATGACATCGAAGAATACTGGTTTTCCCTTTCCTAGCAGGTTTCAGTAACAAATAGCTTATGGTTTGGGGGTATGACTCTGTGTCTATGTCCCTTTCTCAGTGCTGGAATTTAGCTGATTTAAATCTGTATAGATCTCATGCATGTTGTCACCATTTCTGTGGGTCTATATGTGTATCAATCCTGTTGTATCTGGAAGGTGCTGTTTCTTTAGTGTCATTTACCACCTCTGGCTCTTAAAATCTTTCCACTTCCTCTTGGACATAGATTCTTGAATCTGGAAGGGAGGAGTTTGATAAAGACATCCCATTCAGAGCTACATGATTCAAAGTCTCTTGTTCTACATATTGTCCAGTCATGAGTCTCTTTGTTAAGAGCCTTCTACTGCAAGACGCTTCTCTGTTGAGGGTTTAGCAGTGCTCTGCTCTGTGGGTAATAGCCACATGTCATTAGGAGTCATGTTATTGCTATGTCCCTGTAGTACAGGACCTTTCAGGTCTCCAGTTTGTGGCTACTTTAGTAGTATCAGGTATGGTTTCTGTCTCATGAAGTGGGCCTTGAATGCCATCAGAAAGTAGATGGTAACTCCAATAACTTTTTTGCCACTATTGCACCAGTGGTCTTGCAGGCAGATCAGTGTGATAAGCTCACAAGTTCATGGGCTCATTGATATTGACAATTACTTTTTCCTCCAGTGGTACTATGAACACTAGTCAGTAGAAATGAAGTTTTTGTTTGGCCACCAGCTCAATTTCTCCATTTGTGGTGACATAGGTAAGTTGTATCTTCAGCAGAAGATTATCATCAGATTATAGAGGGTAATCAATAGCCTCAGCAAAAGCCTGTGGTATTTGGAGGGGATTCTGTGGGAACCTTGTGGGCAATGGCTCAGAAATTTAACCCATTCCTGACACTGCAGCTTTGACTTGCTAGGATAAAGTGAACAGTTGAGATATTCCCTATTATGTGGTGAATTACAATATTACTCCTTTTTTTAGTTTATTTATTTTGTTTGCGTCCCAATCACAGCTTTCTCTCCCTCCTTCCAGTCCCTCCCTCCCTCTCACCTCACCCCATTCCTACCTACCTACCTCCTCAGAAAAAGGGCGGCTTCTGATGGATAGCAACCCACCTTCGCATATCAAGTTCCAGTAGGACTGAGCTAGGCGTATCTTCTCCTATTGAGCCTAGACAAGGCAGCCCAGTTAGGAAAAAGGGATCCAGAGGCGTGAAATAGAGTCAGAGACAGCCCCTGCTCCATTAGTTAGGGGTCTCACATGAAGACCAAGCTGCATATCTGTTACATATGTGTATGAGCCCTACATCCATCCCATGTCCCTTGAGTTTTTGACTGTAGCGATTCTAACTGGTATAAAATGGAATCTCAGGGTTGTTTTTATTTGCATTTACTTGATGGATAAGGGTCCTGAACATTTCTTTAAGTACTTCTCACCATTAGAGAGTCTTCTGTACCCCACTGTCTTAGTTTTCACAAGCTACTTTAATAAGGGTGCTTAAACACTTTGGCATCCTTTCTAACCCACCAACCATCATATGTAGTGGAAAAGAAAGGTTAATAGGATGTATGGGTTGAGGACTGTTTAGAAATAGTTCTTTGGGATGATTCCAGTCCTTGTCAGCAGTCCAGTCCTCCAGCAAAGCATCAACACGAATCAGCAGCTACAGTCCAGTCCACTCGGCAGTCAACACTCATGAATCAGCACCAACAGGTCCAGAATGAAACTGAGAGGCTCCTCCAATCAACCATGTAGAGAGCGGGTGTGGCAGTAGCCTCAAGCCTGGAGGCCTGCCAAGTCGGATGACTAAGCACCTTCTTCCTGCTCCGGAGTAGGCCACACCTTTCTTGGACATTGCGCAGGCGTATCCAATGACGTGTGATCAGACCATTCTATGTGGACCAATCAGAGAAGACTGTGATGTGGACTGATGGGGCAGACTTGGGGAGGACATAAAAGGACTGCGCAAGGGGCGTGGGAGAGGGGCTTTTTCCCTGCATTCATGTTCAAGGTTCCTGATTAAACCGCATTGAGAAGAACGCTGTGTGGTCGCTCTTTTCTGCTGGTCGGAGATAGTAGCGACAAACCCAAGTCTGTGGAAGCTGCAAGAAGCTGCCAGAATACTATGAGAAGTTCTTTGGTGAATCACTCTGTACTAAGTCACCACAAGCGAAGATTAGCAACACAATGTAAGGCAAGCCAATACAAGAGCTTTGTCCTCAAAAGCTAGTGAGGAGGAAAATGGTGAACTAATACCAGAGTCTCCTCCCATTGTCTGTGGGGTCATATTTATATTCTTTCTAAACATCACACATCCTCTCACAGGTCTGCTTCAGCAAAACTTCATCATCATATGTCTGCTTCAGCAAAACATCATATGACTGAGTTTCCAAAGAAACCAGGAATTTTCCACTTAAGTGCACCATTTTTTAACTGGGTTATTTGATTGGTCTGATTTCTTAGTTTCTTCGTATATTTTGGATTTCAGCCCACTGTTGGACATAAGGTTTGTGAATATCTTTTCTTATTCTGTAGCTGCCATTTTGTTCTATTGATGGTGTTCTTTGCTTTATAGAAACTTTTCAATTTCATGGGGTCCTATTTATTAATTGTTGATCTTAGTGCCTGAGCTGTTGGTGTTCTGTTCAAGAAGTTGCCTCCTCTGCCTATGCATTCAAGGCCATTCTCTACTTTCTCTATCAGATTTAGTGTATTTGGTTTTTTGTTGAGGTCTTTGATCCACTTGGACTTGAGTTTTGTGAAGGGTGATAGATATGAATCTGTTTGCATTCTTATACATGGAGACATCCAGTTAGACCAGCACATTTGTTGAAGATCTTTTCTTTTTTCCATTATATAGTTTTGGCTTCTTTGTCAAAAAGCATGTGTCCATAGGTGTGTGGGACTTATCTAGGCAGTGACTCTTGTTAAATTGCTTTCCTATGTGTATATACTTTAGGGAAGTTTCCATGTAGGTTTTCCAAAGGCCTTCAGCTTAGTTGTCTTGCCCCACGTTCCCTCCTTTGTCCTGATCTCCAAGCCCTCTCCTCTTTTAATCCTTCCAGCTTCTTTTTATCTCTTTGTAGCACTATATGCCATCTCCCTTTCTTTAGAGGACCTACTCTTCACCAACGTTCCCTTACTAGCTACCTAACCTCTGTGGCTCGTTTGAAAGTACAATGGTGACCAAATATTTGTGGATCTTTAAACTTATATCATGCCACATTTCTTTATCATGAAAGCATAATTTTGTTTTAATTTCCAATGCTGAAGTCAAGCTAACACATAACTTTTATGAGGGGTTAATGAGGGGTTCTCGCTCTATAGCTCTGGTTGTCCTGTAACTCACCATGTAAACCAGACTGACCTTGAATTCTCAGAGATCTACCTGTGTCTGCCTCTCTGCCTCTAAATTCCTAGGATTAAAGTAGTGCACCATAATGCCTGGCTAAAGCATAACTTCTGATATTATTTTAATATCTCTGACATTTGAGTTCATCTTACAATTAAGATGAAAGTTCATCTTAAAATCATCAGACAGCAGTTGAGCTTGGATGTCCTGTCTGTGGTGAACTCTGTTGTTATTTTGGCTA
Source organism: Apodemus agrarius (assembly GCA_964023405.1). Classification (NCBI taxonomy): domain Eukaryota; kingdom Metazoa; phylum Chordata; class Mammalia; order Rodentia; family Muridae; genus Apodemus; species Apodemus agrarius. The sequence continues at coordinate 101,443,894 of OZ030007.1, read as the reverse complement.
CTATTCCTCCACTGGCTATCAAGAAGAGGGGAAATGAACTCCTGCTTCTGGTCTACTGACACATTAGGATAACAATTAATACAGTGCTTGTTAGAACAAGATATGATGTCGCACCCCTGTAATCCTAGCACTCCAGACCTGGAGACAAGATCAGGCATTCATGCTTATCCCAGGCTCCATAGCAGGCTCAAAGGCAGGCTGGTCTACATGAGACCGTGTCTTTTAAAAGCTGCATAAAATGTACTAAATGATTGTCAGAACATGGGTAGGGGGTGGGGGTCAATGGGACTAAGAGTGCCTTAATGCAAGGATGCCTTGGAAATGCTATTTTTTTAAGTTTGAATTTCATTGCTATGTAATAGTTATACATATTTATGAAGTACAATTTAATGTTTCCATACTTGTATATATTTATGGATTATGGCTGTGGTGAATATTTTTGTGTACACAAACCCATTGAGTAGTAGAATTTGAAGTTTCACAATACTTCTGGTGAACAATATATTGTTCCAAAGATGTGGATTTCAACAACTATAAGTTCAAAGATTTGATTGAATCATTATCTGATATGAAGAAGTTTTAGAAATTCTCTAAGCAATTGCTTCTCTTGTCTGTGTCTTTTTAGATCTGATCATGAGTGATATATAATTAGAAATAGGTATAATTTTGAAAGAGCACTTTTAATAACTAAAATTTGATTATTATGAGGATACCTTAACAGATACTTCTTAGAATTATATACTTCTTATACTTGATACTTAGAATTGTTCATCATAATTAATAGCATCATAGACTTCTTTATCTAAATCATATTTTTATACTGTTTTATCATTTGATCTCACTATTATAACACTCCATGTTCAGCTCAGATAAATGACTGTGGTTATGACTGACAAGACAAAGTTGTTCAACTGCTGCTAAGTGTCTTGAGAATTGTGACATTAAGGAAAGCTCTTCTGATGTGGGAGTATATAATGATGTTTTTAGAAACTAGCAAATTGTCCTTTGTGAAAATAAAATTCCCTAATCATTTTTAAAATAGATAAAATTTAGTTTTGACAGATAAAAGAGGCCATTGACATATTAACCTCTGCTGTTAAATGTGTAGCTTATTTCTAACTACCAGGAGATGAGACTCTCTGTTTAACACTTCTTAAAGTACAAGTTAACATCCTGCCTTTATCTAATTGCTATAAAAGACATTAGCCTATTTGGCTCTAGCATGATTCAATTGTATGAGGTCATGCAGCCTGACTATAATAACTTAAAGTGCTTCACTTGGTGATAAGGAAATATATTAAAATGCTCTTAGGTTCATTAGTTATTGCCTAAGGCCAGACTTATGGTTGGTCCATTTGCTAAAGTTTGTTGTCAAAGCAGTAAGCTGAACTCAAATTTGTAAATCTTTCAATATAAGAAGCATAATGACTTTTTTAACTTGTATTTTAATCCTCCTTTTCCAAAGTTGATTATTCTTATTTCTATTACTTGCTAGAGGGATTGGAGATAGGTTTATTGTTATCTTGTCACTTAAGAATATGGAAAAATTATTTTCTTTCATTTTAGTTCAGGTAAATATTTTAAAACTTTTAGCAGACAACAATCTATATAAATAAGAAGGCAAGAAGTCATTTCATTTTGGCTTTGATTTCCAATCTTCCTATATTCTTTCCTAAATGGCCAGCTGAGAGCAGGCCCCTCCATCCGCCCTCTGTGTTCTCACCAGCATGCGTGGCTTCATTAGGCTGCACAACCACCTGGTGTGGATCCCAAGAGACTCTCCAAACATCTGGCTTTCACTGTGATCTTTATATCTGTAAACTTAATCTTTTCATTGACATTTTACAAAGAAAAGAATGTAAGACAAATTAAGAAACTATATGGGACAATATGAAATAGAAAATACATCATATGTTAATGTATTTTCAAATTTTTAGAAGTAAATTGATGATAAGAAATCAATAAGTATTTCAAGTTACTGTATTTTATAACTATATATAGTTATAACAATGGCAAAACTTTCTATATAATAAACAATATAATAGCAAAACAATTGGTGCAAAACCTTAATAGTTCTTTAAATAGTTATATATTTCACAAAACTATAACTGAGCTCTTGTTACTTTAATATAATTTAATAGATAAAAATTTAATATGATTCATAGCAAAATCTCAAAAAGATTGATATCTTATTAACCTTCTAGAAGTTAATGCAATTGAGTTTCTGAATTGCAGAATATTAGAATAGTGTATTAAAGTTAATGTTTTATCACAGGAAAAACTAAAGAACCTGTCCTGACAGGAAAAATATTAAAGGAAATTATTGAGAAACTACTATTGAGTTACAATGAAAACAGTGCTATAGCTTTTTAAATAAGAAAATCTATTTTACCGCCTTAATTTTTTTCAAAATGATCTTTGAAAACTTATCTTCATTTAATTCATAAAATTTTCCCAAGGACTTTTGCATGAGTGTCATACAGAATAATAATAATAATAATAATAATAATAATAATAATAATAATCTGTTATAGTGATATGAGGCTATTCTTTTGTGTATTCATGGATATGGTTATTCCATATAATTGATATTTTTATTGGGAGTAACTAAATAGCATTTGTCAGATAAGGTGTATATGGCCATTTGTAAGTAAAATGTTCACTGGATTTCATGTGTATATATTTTCACATGGTATGAGGCAATGTTGAGGTCACATGTATAATGGATAACTCGGAGCTCGAGATGGAGAAGGAGCCTGATCGTAATCTCACCTGATGAGGGGGCCTGATTAGTGTTCACATTGCACATGTACAGTTAAGATTGGGAAGATTGTGTAGCTATTAAAACGTTACTTCCTTTAGTTAATTGGACAAAGGTTAGCAGCAACTCGAACAATGATTCAATGTAGCACATTCACCAAGTATAATTTTAACAGCTGAAGACAAAATTCTGATAATTTGGGGGACACCATTTCTTATTGTGATACTTAAGAGCAATCAGTACCTAAAAAACTGAAGCTTGAGTTCTTCCACTGTTGTCTTTGCTGCTCTAATATTAGATCAACTAAAACAGATAATTTTATCAAGGTTTTTCCCAGTTATATATGGCTTAGAGGGCCATGTAATTTTCTGTTATCTAGTAGAAGTAGCCCAGAAAAAAAATTACAGCCATAGGATTGCTTTCACTGAAAACATGTGACTTTTTAAGTTTGTTTGTTTGTTTGTTTGGAGGTTTTGGCAGATTTTGCTTTGTTTAAATTTTGTCCATTCAAAGTGAGAAGTGCTATTGCTGTAGGTCTAGAGAGCTATAGATGTTGTGGAAATCTTGGGTCAATTGTTCCACTTCAAGATATGCCCAGAAATCAACTGGAAAGGATAAAGATCACTTGTTTTCCCTTCTCTTTCCTAGGACGTGCCCCTTACCCATTGTCAGGTACTTTTCTTTTTTTTTTTTTAATTTATTTATTTATTATATGTAAGTACACTGTAATTGTCTTCAGACACACTAGAAGAGGGCATCAGATCCCATTACAGATGGTGGTGAGCCATCATGTGGTTGCTGGGATTTGAACTCAGGACCTCTGGAAGAGCAGTCAGTGCTCTTACCCGCTGAGCCATCTCTCCAGCCCAGTTAGGTACTTTTCAAATAAGTTTTTTTAATCTTCTTCATATAATATATACTATTTTTTCCTGTTAAAATTAAGCAAAGACATGATATTTTAGAACTATAAAGAACCTTAAAGATCACATTTAGTTCAATTATCATATTGCTGTTTACAGCTACAAATTTATTTCCCCTCAAGCCCAAGCTCTCTAGTATAACCTTCACCAGAGATGCACAGTGTTGTTGGCTGGGGGTGGGGGGAACAAAAATAACCGGGGGAAGCAGAGAAAAGTGGGCTCTTCTAAAAGATCCAAGTTTGATTCTCAGATCCCATATCAAGTGGCTCACAGTAACCTGTAATTCCAATTCCAGGGAATCAGATACCAGCAGCCTCTGAGGGTACCTGCACTGCACTCACTTGCACAAACCTACAAGACCACACATACACATAATCCAAAATTAAAAAACAAAAACAAAAAAGACTGTGATGCAGAAAAAAAAAGTCTAAATACCATCTTTGTTGGCTAAGCAACCATTTCTGTGAGAGAAACATCCTGGATGGACATGGAGAAACTTGATTTCATCGTAGGCACCTAGCCCTTCATGTCAGGTTGTGTGGTGATTCCAAGCTGACCCCAGGGGTGTACCTGTACCTTCCTTTACCTTCAATAGAGGTAAAGAACTTGGCATTGAAATAAAGTGAGACTTACTGGGTTTAAACAGTAGATCGTAGCGGGTCTCCTTGACTTGACCAACTGACTGTAAATCTTCCAGTGTAGAAGCAGCCGTGGAAGCAGGGTCAGTCAAGTTTCATATTGTCTTGAGGTTTTCACTTTTGGATGGCGAGTCATGGAGGATACCCAATGTCAGCTTCTCCCAGGGAGAGCACACACTCAGAGCGGGAAACTGAACTTTTCTCTTTGAAGGGATAATTCACATTGTAAGTCCAAGTACATTAAATAAATCTTTGGTGTATACAAGAAGCCAAAAGTAGGAAGAAAGAGTCAAGACTAGAATAAATAAATCAGACTCGAGGTAAATTGAAAAAATAAGGGTAGAGTGGATGTCTTGACTCAAGAAGCAAACCTTTTGTAACCGCACAGTCGCTTCAGTATTGCTGTGTCCTCGCTTTATCTGGAGTGGACTGCAGTGTTTGTGCATCCTTAGCAAACAGCAGAGCAAAGTGACAGACCTGTCACGCACCAAGAATGTGCCTCATCTGTTTTCTTGTATGCTTTTATGTTGAAAAGAATCTCCTGAAGTAAATGGCATTCTGCAAAAGAGGAAACTGAGATGTCAAGAAAAAAATAATTTTCCCATAATTCACTTATACTAGAACCAGGGGTCAAACTCAGGGTATGTACTCCAGGCCTGTGTTGTTGTTGGTACTGCAGTGTCTCAGTGTCCATTTTCTTAAGGGAAACTCTGCTGTTTTATTTTCTGTACTAGGGACTTAACCCAGGGCCTCGTGCATGCAAGGCAAGCACACCAGCACCAGCCTACATTCCGAGTAGGAGTTGACAGCAGTTCCGCTTTCACAAAGCTTACTAGTCATTAAATCAACAGATACTTAGTGTAGAGTTACTAAACACATACCACCATCTTAAGTGTAAATGGGCATTTTATAATCTTCCTCTGCAAAAGATTCTCTTTAAAATTTAATTCTGCGGATGCCTTCAGCAATATACGCAGAATCTTAATTTGTTATAGTATATGCATTTTCTTCATGGAAAGCAATGTCTTTGTAAATTATTCATGCAACATTTGGTTCCCCACGTTGCGCACACTGCCCCATTCACTCGGGAAGTACAGGTAATGGGAATGTGTCTTAATGACAGCTTAAGTTCAAGGTCAGCAAGCTACTGCCATTTGGTCACATTTTGTCCCACAGGGTGGTTTTAAAAATAAACTACTATTGTAACAAAACCACACTCATTTGTTTATAATGCATAAGGTCACTTTTGTGCTATAGAATAAAGTGGTCACAACAGAACCTCTTCCTTACATGCACAGCCTGAACTAGTTACTGTCTTGCCCTTTAAAGAAAAAGTTTGCTCACCCTTAGATCAGTATTAAAAAGTGGTTTTAACACCAAAATACAATGACATGTTCATATATACACATATGTCATATAGATAAAATCATACATAAAGAAAAATGGAAATTTTCTATTCTTTTGTGACACCTGTACCAATCATATTCTTCTGGCCTAGCTTTTTGTCCTGGATATTAAATATTAATGTTTTATTCCTGATAATACATCTAGTGGTGCAGTTAGAGCTTAAATGTATGTTATAAATTGTTATTTCTCCTCTATATAAGCACCAAACCTTGATGTATATGTTTGTCTCATATTAATATACTTGGGAGATCAGGTTTCTCTCTAATCAGGATAGATCAGAAATTCTCAAAAATAATATAGACTGAATAGGTTCTGTTTCAGAGTCTGGCTTAGGAGACAGGGATTTTGTTTTTAACAAGTACTTAACTGATACTGCAGCTATGAGTCTGTTACCACTCTAGTAGGCCTTGAGGATAATGAGAAGTTAGCCAGGACATTGATAGTACCCCTGAGCTTCTCCCAGAGAGGGTCCTGGGGCCTCAGGGGTTCTAAGACTGCTTTAGTGGAGGTGCTAAATGGTGCCTATGTTTGTTGACAGCCTAGCACATGGAATTCTCAAAGCTTCCAAAGCCTGACTCAAAGCCCAGCCCATTGCGGGGTAGGGGGCTTACATGCAACTATGATCAGCCTATTAGGGGAGACCCTTTGTGCAATACAGAAAATTAACCTTAGTTAGTGGTGACCACAAGAGTAGATTGTCCATCGGGGGGGAAAGTGCTCATTGCTAAGCCTAAGTGAGTTCTAACCCTAAGATCCACACAAGGAAAGGAGAAAACTAACTTCTAAAAGTTGTCCTCTGATCTCCACAAGCCTTCCACGACTTGCATGGCTACACACATGCACAAATAAACAAACACATACATACATACATACATACATACATACATAAATATAATTTAAGAAATTAGGGGAATGAATTAGGCCTCTGTTAAATCAATAGAGAAAGAAAATGCCGTAAATTGGCTCAATACAATTATAGAACAGCTAAGGGCTATGAGGAATCTCTGATAAGAGTGTCACCAAAAAGTATTCCAAACTAAACAAATAAACAGATATGAGAATTGCCTTGTGGGGAAAACCAAGAAATATTTTATTAAGTAGGGATGGAAAAGCAGAACACAAATAAACTATATTACAAAACTGTCTAATAGTGCCATTAAAGAGTCAGTGCTAACATACAGTGAGAATGGGAAGCGTGAGATAGAATGGTTCTGCATGACTTTGTACCTTTATACTGGTCTGTTTACACTCTGCTCACATTCTGCTTAATGGCTGAGTAAGGTTTGACTCTATCGTCTGACTTCACCGAACTTCAGTTATTCAAGGAAAAATGAACAAAACAGTGGTCCCCTCATGGGCTCTGTATGTACTGGCGTGTGAAAGCACTTGCAAACTTTATGTGTGTGTTCACTCAACACTATATAGACAAAATAGCCTGACTGAGGAAGCAAATGGTGTGAAAGGCTTCCATTGTTAGGATTCAGAAAACAGTTTGTTATGGAAGAGAAGTAATCAATTCTGTCTCTGCTGAATCATAAGTTTGTCAGATCCCTATAGTTGCTGTTTCATTTCAATTCTGAGGTTTGGCCTTTAAATTTCCATTCATTTATACTGTTTACACTTTTGAGGTTTTCATTTGTCAGAATTGTGAGCTCTTGGGTATTACTAACACAAATATTGATGTGTAGCTTCGGCCTATTAGGTATCAATGGAAATCAGAAAATCAATAAACTTAATAGCTGTTCATTACCCAGTTGATGCATTTGCAGGACTCTGTTGAGTACTGTCAGTGAATAATCAATTCAGTCAACATCTATTACCAGATCACCGCCAGAACTTTTGTATAATACACTATTTTATTTATGACTTTATATAGCTGCTACAGCACTTTTTACGAGGCCGACTTTGTCTTGTGGGATTCATTTTGCTTATAACTGTGGTCACTGGACGCACCTGTCATGCTGAAGGTCTTCCAGGATTAACCCTCTTGACATGAGAATGCTTCTAACGCTTACAACAGCTCCTACGTAGGACTAATTTTAGGTAGCAATTTACTGAGCATGATGACAGTTAAAAGTCCCTACTACGTGCTAAATTGTTTACCTCTGTATCATCTAGGGGGTCAGGATATAAACTACTTTAATCTATGAAGCATAAAATAACTGATATATTTAGAGTTTAAGCTATCGTATTTGATAGAGATTTAAAGATGGCTTCATAAGCGTTGGCATTCGAGCTAACTTTTGCAGAAGGAAAACTCATGTCCAGAAAACTAGGTGATAGGCATCCAGCCTGAGGGCGGAGCATGAGGAGAAGGACTATAAACAGAGAAGCTTATTTTAGGGTTTCTCATGATCTTTAGGATAAATAATTTTTTGGAAAGGTAAATTCCAAACTGAGTTAAAGAAAAAGTAAAGCATTGAGAAGATTAAAAATAGAAACTTTTGGGGAGGAGGAATGGGATGATGACCTGTAGGAGGGGCACTGGAGCAAAAGGCTGAAATGTCAATAAACAAAATAATGTTTAAAAAGACTTATTAACGTATCACAGATGTAAAGCAGGATAAATGGTTGTCTGCATTCTGAATGGTGCTAAGATGTGTTTATTAATGTTGTTAGTGACTATGCATACATTGACATGTGAATTGATTTAATGCTATCAAAGGGAAATAAATATACTTATGATCAAAAAAATAGAAACTTTTCCTGATAGGCAGCATACATGAAACCTAGTGAGGAAAGAACATGATTTCTTAAAGAGTTTAGAAGGGAATGAAGTTTAACAGGGCTGAAATGAAATGATTTGTTCCGTGGATAAAGTCCCACACTAGTAAACCCTCACTCAACAAAAGCCCAGAGAAGTGTGTTGCTGACACAGGCCTGTCCTCAGAGCAGTTTTTTGTTTTGTTTTGTTTTGTTTTGTTTTGTTTTGTTTTGTTTTTTTAATATCTTGTGCTCTTTTTTAAAAAGAATCATTTATGTATTATGTATACATTGTTCTGCCTGCATGTATGCCTGCATGCCAGAAGAGGTGCCAGATCTCATTACGGATGGTTGTGAGCCACCATGTGGTTGCTGGGAATTGAACTCAGGAGCTCTGCAAGAGCAGCCAGTGCTCTCAACTTCGGAGCCACCTCTCCAGCCCTAGATTTATATGTATATATATAAAGCCGCTATTAGAATGTCCATTGTTCTAAAGGAAAAGGTTTGTGCAGCAGCATCCTTGAGAGAGAAAAACACTTGAGGGAAGTACATTGTCCTTGTGTCTGAAATAAACCAGGAGAGCGTCCTCTTACAGTGAGGTTGGAATGTGCTCTGTGGACGAAAACAACAGTAAGAGAATTTTCAAAAGTACTCATGGTTTCTTTGTTGTTGGTTTGTTTTACTTTTTTGGAATATGTGTCTGGGATGGCCTCATTTGCTCAAACCATCCTCCTGCCTCATTTTCCATAGTAGCTGGAATGACAGGCTGGGGCCTTAGACCTAACTTTCAAATTTCAACGTAAAACTTTTTATGTAAGAGTTCTTGTATCCATTCCTCCGTTGAGGGACATCTGGGTTCTTTCCAGCTTCTGGCTATTATAAATAAGGCTGCTATGAACATAGTGGAGCATGTATCCTTATTGCATGCTGGGGAATCTTCTGGGTATATGCCCAGGAGTGGTATGACTGGGTCCTCAGGAAGTATCATGTCCATTTTTCTGAGGAACCGCCAGACTGATTTCCAGAGTGGTTGTACCAGCTTGCAGTCCCACCAGCAGTGGAAGAGTGTTCCTCTTTCTCCACATCCTCGCCAACACCTGATGTCTCCTAAATGTGGTATATATATACACAATGGAGTACTATTCAGCCATTAGAAACAATGAATTCATGAAATTCTTAGAGAAATGGATGGAGCTGGAGAACATCATACTAAGCAAGGTAGCCCAGTCTCAAAAGAATACCCATGGTATGCACTCACTGATAAGTGAATATTAGCCTAGGCTCTTGAGACACCAAAGACACAATCCACATACCAAATCCACAACCTGTACACTGTCCATGAACACTGGAAAGCTAAGAGTTCTCTGCATTTCTTGTAAGCTGCTTGACCAACTGGAAAGTATCTCAGCAAGTCAGCTCAGTTGCCCTGAGCTTTTTGGAGGCATCTAGGCTAGTCTCTGCTTGCTCTTCATGCCTCAAGTAGTCTGAAAATCTTCTAACAACTCTGCTTGTCTAAGAGTGAGTATTAGCAGTCTTTACTGCTTATGCATGCTTCAGGAAAGGACTAGTATATATGGTCAGTTTCAGGAACTTCCTGAGCTTAATGAACTTCCCTGCGGGATGAAATGTTTCACCTCCCTTAAGAAAAGAACACCATGAATCTTAAAATGCTTCCCTCTAAAATGAAATGTTTTGTCGCAGAGGCAAGTGCTTACACAATAACATCTATCCCATTGTTTTCTCTTCAAAGGAGTTGCTTTACCTGCCATAGCCCTCCAGATGTGACTTGCAATAACTCTCTAATTACTGCTTTTGTCAAGATCACCAGTATTTCTCTTTTGCTAAATTAAGTGAATTTTTCCCCATATTCTGCCTTCCAGGAACACTCAAACTATTTCATCTGATTTTCCACTAGTCCTAGCTCTTTTTTTCTATCCAATCTCCCATTGTCTTTGTAAACTAATACACAGACATGGCTTTTCTGTTTTTCTCGTTAGGTAACTTTGTCATTTTTACCATATCTTTACCTGTCCTTATTTCTATGTCCAACTTGCTTCTTTAGGCTAGGCTTTCTTTAAACTCATCCGTGAAAGACTTTCTTTTTTTAGCAACCTTTTTTAACAAAAGGGTGTCTTAATCTGTAGCAAACTGAACTTTGAACTCTACCCCTAAATCTTTCTCATTCCATGGCTGAGCCATGGTTCACTCAGTGGCTTTATTCATAAACCTGAAAGCCAACCTTGATTCCTTTATTTCTTTTATCCTTTTGTCAAAATTTGTTGACTCTTCATCCAAAATATGTTTTCATCTCTCTGTTATCCTGGTCTAGAGGCTTATCATGTCTTACTTGGACTCTAGTGAGAGCTTTCCGGCTCTCCACTCTCCTCATGTGCTGCCATAGCCAGGGGTCCTAGAATTTTTAAGAGTTCTCTTCAGTGTCTTCCTATCTAGGGAAGGGACAGTTGTCACAGAAGCTTTCTATGGCCCCGTTTCAACTGTGAGTCTGCAGTCATCAATGTCCCTGCAGAAGAAGGGTGGATCATGGACTTCCACATAGTTTCTGGCTGTAGCATAGACCACAGACATCAACATACCTCCAGGTGGCAGCACGGGCCCTGGACATCCCAATGGTCATTGGTAGAGAGAACACATTCCCTACAAGGAGAAAAAAAACAAGCTTAGAGTGCTGAAGAACCATAGAGCAGACAGCATAACTGTGGAAATGGTTAAGGATTTGGTTGAAGAAATTAAAAAGATAAAGATTATCTGGGGCTTTGAAAATAAGTGTCTTGGTTAATGTGGCTGGTTTTGTGTGTCAACTTGACACAGGCTGGAGTTATCACAGAGACAGGAGCTTCAGTTGGGGACGTGCCTCCATGAGCTCTAGCTGTAAGGCATTTTCTCAATTAGTGATCAAGGGGGAGGGTCCCTTGTGGGTGGTGCCATCTCTGGGCGGGTAGTCTTGGGTTCTATAAGAGAGCAGGCTGAGCAAGCCAGGGGAAGCAAGCCAGTAAGGAACATCCCTCCATGGCCTCTGCATCAGCTCCTGCTTCCTGCTTGAGTTCCAGGCCTGACTTCCTTGGTGATCAATAGCAATGTGGAAGGTAGAAGCTGAATAAACCCTTTCCTCCCCAACTTGATTCTTGGTAATGATGTTTGTGCAGGAATAGAAACCCTGACTAAGACAGTTAATGTACTGTGAAGAGACACTAAAACCAAGGCAACTCCTGTAAAAAATAAATAAATAAATAAATAAATAAATATATAAATAAGGCTATGGTAGATGAATCTAGAAATTGGAAAATATATCAAGACCAGAGCTCATGATTTAAGGGTTATCAGGTATATATTTTGAAGGTCATAAAATTTAGATTGTATGAATTATGAGTCACCTAGAGAGTACATATAAAAGGAATAAGAGTCCAAAAGTGTGCCTTGGTTTACAGGAACCAGCACAGGGAAATGAGGCACTGAAGGCAGTAAGTAGAAGAAAACCAAACATGTAGCCTGTCATGAGTGCTAAGCTAAAAAGAGTTCCAGTAATGAGAAAGGAAGAAATAGAAATGTACTATTTCTCTACAAAGTTCATCATTACGTGATTTCAAAAAAAATGAAAAGTAACATTTAGATATGTGCTCTATAATTTCTCATAAGAGATTAATAACTTTCTTTTCCCAATATTTTACAAAAGAAAGAGATTCTTCAAATTTTTCTTCCCTAATAAAGAATAGTTCAGCTGGGCGGTGGTGGCACACGCATGTATTCCCAGCACTCTGGGAGGCAGAGGCAGGCGGATTTCTGAGTTCGAGGCCAGCCTGGTCTACAGAGTGAGATTCCAGGACAGCCAGGGCTATACAGAGAAACCCTGTCTCAAAAAAAAAAAAAACAAAAAACAAAACAAAACAAAACAAAAAAAAAAAATCCAAAAAACCAAAAAATAAAAAAATAAGAATAGCTCTTTGGCCATCCCCCTTATCTCTCCAACAGTTCATCTCTTCATTCAGCAGGTTCACTGATTTCTGAGTGTTTAGTAGGACACAAGCACTATTCATGTTAGATCTTAAAGCAGATTGTTCAGGCCACCAATTCAGACTGGTCTGCTCTACCTCAATTTTCTAACAAATCTCAGCACAATTGATAAGCTTTTCTCCTAGGTCAGGTTTCCTTTAAGCTTACAGCTGGGCAGTGCCTCTGCATGAACAGACACAAAGGACTGAATTCGTTCTCTCAGCAGTCATCACCTGAAGGAACGCTGACCTTACCGGACTCCTCCCTTCTGCAGTCACATATGTTTAAACAGACTTTTTTGTAGTCAGTAATTTGGGTGAGTGTGTATAGTATACAAAGTTGTGAGGTTGGAGCATCAGGGAGACACTGGAATTTACCTTCTAAGTCCATTTTCAGAGCATTTTGGTCAAATGGCTTTCTGGCATGTTGCACAGTAATTGCTCCCGGGGACTTGTTTTATTGTCTGGCTAATCGCTGTCTCATTGCTCCTGGATTATTGACCCTCTGTCCATCTTACTGCCAGGATCAAGCCCTGAGTCAGCTTGTAAAGCCTCTTCTTGAAATGTTTTAAAATTAATTGTAGATTTGCAGTGGTTTCGTTGTCAAAGGATTTTTTTGTTGTTGGTGGTGGTTTTTTTTGATACCTACATTGTAATGTGATAGTTTGTCATAATTGAATGAATCCGAGTAGTCCTAGGGCCTACCATGCATGTATGTGGATGCATACATACATATGTATATGAACATGTAGGTTTAATGTTACAGATCAGAATGTTATTCGCCCTTTGTCACTGTTCCTCCAGGGTTAGAGTGGCATGCTTATGCAACCTAAGTGGCACTCCCTGACTGCTGGCTTTCAGTCCGCCAACAGATGCGTGTACCTTAGGAAGTTTGCACGGCTGTCCACGGTGTGCACTCATACAGAGTTCCGCTGAGACTTTGATATTCGCAGAGTGATTGCCACTAACACTGCTGCCTTGTCCTCTCCAGAGAGCATGTGTCATCTGAGCATCAGTTATGTTTCAGTGTGTAACGTAAATCCTTAGGAGTTAAAAGTCCAAAGTAGGGGACTGGAGAGATGGTTCAGCGCTTAAGAGCACTGACTGCTCTTCAGAAGATGCTGAGTTTAAATCCCAGCAGCCACATGGTGGCTCACAACCATCTGTAATGAGATCTGACGACCTCTTCTGGTGCGTCTGAAGACAGCTACAGTGTACTTAGATATAATAATAAAAAATAAAATCTTAAAAAAAAAAAAGTCGAAAGTGTTAGTAGACCGCTCCCTAATTATGTGCTGTGCTTTGAGCCCAGGCCCTAGAGCAGCCGTCTCCCTGCACTCGTTGCCCAGGTGGACCTGTGAGCATCAAGCTTTTGAAAGGACTCAGGTCACCTTAGCACTTTAGTTAGTTCGTCCCAATTGCTTCCATTTCAACCTGCCTTGTCCTATCGCTTCCCAGGGTCTGCCACCCATCATCATCGCCTTCCTCCAAATCTGCCAGTCCTACAAAGTCCTGTTCTCAGTTATGAAAATGCAAACTCCTCTCTGTTAAAGGCCTGCCTGCCTCCCTTATGCAGAGGGTACACTCTCACTGGAGCGTCACCATGTCCTAACAGAAGAGTGGAATGCTGTGGCTGAACTTGGGTAGCAGTGCAGCCTTCACTGGGAATCCCAAATTAGAACAACCTTTTCTGACCGAGCTTGCCTGCACTAGGGAAGAACTTCCCTGTTATTTGTTTCATAACTTAAGGTATTGTTTTTATCATGAAAAATATTATTGGCAAAAAGCAAATTAATGGTCAATATTGGAAATACCTTGTTCCTGTAGTTGATTTCTCCCCAGAGCCTCTGAGAAAGACTAGACTGCTTCTCCTTTCCTGTCAGTCATTTCCCTTGCGCCTTCCTTACATGCTGCTCATTGTCAGAGTTCTGGTTTGCCTCAGTTTCAAGTCCATGTGAAGTGTGAACTTGCTCTCTTTACTGATACCAAATTGTATTATAAATAGGTTAAAATACGGAATATTTTTACCACTTTATAAAGGATGTGATCATTATTGATCTAGAAATTTTAGCTGAAAGGTTTACTACTCCTTTTCTTAACTTGTTAAATGAAAACCATTTGGCAATCTTGCCAAAATATGTTAATTTTAAAAATTCAGCTACACGTATAATTTAGGTGACTGGTTTATCACAATATATTCATAACATCATCAAGGAAATCAAGCTTATCTAAAGTTATCAACAATGAGACTCCTCATTTTCTTGAATCAATCTAATTAGTTATTCAACATGGAAAAGCGGCCCATAAAGTCAGGACTCACTGAACAAAAAGTTCCATGAATAATACTTAAGGTGTGTGAAATAACCTAGAGACACATTTAAAATAACTTTTTAAACTTCATAACTCAGTTATAGGAAGATAAGAAATACAATTTTAAAATGAACAAAAGATTTTAACACATATTTTAGTTACTGAGTGGCCAAAATTACATGAAATAATTCAGCATCATTAATCATCCAGAAAAATACACATTAAAACAGCAGTAAGATCTCACTATATACCAATTAAAATGCTACAGTTTAAAATCTAGGCAAATATTGAAGATATTGGGCAACTATTTTAAATACCGTGGGTGGGAGTGTAAAGTGATGCAGCTGACTTTTAGAGCAGTTGGCAATTTGTGGTGGCCGTGCAATGCGAGGGCCTGAGTCCAGGGCCTCAGACCTCAGTCAGCGCTCTGCCGTTGAACTGCATTCACGCCCAGCTTGCCAGTCAGCATACAATCCATAAATGCCAGCCACGGTGATGCTAAGGTAATATTAGTCAGCCAAAACTGTCCTTCCAGGAGGACGTGGGTGGATGACACAGGAGGGTTACAGCACTTCTTTGCACCTGTGAGTATGCATCCCTGGTGCTGTGGGTTGTGGGACACCGGCGTGTCCTGTTGCCTTATTTAAGACAGAGAACTGATGCATGCATTATCTGTGGGCTCATTGCTTCTTCTCAGAACTATGTCTTCATTTCAGCGTCATCTCCTAGTAACCTTGGAATTTCCCTTTTGCAAAATATGAGGCCCTGGAGTTACTATATATACTTATAATATACCTTTGGACAAATGAATCTTTTAGTCTTCTATTACTCTTCACCTCTGTCTCATCGATATTCAAGTTCTAGATATTTTAAATGAATATTTAGAATTAGAGGTGTAGCTTATGGACAAGTGCACATTTCACGAGCAAGGCCCTGGATTTGATCCTGAACACCACAAAAATAAAGGAATAACATAAAGATTTTATCCTAAGACAGTTATCCTAGGCAAAAACCCTAAAGATCCTGAAACTTAAGTTATTCTGTTTTAGGTAGTTGTTTTTGTAAATATTTGATCAGCCATTATTAATATTCTTGTTTTCCCTAATTGGTTATGAAAGGTATAACTTTGATAAAATAATGCATTGAATTTTTATCTTAAATCACAGAGATAACTTTATATTTGAACCTAAATGTCAGTATGAATTTGTGAGATCTTATTTTTATATGAATACCTGTATTTTGTAATGTATGTGATGTGTGTGTGTTTATTAGAGATATATTTGACTATACTTATATACACCAAGATTTATACAAAGGCATTAGAAAAACAGGCACAGTCACTCATGGATATTAGTTATATATAAAGGTTATTGAGGATGCAAAGATATAAAAGATAGAAGAACCTAGTAATTGCCTTTAAGATCAGAGCACAAAGCATTAGTTTGGATTTTACAAGGCCAGCCAGCAACAAAAGAGCAGTAATTTATGAGCTCAGCGTAAAAGAATAGCATAATTGCATTAAAAATTAATGCTAATGAACACTAAAATGGGGAAGGTGGTTATGATGAAAGTTTGTATTCATCTTCCCTGGTTTGAATGATGGCTAGTGGCTTGATTAATGGCTTAATTTCTATCAATTAGCGGGGAAAAATCTCCTGTGAGACAAGGGTAAATTGAGCATTGAATTACATATCTTGCTTTTGTGTGCTAAGAAAAAAGAGCTGCGTATCTCTGATATTAGCCACAGTGACAAATGTGGTGTGCCCCGAGATGTCTGCACCACTCTGCTGACAGGCGTGCTGTGTGTGGTTATAGGGTGTTGGATGGAGACGGCTGGCAGGCAGCATTCACTCTTAGTTCCTTAGAAACATTCAGCTCCCATCTACAGAATTTTAATTAGAGTCAATAACAATTCTGGAATTAAAATAGACAGCAGACAGCAACTGCAGATTCGTTATTCTAATCTAGTAATCTGGGTTCCTCAAGTTACGTGGCTTTCTTCTACCTTGTTACAATGAAAATAAATAGAAATAAAAATAAAACCCTCCAGCAGCCTTAGTTCTGTAGTCCTATTGAAATGGTCATTTCTTATCATTGTGTTAAAGTAAACATGACTGCTCAGGTTTACCATGTCCTGAGCAAGGATAAACCAATAGTCAATATAGTTGGACTGCGTAGCAAATTCATAGAAACTAGGAATTTTTTCCTAACAGTTGTTGCACACAGTAAATAATGAAATATGTAGTAAAACATTTTCCTGCTTGTGTTACTTGTAGGCTTCAGTGGGAAGTGCTCCTAGGTTCTCAAGTACTTTATTTTTTGTTCATTATAAAGGTTTTAAGAATATGATGTAATAATTTCTTTAAAATTCTGTTTAAGTATAGAGGATTCTGAAGATACAATTCTATAATCATCAAAATAATGTCAGAGGAGCAAGACCGTGTATACATCTCTTCTACAAGCAGAGCTGTGTAACATTTTGCTGCATGAATAAGCATTAGAATGCAGAATAATTACAATACCAAGGACACTTGTTATTTCTAGTAAATGGGAGGAGTAAGGAAATCATTTATTGTGTGGTGTAAGGGGTAAATCATTCATTTTAGAAGCAGTGAGTAAATCACAGGTCAGGGTAGTTCTCCCACCACCTGCCCACATGATCTTGGCTGAGGTGCTGATTTGCTTTAGTTTTTCATCTTGCAGTGAGAATGGTCATGTTATCTCAGCAGCTGTGATGGGTAAATAAAGTGTGAAGCAGCCCAAAGTGCCTTACATATGACCTGTTGCTGCTTCCCCTACCAGCATAGTACATAGGGCATGTCAGGTAGCCGTTTAAATGAAAACTCTGTCTCCATCATGTTCCCATTCAAGAGGCATCACAAATAAACAGAGCAAACGTTTTGTGCATTAAACTACAGCAAATTTTCTTTGAACATAGACTCTACCACTTGAGATAGATCATGTGGGGGAAATGGCGAAGCCTCCGATATCTCAACGTACTGGATCCTGGCAGCTGTGGCAGTCTAGTAGTGTCGGCATTCAGCACACTGCCCTGGCCACACTATGGCCTGGACAGATGAAGCCGTGGCAGCCCTTGTACCTTCTTTGAGATGTGCACAGGGATGCCTTCCAGTGTTCCTACTCTCTGATTATTCGGAGTCTTTCCTGCCACGCCTCAGCATGAGTGAGCCAAGGCCAGTCCCAGAGTCAGAACACGTTGGCGGCTTTACTGTCCACAGTGCTATGGCTGGATGGCACCGAGCATGCTCCCATGCTCGCATGCGCACTGGGTGTCCGTGACGACCCGCTGACCTTGCGCTGAGCGAAGGAGTATCACTAGGATTTTCATGGCTACTTTTCCATGTTGCCCTTTTCTGCTGAAATATTGGTATGTCAGGGCGTTCTTGCCTGGTTCCCCTGTTACAGTCGTTCCCTAGCTCCTTTCTGACCCTCTACCTTGCTCTATTTTTTGTGGTATTATGGGGTACCCACTTTATTTGTTTATTATTTGTCTCCCTACTTGAAATATAAGCTTTCTGCGAGGGACATTCAGTTTCTAAGTCCAGGTGCGCAGAGCAATGCCTCCTGTGGTGAATGTGCTCAAGTATTTGGAAGGGAGAAGAAAGAGAGAGGGAATCCAATCCCTCAGTCCTCCTAAGATATGTAGCCCATTATCATCCCCTTACCTGAAAGGAGAGCTCAGACCTGCACAGCCTGCGCCATTTGCCAAGGCACGACAGCTTGTAAGTAGCAGGGAGAGTTTACCCCAAGCAGTCTAAACAAACCCACAGGTCCTAAACCTATCGCTTAAGAGGCTGGAGGGATGACTCGGTTATTAAAAGCGCTGGCTGGTCTTCCAGATGACCCGGCTTCAATTTCCAGCATTCACCTAGAGGCATCTTGTGTAACTCCATTTCCAGAGATCCAACGCCCTCTTCTGGCCTCCCTGAGCACAAGGCAAACACTAAAGTAAAACAAACACTAAAACATTGAATTTTTAAGTCACTTGGACAACATTTTATTTTTAATGTTTTAATGCTCTTTGATTTTTAGCTATTCAACAAAAATGTATTAATTACTCACTAAACAATACAGTGCCCTCCAGTAAGCTCTTAAGATAACAGATATGTCATCTCTTAACTGAGGAGACAGAGCTGCCACTCACACAGAGGTTATGATCAGTGTGCGACAGCATATGCAAAGAGCCAGGTGAATTATGGGAGAGGTCTCTCTTCACACCAGTGGCAAGTGACGGCATCGTTGAAACGAATGTATAGGTATGGCCCTGAATGACAGGGAAAATTCCGAGGCATGAAAACTTTCCAAGGGAGGTATTCAGTGAAGATTTTGTTTTTATGAATCACAGTGGCCCAATTCGCTTGTACTTTATATAATGTTTAACTAAAACTCTTTTGATAGTATGGTCACTGAAATTATTTATTTTATTTAACATGCCAGAGCAAGTATTTTAATATGAGGTGAGCTTGTGCTGGAACCCAACTAATCACTTCTTGTGAAAAACACTTGAAGAGCCTCTGCTTCCCTTAGAACTCAAGGTTCACAGCGTCAGCTTCCAGAAGCTTCTAGGAACGGCCCTTTCTACATAAGGAGCTTTCTCCAGAAGCTTCTAGGCACGGCCTTTTCTACATAAGGTGTTTTCTGATTTTTCAAGTAATTTGTGGATATAATTTTGTGGAGATTTGTTTTCAATAATGTGTTTTATGAACAGTTCATAAGTGTTAATGTTGAATAGGTTTCTAATGTATTCTTTTTAAAAGAAATATTGAAGATATATTGGTTTATGTAATGTATAAGTTCAAAAAATATACTCAATAGTACAAGTATACAGTCTGGTGGGAGCCGGCCACCCTCCATCCTAACTTGCCGCTATAACTGTAGAACTCCACTGCGTCGTGCGCCTTTGGTTCCGGCCCACAGTCTGGCTCTGCTTAATTTTGCTGCATGATTTTTTTTTACAACTTTTTATGATAAAGTTTATATAAAGGAAGAAGATAATTGTTTTTTAAAAATCAGTAACTTAAAATTTTATGTTTATAAGAAATTATCAAAATTTAAATGTTCTAATTTTATTTACCTACAAGTTCTGTTGAAAACCAACTTTACTATTCAAGTATGCTGTTTTGTTCTTCATCCTTGTAAAGCACTTGGAAATGCTTTACAGTACAGATGTTGATTGTTTTATTTAAAACTGGATGCTCGTGGTTATTTTGTATTCTTGGCTAATATCCGAGTCAATTTAATCTGGAAATTGGGTAATCTTTTGTATTATTAATGGATTTGTAGCAATAGTGTTACTGTATAAATATATTTTCCTGGAACAATATCATAAATAACTCAGTAACCTAGACCAACTGACCCAAATTTTTTGTTAACATAAAACGCATTTTAACTTTAGATAAGTTCATAAAATATTAACTGGAAAGAACCAGTTGACAATGAGCTTTTTGCATGTGTTAAAGATCTCTTTGAAGCACCAGTTGTCCTCATCCCAATATGTCATCTTGGGCAATGGTGCCATCTGCTGTTGCCATCCTGTTACTGCTATTACAGGAGATTAATGTTTGTAATCAAAAACTGGTGGTGGGGACATCCTCATGGAGACAGGGGGTGGGAAGGAGGTACGGGATGTGGAACAGTCGGATGGTGGACTGGAAGGGGTATAAAATCTGGAGAGTGAGTGAGTAAGTAAGTAAATAAATAAATAAATAAATAAATAAATAAATTTTTAAAAAGAAAAGAAAACTAAATTTTTGAATTTTCAAATGAAATTTAAAAATTGCATTGGTCTTCATTTTATCTATTTCACAGTGTAAGTCTGTATCATTGTTGATGGACAAATTGGTGACAATATAAAAGAAAACTGTAAATGCTATTATAAATTGAAATTGTTAATAACTTCAAATAGGGAGTCTCTTTTTATATGTAAAATCAACAGTAATAATTCTTTTTCACAAAAAGAAATAAAAAATTACCTTCTACAAAATTAATTAATACTGATATTTTTATCTCAAACTGGGTTTTTGGTTCCTTTTTTGGTGTGTGTGTGTGTGTGTGTGTGTGTGTGTGTGTGTTGATAATATACTTGTAGAAATCACTAAGTGTTAATGAATGTGTTCCCTTCATGTTCCCCCATGTTAAGGTTTTTAAACATTCTGTAATGTTATTCTTCTAGTAACTTTTGTCTTTCATGCTGACAATCAAATTCAGGAAAAGCCTACTTCTCTGCCCTCAGCCGTCGCTACGGAACACGCTCTCCAGCCTTCCTTTGGCTCTGAGTCAGGGTTCCCTGTATCAGTCAAGCTGGCCTTGCACTCACACCGCAGCCCAGTCAAGCCTTGAACTCCCAATTTCACAGCCTCATATCTCCAAGTAGCTAGGATTGCAGGCCTGTACCGTGAAAACAGGCTTCTAATAATTTTTCTTTTCCTTTCTTTGTGGCTAATAAGATGATTCTGTGCATTCCTAGTAAGCATGCCAGAAAGTAACTGATTGAACACAACTGGCCAATCTTAAATGGATGCAGGATTTCCCTAGGTGGCATGTCACAGAGACCCTGACCTCAAAATAACATATGTGTTATTGGTATGTTACAGTCATTCCTAAAACTGCAAGGCTATGCTCAAGACTTATATCTGTGGATGGTGATACTAGAATTTTGAATACGGAGCAATTTAAAATATTTTATGGTTATTGTTTTCAGATAATGTAGAGCTGAGCTATTATTATAAAGCAGAAATTTTGCATCTCCCGTGCATCTTCCTGTTTTTAATTTAAGTGTCGTTGATGCTGAGTTTGGGTTGAGCATTACAAGATGAAAGCAATGTGGCTTGTTTCCGCAGTGTAAGCCAGGCGAGCTGGCTTCCCCTCCGTGCCCTGTCACCTTGTTAGTCCCGAGGGGATTTTTTTTCTTAAAGGACAAAGATAATGTTCTGTTTTCTCTAATCTTTCTTCTCTCCTTTATAATTTCTACAATGCTATTTTAATAAGCATACTGGCCCTTTGGCCAGGGTCTGTGATACCACGTTTATTTATATTAGGCACTGGTTGTATTTCCAAATTTAAACATACAAACACTACAAGCTTTAGAGATCAGTACTGCTTCTCAGTTCACCTCTGACATTTAATACTAATGATGTGCTTTGCAAATCCAAATGAGAGAATATGTTAGACAGTTAGAGAGAAAAACTCCAAGAGATATAGTAGTCGACACAGGAGGCAGCACCCTGAGGTCGGAAACCAGGGCTTCTTGTTGAGGATTGTGATAGGAGATAATCCTGGTAAAACTAACTGGGATTTTTTTTAAATACTGTTTTCAAGGAGGCATTAAAGTTGCTACTTTTTTTTTTTGGTTATTTTTCTCTGCTATAACATTCTTCCTATGCACAGAACCTTAAAAATTACATGTTAGTAAGGGATGCATTAATATTAATACATTAGCCAGACAAAGAATCTCTCATTTTATATGCTCAGTACATCACATAATTAAAATCCAGAGAACCTTTTATACTAAAGCAAAGAGAGCTATTTGCTGCTCTGCAGCACTTTGACTGTGTGTGAATTTATACAGGAAAAAGTGTTCTTCAAAAAATGGGGACATAGGCTGCAGCTGCTCCTGCATCCAGGCCTTCCACCGGCTTCTCGGTGAGCCAGGACTGGGGTCCAGGGGAGAGCTAGTCCTCCCCTGGAGTAAACACATGCTTGCATGGGACTAGACAATATCATTTGTGATTGGACAAAAGTTGAGGCAAGGTTTTTAAGGCAATATCAATTTTTATTAACCTTTCCCTTTTGTGTCCTTTATGTCTGTCTTGGTGGCAGCTCCTGCACATTCAGGCCAGGGCTGCTGGAGTGCAAGATCCTCTCCACGCAGATCTTTTACCTAAGGTCAGCTGTCAAACTAGTTATCACAGCTACAAAAACTAGCCCCAGCCATTATCCATAAAGTCTAAATCCCAAAATCTCAAGCTGCCTCAGCTGAGCATGCGTCGGCTTCTGGTTGGCATTGGGTGGGTTGGTATCAATGGCGGGCGAGAGTTCCAACAAGCATGTGAATTTTTTTTTGTCCAGCTAATGTGTCGGGAAGAAAACCCCAAAATAAGAATTGATACCTGAGTCCTGCTTCTTATTAAAATGCTATCTACTTCAGTAACTTAGCATCGTTTGAGCATCTAAAAAAGCATCATCATAAAACTATAAAGTAGACAGCTGTATAGTTGCACAGTAGTGAAGGACACTCAAAGGGATAGCGAGTTGTTCTGAAGACATCCGAAGTAATGGGAAGTGTATCATACTAGTGTCCTACAGGAAGAAGAGATGTGAGTGCTTATAGATTTATAAATGATCGGGTAGGAAAAACAGTGTTTCTGAATGGTGATGGTTTACAGTTTAACCTAGAACTACATCACAACCCAAAAACATGTTAGTCATAGAGCAAGATGTAAAAATCAAAAATAAACTGAAGCAAACGAATAATTCTATAAAATTAGTAGCATGATCAAATAGTTACTTCAAGTGACTTAAAGCATGCTGTTTTAGCCGTTCATCAGCAGAGTAAACGTTAAGGTCAAAAACACTTTTAACAATGTGCACTAATACCCTTTGTGGTTTATCGTATTCATCGCCACTTTATTTTTTAATCTAATGCATACCTAAATGGAAAATGAATCCTTTCAACAATATTGTTAATGCTTTTTCATATGAAAATACGCATAACTATAAAATTACTTAAAATCATAATTGCTAATTTAATTGATAGTAATCGGCATGGATTTATATTAAGGTTTCTCTCCTAGAATATCTTGTTTCCCTATATGTTAAAAAGACTGAAAAGCAGTGACAGTTTAGCTATGAACTGTGAATATGCCAAATACCCTGATTATTGATCTGCTGTCTTCCCCTTCTGAAAGGGGTGGAGAAGTAGATATCACTTGAGGGACCATGTAAGATACCCTGGAGAATCGAGCCGAGGCTTCACTACAAGGGATCACATAGTAGGGCCAGATACCCAGAGCTGGACAATTTGAACATTATTAAAACTAATTTACATATTATTGCAAGCTCATAATTACATCTTTGGTAACCTACAGACCAAAAATACTAAATAAAGAGAAGCGATTGGGGCCAGGGAGGAGCTCAGTGGATGAAAGTACCACCACACAAGCCTGGTGACCAAGCCCAGTCTCCAGATCGCACAGTGAAGAGAGAGAAGTAATTTCCAGGAGTGGTCCTCTGGACTCCACACACATGCCATAAGACACGTGTGTTTCCCCGCACGCACACTCAGGATCTTAGAGAGGAAATGTTTTTGTAACCGCATAATAATGGCTGCATTTCAGTCACTGACAGCTAAATGCAAGAATGTTCCCCATGCAAAAACATCAGAAGTAATAAATGCAAGAGGAGTTATATTTTATAGCTTCTAATTAAATAATTGACTTAAGAAGCAAACATTAATGTTACTAAAAACCACTAATTGAAAGATTCATGAAAGAACTTTATAATGGAAAAAGGTCAGAGTGACATCATCACCTTGGACCCGCTGATCCATCTGAACATCAGGACAGGTGGTCACCGTGCTTCCTGATTTAATGTAAGAAAAATCACACAACAGTACCAATTACAAGTTTTGAAGATTTATTTACCTTTATTTTATGTGTATGTGTGAGTGCCTGCATGTATGTATGTGCACCACATGCAATGCCTGGTACATGGAGAAGCCAGAAGCATACCTCAGATTCCCTGGAACTGATGTTATAGGTAGTTGTAAGCAGCCCAGTGCGTACTGGCAACTGAACTCAGGACCTTTGCAAGAACAGGACCTCTTAGCCACTGAGCCATCTCTCCAAACCTCAAATGATATATTTTTGATGAAAATTAATTGAGCTAGAGTAGAGCCAGG
Source organism: Apodemus agrarius (assembly GCA_964023405.1). NCBI lineage: Eukaryota > Metazoa > Chordata > Mammalia > Rodentia > Muridae > Apodemus > Apodemus agrarius. The sequence continues at coordinate 101,419,229 of OZ030007.1, read as the reverse complement.
TCTCCATGCTGATCTGCACAAACAATTGATGATAGAGGAACATGTTGGATGACATCATGAGGTTAAGGCCAGAAAGCAGGAAACTATGCAACTTGCTCAGTAAACGAGTAACAAGAAGGGTGGGCGGCTCTGCATGAGGGAGGGACGAGAAATCCTGCCGCCACGCCAGTGTCGTGTGGTACTGGTTTGTGTCTTGTTCAAACAAGCTCTGTAGAAAGACATCTTTTGATACCGGTGAAAAATTAAACCTGGAGCATGCAAATCACATTAAATTATTGGTAATCTGAGCCCTGACCAACAGAATTATGACAGCATTGTTTTGTTTTGTTGTTTTTGTTTTTGTTTTGTTTTGTATTTTTGGTTTCTCGAGACAGGGTTTCTCTGTATATCCCTGGCTGTCCTGGAACTCACTCTGTAAACCAGGCTGGCCTCAAACTCAGAAATCCGCCTGCCTCTGCCTCCCAGGTGCTGGGATTAAAGGCGTGCGCCACCACCGCCCGGCTGCCAGCATTGTTATTACTGGTGTCCCATCTCCATCTGTTAGAGCTGAGCAGACAGGATGGCGTCTGGCGTTTGTGTGTGTCCTCCTCTTGGATTTGCTTTTACGTACTCCAGGTTCCCACCCAAAATATATGAGAATGCAAAGTAGTGATGAATATAAAAACTGGGTGATGGTTAGGAATGGATTTGTTGTCCTTTCATTCCTTTTGTGTGTTTTCATAATAAAATGTTAAAAGTAGAGGGGACGGGGCTTACATTAGCCAAAATCCCAATAGCAGTGCCTCCTTGGTAAGTAAGCTTTAGCTTTTATGTGAGAGTCTTAGTTTCTAGACATATTTTATTTTTGAAATTCAAGGGAGACAGTACTTATTACAGCTTAACTTAGTATATCCGTGTGCATGGGCATAGTGTTGGTTCTAAGCTTGTATTAAAGTACACTAACATTTCTCCTTTTTAGACCAAGTCACCCTGGTAGAACAAGTGAAAAGAGTAAAAGAAATTGAAGCAATTGAAAGTGATTCTTTTGTTCAGCAGACATTCAGATCAAGTAAAGACGTCAAAAAGGTAAGTGTCCACAGGGTGTTGAATGAGCCTTTGGGTTCCAACGGAAGGAGGTGCGTTATTAGTGGGTCACACTGAGACCTCACTGCTTCCTCCCATGCACAGATGACTGAGGAAGAGAATGTCAGTTGTGTTGGTGAGGGATTGAGTCAACATGAATGTAAACTGTAAACATGGTTCTGATACCATTTTCTTTATTTTTAAGTTTATCAAAACAACTAAGAATTATATATCACCACATATAATTCTGTATCTGTAATGCCGCTTCCGTGAATATAAGCAGGTATTTTTTACACATATGTTTATATACTTTTGCATTGTTATTGCTAGATATATTGTTTTAAAGAAGTTTAAGTGATAAAGCTATTGCACAAATAGAAGAATGGATCTCTGGTCTGCCCAGATGTGTGTCACTTACTCTGCTTTGGGAAAGACGAGCTTTGATGGCATTTCATTTCTGTTGAATTTTTCGCTTATCCTTTCACTCATCAGAAGACTGCTTTTAAAAATTTGCATTCCTTAGAAGGAAAAGATGTTCTAGGAAATGCATGTACCCTTTAGTAACATTGATATAGTGAAGTAATAGCTGTAGCTTACATTTATTTTAAAGTCTAATACATGTGCAAATGTGGTAAGGCTATATAGCATACTAATGATAGTCATTTATTTTTTCTGGTATCAAATTTATAAGTAGTTATATTCTGGATATTACATGTTTTTAATAAGATGAAGCTACTTGTTCAAGTTTGCATTATTTAATGTTTCAAAAGTTAGCCTCCAAAAATATTGTACCAATTTAAATTCTCACTAAAAGTACAAGGAGCTTTCTTTCTTTTAAACAAACACTTCTTCATGTTTACTAAGCTGATATGTCAAAATTATCAAGTACTAACTATAGAACTTCTGGTGTTAATAGAGATTTGGAATTTTAAATTACCTAATACATCTAAAGGTAGAATCTTCCAAAGAATGAGTTGAACGTGTGATGTTTGTCGGGGATGGACTAGATATATATATAGCCTTGGCTGACCCACAGCCCCTGTGATGTCACAGTGGGTCATTACACCTCCTGAAGGCCACAGCTATGAAATGGAGATATATCCATTTTCCTTAACATCTTATTCTTGCATAGCATAAATCTATTTATCTTAAAAATGTATTTGTTAAGGGTTTGGTCTCAGCCGTATTTATTTTCTGAACTTGGTTCTGAATTCTCTGCTCTTCCGGATGTTCTTATATCAATGAGCGATTTCTTTCTGTGGAAATACTACTTACTCTGCAGACTGGGCTTTGTTCTACAATACTTGCCTGTCTGGTTCTAGGTTTGTTTCTCTTTGCATTTACTTTTAACTCACGTTTCCTTCATGACCGCGTACCTGGTGAGGATCAGTTGTTCTGAACAGGAGGATACGCTAGCGCCTCAGGAGATGGCGCACACCTCAGGATGCACAGGGAAGTCCCGGCCACCCAGCACGTGACTGCGATTACCAACTCTGCTTCAGAATGATCAGAAGAGCAGTGATGGACTAACAAGAATAAATTTAGCCTCCTGACGTATAAAACGAGCGACAGTGTATTAGCTTGGAAAGTGGCATCGCTGTCTGGTCTGAAATGTCTGCGTCTGCAGTGTAAGGCAAGGGCTCAGATGCCTAAGAAGATGAATTATGTATGAGGAGATCACTTAGCAAAGAGAAGTAAATTATCCCGAGTACTACTTCATCCAGGTCCCGGGAAGACATGATGGGCTGTCCTTGCTGCATAGCACAGATTAACTCTCCTGAGGACTAAATCACCCAGGGCCCAACTTTCCAGATCTTTGTCCTCTGGATAGTTGTGTGCACTTAGTATAAAGTTTGCTTCGCTAGACGGGGCTGTCCATGCTTAGCTACCTTTTCAATTGTGGCTTTCAACTGACTAAGCTAGATAACTGTCAGCAGGAAGAAAATGCCTCATAGCAGTGGCATGCTAGACACGCTGGGTATCCTACAATACATGCTGGTTTAACTAGTTTAACTCTGAAACCTTACCCAAGGAGTTAGAACATTTGATAGATCCTTGATACATCATTATCTTTAGATTATAAGATGTTGTCCCACATGAACTTGGTTTAGCCCTAAGACTGTTGTGTCTGACAGATAATCCCCCAGTGTTCAAAAGGAGAGTAAATAACCCTGTACAATATATGTAGCACATGTAGCTTGGTCTTCATGCAGGTCCCCCAACAACTGGAGCAAGGACTGACCCTAACACCATTGCCTGCCTCTGGATCCCATTCCCCTAACTAGGCCACCTTGTCTGGCCTCAGTGGGAGAGAATGTGTCTAGTCCTGCAGTGACTTGATGTGCCAGCCTGGGTTGGTACCAGAGGGGAAGAAGACGGGGTAACGGGAGGAGCTTGTAAGGGGGCACTTGGAGGAGAGGTGGGGCTGCAATCAGGATGTAAAGTGAGTAAATTAACGAATGAATGAGAAACAAACAAACAAACAAACAAACAAACAAACAAACCTGTGCAACATGGACATTTCTGTTAAATGGAGGATTAGGAAAGTCGTTTTGCAATTGGACCACCAGGTGGCAGTATTGCACAAAGGCAGAAGTTGTATGGTGCTGTGCTATCTGTTTCTATGATGGAGCCAAATTTTTCTCTTACATTTTCCATCACTTAACTGAGAAGCATCTATTGATTCTACAGCCACGAAAATTTAAACTTCCATGCTCCAATCCTAACTTTTGATATTTTTAATTTGCATATTTGTTTACATTTTTTTAAATGTTGGGCTGAAGAAATGACTTAGTGGGCAAGAGCTCTTTCTTGCAAGAGTGAAGATATGAGTTTGTACACCAGCGCAGGGGTGGGGGGAGGGACGGGGGACGGGGGGGGGGCATGACAGAAAAAAGCCATGTGTGGCCACGTGTGTGCTGTGGGGCCCAAGCAGGTCTCTGGGTCCTCCTGGACTAGCTCCAGGTTCAGTGAGAGACCCTGTCAAGGGAATAAGGCGTGCTAGAGCAGGACAGAGGTCCTCCAGCCTCCAGCCCTGGACACGCGCCGAGGAAACACAGGGTGGGAGTAAAGAGGGAGAGTCCACAGCTTCTCCACATCTTCCCAAAGCAGTTCAACTTGTGGTCGGCATCCCCTGCCTCAGCTCTGTGGCAGCAAGTCGTCCTATGGCAGCGTGGACGACCGGACATTGGCTTCCTGAGTCTTGTTGAACTGACCTGTGTCCCACTTTGCCTCGCCCAGAATATTGGGTTTGCCTTTAACTCAGTTTCATAAATGTGTATTATAACTTCATCAATGGGGTGTGTACCTCCTAGGCTCAGTAGATCAGAGACATACAAATGTTTGAAACCTGCATGGCATGGGAGGGGCGATATTGCCTCCAAAATATGAGAAAAACACCAAATAAAATGTAATGACTATTTTAATAGGTATAAAAATTAACATTGTGATTCATATGAATATAATTGGTTATTAGGTTTAGTATTGATAAGCATACCTCCATTTGGAAGCAGTTTGTGGCACAGATTTCTCTCACTTTGTAAGAACGTCTACTTTTCTTTGATGATTTCCCAGAAATACAGCCTTTAGGGTCATAGAAGTCTCTCTTATTTAAGCAGACCAGCTTCCTTTAGTATGAAAATGGATTCAATTTGAATCAAATAAAATCCTAAAACAATGAATGAATCTTACCATTAAGCATTAGTTCACCTGGGATGAAGGGGTGGTTGAGTCCATCAAATATTTGTCCTGTAAGCAGGACTGGGATTCCATCCCCGCCCGGAACCCCATGTGGACGTGTGGTTCTGTGCTCGGACTCTCAGCACTGGAGAGGCAGGGACAGGTGGGCCCCTGCGATTGCTGGCCAGCAGCCTAGCCTATTTGGTGACCTGCAGGACAGAAAGAGACTCCTTATCAAGAACCAACATGAAGACTACCTGAGGAGCAGCAGCAGAGTGCGGGCACGCACACACGCATGCGCAGACTCAGGGGCTACTCTTCTGTTACCAGCCAACACATAGAGACTTCCCCTTCTACCAAAACAGCTATAGAAGCTGACAAGACCTCTTAGGCAGCTCCTCAGGTACCTGACTTTAAGTAGCTCAAGAGTGAATGTCTTGCCATGAGTGGAACAGAACATGGTTCTCCCAGTTCCTGGCCTCTCTGCCTGCAATCAGTTTCCTGTCCTGGTTCTGAGCTGTGCAGCCCGGCTTAGCAAGTGCCAGTCCGGGCCTGGCCTACAGAGTCTCACTGCACATTGTCTACCCTGGCCTCCCTCCCTTCGGATTTTTCTCCTCTCAAGTTGTTCAGTGTTCCCTCTGGTGAACGCACTCTCTTCCTTCCTCTTCCTATGTCTTAAACTTTACCTTGTAAATAAAAGACACAGTCCCAGTCTAAACCAGACTCACCTCCCCAACCCCTATCATTTTGTATCCGTGTCTTTTTTTTTTATTTCTTGTGAGTCTATACTGTGGTTAATAATTACGTGTTTATTGCTGTATGTTGTTTATAATCTGTGGATTCAGTCAACAGCAGAACTCTCCAGCACAGTGCTCCTTCCTAGTTTATTCTCCCTTTGTTTCCAGGACTTACCAAGCAATGTTTAGGGAAACAGTTAAATTGATAGGGCTCCAAGTTGAAAGTAAAATAATCTAAGAAAAACTTAATTTATTTATGTATAACTCATCCTCTAGACAGTCTCCAAAGTAATATTTGTTTTGAGCTTCATTCACAAAATGGGTGTTAAGTAGTAGATATAAGTCAAAAGAAAATAGAAATTAAATAAAATAGAGCCCATGGATGTTGAAAAAAAGACTACCGAGGAAAATTGATCTGTATTATATTTTAATTTTTACTTCAGATTCTCATCTAATTCATATCACATACTCCCTGCAGTCTTCTGCTAATCACTCACTCCGCAGGCCACGCCTACCTGAAGGCATGCGCCGGCTCCTTCCAGGCAGGAGCGATGGTTTACCTGCCTTTATGATCCAGCACTTAGTGCAGTGTATGGGCCGTGGCAAACACTGCACGCAGTTGCGGGTGGTCAGTAAGAATTTTAGTTTTATTATTACAGAATATGATGTATCTTTTTTAAAGCTTTTATTTCAAAGTTCTTTAAAGTGATCTTAAAAGATAACCTGAGTCTACCAGTGGATGACGCGGCTGAGCATGCAGACCCTTACAGCGGAGTGTTCATTAGCAACTGCACCACCAAGAGCCGATGTGGCGGGACACTGGCGGCTCGGGAAATGCCAGGCCAAAGGAAAACCACTTACCGCATGGTTCCCTGTACACAGAATACCCAGAATGCACAGCCACAGAGTAGATCAGTTGTCTGCCTTTCCTTCAAGCGGTTTGAAGAAATAAGAAGTGATTGCGAGTAGATACGGAATATGGAATGTCGGAAGGAATAATAAAGATATTCTGATATAGATCATGATAGCAGTTATAGAATTGTGTATATATGATGAGGTCTGTAGTATAGTATGTGAATTATAGCTAACAAGAAAATGTGTGTATTTTAAAGATAACTTGCGTTTTTCTTTATGCCTTGGGCCAACTTAATCCTAAAAGTACAATGTAACTTTTTTTGATTATATAATTTAGACACTAATATGTATATATGTTTATGCATGTATATATACATATGTGTGTATTTCAATAGAAAAAATTAAACACTGATTTCATTTAAAAAGCACAATGATCACAGGGAATTTCAAAAATTTCCTTCACACTTGTATTTGTGTTTTTGAGTCACATTTTTTCCATTCAGGAATGTGGGACTTCTGAGGTGACTGTTATCTCAGAAGAGACCGAGCAGAGCTATTATTGCTCTATGTTACATACTATGATCCCCGGTTTCTCGGTGCAGGTGTGCTCACATCCCTATGTGCTGCATTTTCAGGCCGTGGAACCGAGTGAAGCGAAGCCTGTGGCTCCAGCGGCAGGACCAGCATCCGCGGCTGCTGAGCCGCCCAGCGCGGGGAAGGAAGTGGACCCTGACAGCATCCCCACGGCGATCAAGTACCAAGATGACAATTCCCTAGCTCACCCAAATGTGAGACCTTAAACCTGGTGCACCTGCTCGCTGGGTCGGAAGACCAGTGTTAAGGGGTTCATGGCTTCTCTTCGATACAAATGGGCAGCTAGCCTCAGGCCTCGTGGCTTTACATTTATTTTAATCTGATATTGTATAAACATGTTTCCTTACTTCCAAAACGGTTCTTTACTTAAGAAAAATGATCAAAGATGGAAAATGACTTTCCTTTTTATAGCTGAAATGGAAAAGTATTATACAGCCAGAGTTGTAGTGCTAGCCCGGCTCTGGTTTTTCAGCCGTCTGTGTCTTTACAGAATGGCGTGACTCTGTTTCTTAGAAAGGAACTCGTGGATGTAACAGTCAGGTTATCCCTTTACTTAGGCTCTTGCCTCACAGTGGGTAGAGATTAGCAGTGAGGAGGCATGGGGGCTGGCGGCACACACTGGGGTTAGCGGCACACACTGGGGCTAGCGGTGAGGAGGCACTGGCGCTGGCGGCACACACTGGGGCTGGCGGCACACACTGGGAACGTTCTTGGAACATCCTGTTGGTCAGCCCTGACCTTCCGATGCACACTAACATTTCCCTTCTCCTTTCTTTTACTGTAGCTATTTGTTGAGAAAGCTGAAGCTGAAGAAAAGTGGTTCAAGAGGTTACTTGCCCTCCGACAAGAAAGACTGATGGGCAGTCCCGTGGCCTAAGCAATGACTTACGGCTGACTTGACGGTAACCTTGAAGATTTAGGTTTTAAAATACCAATATTAAGTTTCACTCTCAAAAATAATTTAGCCAACTACAATGAAAAGAAATCTCATTTCCTCTCTCATGTTCAACTAAATATGTGGTAACTTGAATTGTGAATTGTGAATCTGTTATAAAAATCTGAGTGCATGAACATATTTCACTGTCAATAAAGCAAATAATAAAAAATATCAGTGTTGAAATAAATGAATACTCAGTGTTTCTCATTACAATTCTTACAAAGTCATGTTTATATACAAGAGCTATATTCTGTAGCATGAGTATGAGATGTCCTCTCCTGTGTATTGTGAAAGCCTTCTTGAATCTCTTCGTTAGCTCACCTTCCTTAAGGCTTTAGTTCTCATGAAGGTGCCCTACGGGGTCTAAGCAGTGGCCATGGTAGCGTTGAAGGCAGCATGCTTTGTGTCTAGGGTGGGCTCAGCCCCCGGCTCCCAGTCCTTCCGAGGCTTAGCAGGGAGGATCCCAGCCCCAGTGTACACTGCACAGCAAGTCCTGGGGCACCTCGGACCGCATGGTGAGGCCTTGTCTGAACAAATGTTAATTGAATAAAGGAGTCATTTTTGTTTGGAGATCCATTTGTAGTACATGTTCTTTTAAAATCTATAACTAGACCTCAGTCCTTTCCTGTAAAAATCACATGCCCAATATATTAGTCATCACCGCATTGCTGTGACAGAAGAGCTGGCCTAACTTCAGGGAAAAGGCTCATTTTATTTTGTCTTATGCTTTGAGCAATTTCAGGCTATGGTCAGCTGGCTCCACTGCTTGTGGGCCTGTGGCAGGCAGAAAACATCCCAGGAAAGCCACTCACTGTTAGCTGTTGGACAGGAAGGGGCTAAGGTCATAGTGTACCTGTCAGGAGCATACTCCGGCCCGCTGCCTCTAGTCCGTCCCCCTCCTAGAAGCTCATCCAGCGCTCAGCACATGGTTTAGTCCATCAATGAAGCAACAGTCCTCATGCTCCAGCGACCCTCTCCACCACACCGCCGCTCGCAGCCAGGATTTGATCATTTGAGCCATTCTGAGACACTTCATATCCAAACCCTAATGACCATGACCATGCATGTGACTGACCCAGTACTCAGGATGGAAAAAGAATTTCTGAGAAATGCGAGCTCTTGCAGCACTCCTGCTAGGCAGCGTCTGTCTCCTGCTGAGGAGCCCGCTGTGCTGGGTGGAGAACGTCCTTCTCTGGTAGACCAGCCATGGACATCCGCAGTCCATACTAAACATGCTGGCGAGAAGGGCTTTGGGCCCTGCAGTACAAAATGGGATTTCAAGCCCTGGCACAAACACTTTTTTTCCCTGTTTTTCTCTGCTCACTTTTACACTAACACTGAAAACTGGAGCCGAGGGCAAAGCCATGGGAAGCCCCTGGGAGGAGATGCTCAGGTCCATTTTGGTTCCTTTTTTTTTTTTTTTAAACACTTTAGAGCTACTGAAGTTCTCTCTGTTAAGGATGAAAAGATGCAAGAACCTTACACTCAGTTGCAAGTGCAGTAAACAATGTTTATTTTTAAAACGTTTGTTTTCACGTAGACATTTTCTTAATCTCAGCAAAGGCTATTTTCCTTGGTTCTACAAATAAACATGCCCAGTGTGAAGGCAGGTCCATGTAGTTGTTAATATAGAAATACAGCTACACAGTATCAACTTCAGGAGGGCTTAATGTTCCCAAATATTTTGCTTTTTAATTCTTTATACAATTTGTAAACTGTGTGTTCTCATGCTATTAGGAAGTATACATCATGGAGAGGATGTAAGCTACCAGTGGGCCATAGGGAGTCTCCATACTCCTTTCATCTATACAGCAGTGAAAATACTGTGATCTACTTTATAGCATACCTTCCTCCTATGTGTCTCAGTGACAGGCACACCAAACACAGAAGCTTGAATTGTCATGAATCTGCATCTTAAAGACAAATCTTTTGTGGACAATTTAAAAAGCCAAGCTTTGTTTTGTTTTGTGTAAGCAAATAAACTCGGTCCTAAAGAACTCAGTGACTGCTCCCTCCCTTCAGTTTGGCATGTCATTAATTTTGTTTCCTTCTGTTTCTTCCTAAAAACCACAGTCTGGCGGCCGAAGCCAAAGCAGATTTAATGAGGAGACTTCATAGAACGTTATCAAACATGTTGCCAGGCTCCAGCTTGGTGATGCTCTGTGCCGTCTTTAATGTCTCCGATTTACAGGCAGAGTCGGCCTGTAAAACCCAGCAGTCTTTTCAAGTTGCTTGATTCGTGGTAATAGCTTGGCCTCTGTGTGACCTTAAGTGCTTTGAAACAGACGTGCTGCAAATGATAGGTGCTAATGCAAATTAGGTTTTTATTTCTGGCACTAGTTACACTGTCAGAGAGAATAGACCAGGAACACCATTTCTGTCACTCACCGGCCCCGGCGACAAGGGACAGAGTGCTTTGGGTCATGTCATTTACCTACTTGGAGTGAGCATCCTAGCATAGGAAGACACTCGTAAATGGCTTTCTTACTTTGACCTTTTTTTTTTTTTTTTTTTTTTTGGATGTAGGAGAAATGGCAATGCAAATGTTCATAGAAAAGTACATTACTTAGGCCAAGTGAGCATTTTGACATGAGGGTCATCTTTTTATTTACTTTATGTGTTGTTAGTGTTTTATCTGTGTATGGGACTGTAGTCACAGGCAGCTGGGAGCTGCCCTGTGGGTGCTGAGAATTGAACTCAGATCCTCTAGAAGTACAGTCAGTGGCCTTAACCACTGAGCCATCTCTCAAGCCCAATGCGGGGGGGGGGGGGGAGGGGGGGCATTTTAATTCAGTACAGAATACGCAGTTGCCTGGGTAGTGGTTAGAAAAGCTACACCCCAGCTTATGTTCACTTCCTTGTGCTCTAAGGTGTTCATGGCAGTAGCCCACATCTCTGCTTTGTCCTCAGTCAGCCTTCTCTGATCTGCTTCCTTGACCACACCATGAAGACCTTCCTTACCTCTGCTGACACTAGTGACCAGCCTGCCATATACCTATTTGAGGACTAGAGCTTCATGGTCATAAGTACCAACTTACTCATGTATATTATTTTGAGTGCTTAGTTTATGCCTGGCACATTGTAGGGGCTTTGAGGCATACGCAAGGTGAATTGAGAGGGTCCTGCCCTCAAAAGACTTAGAGACAACGCCCAAATGTATAAATAATATAGCTAGCACACACAGGCAGCAGAGAAGACTGGGTTACAAAAAGAAAGAAAAAAATGCTAATTAAAAAAATCAGAGCCGGGCGTGGTGGCGCACGCCTGTAATCTCAGCACTTGGGAGGCAGAGGCAGGCAGATTTTTGAGTTCGAGGCCAGCCTGGTCTACAGAGTGAGTTCCAGGACAGCCACAACTACACAGAGAAACCCTGTCTCACAAAAAAAAAAAAATCAGGAAGGCTTTGTGGAAGAGCTTATAACTGAACTAAAACTAGACAGCTAAGAAGGCAGAAACCTCCTGACCTCACTGTTCATTCTCCTGATAGCTACTCTGGGAATCTGGAATCTTCCCCAATTCTATTGTTGGGTCTTTCCCAACATTTTTGGTTTTATCACTCAAAAATATTTTGATGAAATGACCAGACAACTGTTTAAAAAAAAAAAAATCCTAACAAAACTTATTCCTGGAACCTCCTTCACAAAAAAAAAAAAAAAAAAAAGAGAGAAAAAAAGTGTTCTCTTCATAAGAAATGGTGAGGCTTCTCAAGAGATCTAGAATAAAGTAGAGATAAGGGGCTGTGAGATGGTGGTGTGGCCTTTCATCCCAGTGCTCTAGAGGCAGAAGCAAGCACATCTCTGAGTTGAAGGCCAGCCTGTTCTACAAAGTGAGTTCCAGGACAGCCAGGGCTACACAGAGAAACCCTGCAGTGAAACCCCCCAAAAACAGTAAAAAATAAAGGGGAGATACAGATAACCAAACACTGAAGTTTGCTATCTTAACCCTTTGCCATGAAGATGGACTTTTAAAGCCACTCCAACTAGTAGTGGTTTGGTTTTTGTTTTGGTTTGTTTTTTTTTTTAACCAAATCAAATGTCCAGACATGTTTCAAAACTACTTTTACTATCATTTTACCCCAGAGTTTGGCCCAATGTTTGACACGGCGATCACAATATTGTTTTTATTATGAATTTTCCCATTTCAGACAAATCATTTAGTTGTCTGGTTATTTAAATTGCTGGGATGGGGTATTTATGTTAGTTGCATATTGCTGGGATAAAATCCCTGAGTAAAACAATTTACAGAATGAAGGATTTATTTTAGCTCATGGTTTTGAGGGCTTCAGTCCATCGTGACAGGAAAGCATTGCAGAGCAGCTTATAGAACAGTTAGCAGAGGGCAGAGTGCACATCTGAGCTAGCAAGGCACTCTCCTGACTCACCTCTTAGACCCGTGGTTCTCTCTTCCTGACGCCACGACCCTTTCATACAGCTCCTTATGTTGTGACCTCCCCAACCATAAAATTATTTTGTTGCTACTTCATAACTTCATAACTTATTTTGGTGCTGTTATGAATCATAACGTAAATATGTTTTGAAACAGAGGTTTGCCAAAGGGGTCATACCCACAGGTAGAGAACCTCTGTTTTAGACCATTCTATTCACTTAGCCTGTGGGATGGTGACAGTCATGTTCAGAGAAGTCTTCCCTCTGTTAGTCCTTTCTGGATATATGCCCAGACATAGTCAGAGTTGTAATTCAGTAACTTTCTTGACATGTCCCCATCCAGTAAAATTGATAAGTAGATTAACCGTCTGAGTATTGGTGGTAAAAAACCTGTGGATTAAGCCCTGACCCCAAAAATAGACAGTAAGCACAATAAATGTTCAAGCTCTTTCAAACAAGTATAAAAAAAAAATAAATGAATTTTACAACTGATTTAGTCTGTTTTCTCTGATTTGTATCTCCAAGGATACAAGGTACATTCTCTTCTGGAATAGCATCTACTGACAGTAGCAAGGATCTCATTAAAGTCTACTTTTCATTGCATAATTTGCATTGATTTTTTTTTTTTTTTTTTTTTTTTTTTTGGTTTTTCGAGACAGGGTTTCTCTGTATAGCCCTGGCTGTCCTGGAACTCACTCTGTAGACCAGGCTGGCCTCGAACTCAGAAATCCGCCTGCCTCTGCCTCCCAAGTGCTGGGATTACAGGCGTGCGCCACCACGCCTGGCTCTGCATTGAATTTTTTTAAAGCACAAGTGTTTTCCAAATACCAGCATAGTGAATTGAGTGATTATAGTAAAGAAGGGTATGTGGTTTTGTTTGTTTGTTACTTTAGTTTTGCTTTGTTTGGGTTTTTAACAAATTCTTTGGATGGATCAAATAATGTGGGTATGAACATTCAGAATCTGTATTTACCTCCTGTGTGTGCCACTCCTTCCAAAGACATAGATCAATTTTCAAAAAAGAAAAGCTTGCCAATGTAGTAAGACAACACTTTAAACTCAACCAGTGTACCACTTTATTTTTAGGTCTTTGAGAGGAGCTGCAAAATGATACCACTACAGTTCTCAGAGAGGTGGACTGAGCTGACCTTAGAACCCGATGCATAGTACTCAGACACACCTCACAGAACGAAAACTGCATTCGGAAGCCCTTCAATAAGGAGCTGCCGAGTTCTCATGTCTTGAGAAAAATCCACAATTATGTCTACCTCTATGCTAAAAAAAAAAAAGTAGATTTTTTTAAATGGAATTTTTAAAAAGTCACAAATGTTTTCAAAAAACCAGGGCAGTGACTTGAGTACTTATACTAAAGATAGGTAGGGTGGGTTGAGGGGGAATTGTTTGTTTGAACTTACTTGGTTTTGTTATGTTTTCTTAATAAATTCTATGGATAGATCATTTCTTTATACTTTTTGTAGCTAAAGTAGTTCTCCTTGACCTGGAGAAGATAAGAATTGTTAACTTTGTAACAGTTGGAAATAACGGTTTTCACCAGTTCTCCCTCCAGCAAGCAGAGTGGCCCTACTGTGCTGCCCAGGTGGAGTTGGCAGTTTGCCATGGTGCTGCAGACAAGGGAGAGCTGGCGGGCTGACCAGCTCAGCTACCACCAGGCCCAGATCCAGGGGTTGAGTTGGCCCACCCCAACATCTACATCATCTGTGACCTGTAGGAACACATGATAGGGCCAGTCCTGCTGGTCCAAAACTGCAGGATCTCCATGACACAGGGTAGCAACAGGATGACAGGGAGGAGTGCCTGCGAGAATTTGATACTGATGATATCACAGAAGCCGCAGGCCTAGAACCAGACCAATGACTCATTGCAATGAACATTTGCAAGATGTATAGACAGAGGGTACACTGCGGGATACACTGGCATCTTCCACGATATCTTCTATGCTTTGTTTTATTTTCTTATTTGTGTGGGCGGAGGTTGCAAGGACAGAGGGTGGATATGAGGGGACGGGGTAAGATGAGTGCAAATGGGGTACATGATGTGAAACTCACAAGGAATTAATAAAAAGTTGGAAAAATGGTTGTCTTTCAAAATACTGTATGTTTGAATAATGAATGTCTACTCATATGAGGTGAAAAATAAGTCATCTAAATCATCTAAGTCATCTGAATCATGGTCTTGTAAATATGCTTTGCTACTTTTCATAAACACGTTTTATAAACATACCATAAAACCATAGAACGTGAGCCCTGCATCACTTAATAGCTCTCTACCAAGAGCTCCTGACCCTTCAAGGAGAAGCCTGTGCTCGCCTTAGCATCTGTTCTGTTCTCTGTGCCTGTGCTTGCCTCTCCGACATCCTGTGACCCACTTGTGCAGAAGCATTACACAGAAACTTCCAGCATTCTTTTACAGTTGACAGTGAAAAGGTGACTAGTGACTGGCAATTATGTTATTGTTTACTCCAGCCATAAATATTTTTACATTACAGTAAGAGTGCTATAATTTCCAAGAAACATTGTTCAGCTAATTCCTAATTCCCTCAGGAGAATAACATGAGATCTTTGAAGAGGCGTAATGTAAAAATATGCTTTTCTCACTTGAAAAGCCATTTTGGAGTTGCCACAATCTGTGACAAAAATTTCTGTCCTTTTTGTAATAACAAAGGCAGTATAGATTAATAGGAGTGAAATGGTAGATTTCAGTTCTAAAATGAACCTTATAAATTAAATGACTGCCTACCATCTTACTAGACTCTGCACACGTCCATCAAAGTTCTCAACGTTTATCCATATATTTTAGATAAATGATCTAATGAAAGTATTCCAGGCAGCAACAAATCTGCTCACTTGCTAGCTTTGTATGAAGGAAATTGCTTTTTTAAATAATGAAAAGTGGAAGTTATGTGTTATTATTTCTTTTGACACAATTGCATGGGTTGGTCTGTAGGAATAGTGCCAGCAAGCCTCCAACCTGAGTTTGATCCCTGTCTGAACATGGCGGAAGGAGAGAACTGACTTGCACAAGTTGTTCACTGAACTCACCTTGTGGGAAATAGGCAAAAAAGGAGGGTGAAGGTCTACCTGCAAGGGGGCTCCCTCACTGACCCACTTCCTCCAGCCAAGGGCCATATCTCTGTTTCTACCATCCTCCAAAAGGGCCATCAGGTTATGAAGCCATTTGTGAGTTAAACCAATGGATTTAGGTTAGAGCCTTCATGAGTTGCAATTACACTGGGGACCACACCTTCAACACGTGAGACTGGGGAATATTTAATATACAAGCCACAGTGGACATACAGCATGTCAGTTCATTTATAGCAGAAATCTCTCCAATAATTATGAAATGAAGTCTCAAAAAGCCAAGATCTTTTAAGAAGCCACATTTGTATTGACGATCCTACAAAAAACTAAAGCACTGAGATTATAGTGATTATAGAGATGGAATATTACAGATCATGAACCAAGTCTATCTTGGGCTAGCATCAATGCCTTTTACTATCCTTTTACCATCAACCTCTATCTAACCTAACAACCTCATAACCACAAAGTTAAACTTAGAATGTATCATTAAGCTTATCAGAAAGCTAGCATCCACCGATTAAGCTAAGAATACTATATGGTAACTTCTGGACTCCATCCAGAGGTTTCCTCTTGGCTCTACCTAGCCTTCCTGATGCCCCCACAAAGGCATTTGGTAAAGACAATGTGGTATTTTGAATGAGAATGCCCCCACAGGCTCATAGGTTTGAATTCACGGTCCCCAGAGAGTGGAATTGTTTTGAAGGATTAGAAGAGGTGGCCTTGTTGAATGAGGTGTGGCTTTTTGGAGGAAGGTTTGTCATTGGGAGTAGCCTTTGGGGTTTTAAAAGCCTACACTAGGATCAGTGTTAATCTTTCTCTGCCTACTGCCTCAGACCAAAAGCTACTGCTCCAACACCACACCTATCTGCACAATAATTTGAACGTCTTTCATCATTAGCTCATTATCATATATTTTCTTTCATGAAAAAGCTGTGTTTTACATCAAATCATAAGCACAATTTTCTCAAAACAACAGCTATACAATATATCTATTTGTCTATATTTCTGTTCATGTGAGATGAGCTTCCTAGCAGGGTCCTGGGTGGTGTCATCCGGTGAAGTTATATCAATAACAACAGTAGCCTCAGACACAACATTTCACAGGTAAAGGGAGTGGCATTTAACCCTGAGAATTGCTAACCGCCCAGGCTCTGCAGCACTTTATCCCAAGCCAGGCCCAGTCCGTCAGGGGGTAGTTCTTTGAAGCTAAAAACATCGCATGGAGAAAGTCTGGCTTGGATGTTCCAACTTGACTCTGTCATGAAGCCATGCATCAGTGGGTCGAAGGCCTAGGCAAAGGAAAGCATAACA
The DNA here is from genome assembly GCA_964023405.1 of Apodemus agrarius. Taxonomy (NCBI): domain Eukaryota; kingdom Metazoa; phylum Chordata; class Mammalia; order Rodentia; family Muridae; genus Apodemus; species Apodemus agrarius. Next base: position 101,402,572 of record OZ030007.1, on the reverse strand, counting down.
TTGGCAACTCAACCCTGGTTTCTGTCCAGCTTAGCAGCTTAAATAATTTGGTATCTTAACTAAGCTTTCTCCCTTTACAAAGAAAAACCAAAAGGGACTTATCATCCTTCATATATTCAACATATATAGAGTGCTTAGTTCAATTCCAATTCTTCATTTTCTAAGCAAACTTTGCTGCATGCTTTCTGTCTCCCCCTAGTAGGGCCTCTCTGTCAACAGCCTTAAATGACTAACTATTGAATTACCCAGATGTAGGCTCTCAAGCAAATGAAAAACCAAACCTAGTGGAGTTTCATTGTTACTGTTTTGTTTTAGCCTGCAGTTGGTTCTCAAATGACAAAAGGGAAATAGGAGACAAATTCTTGTTCTCTGCACCCTGAGGAGAAAGATTCCCTGGCCAACTGACCGAGGGTAGCCAGATCTAGAAATCAGGGCACAACTACCAGAACATCCCCTACTTATATATTTGAAAAACTAATGTATGAGAAATGGGTGCTTATGCCTAAACTTCCTGTAACACTCAGACTTTCAACGCTTGAGAAGCTATAGAAGATGACCAACTACTGGACCCAGCAAAATCTGACAAAGCCAGGCACCAAGAGAATCCACTTGTTACCTAGGTAATAGTCTCAACTGAGTTTCGAGCTCTAAACCTGCATCAGCCATCAGCTATTTGAATATAGTCACCTCCAGTCACATAGTCTTCCCACTGAGGACCCAACACAAGCATTGTCATACGTCTGTCTAAGTTCACCCACAGAATGTATGATGCTAACAATGTGATTGTTTTATAGGACAATGTTTGGGCTTTGTAATGCAATAATAAACCAGCAACTCCACTGAGTCACAGAAAATCTGGTTAAACCATGTGCTGATGAATACTAATATTTATATGAAGGTTGGTGTGACAGTTTGAATAAGAATACCCCCCAGCCAAGGCTCATAGATTTGAATGCTTAGCCACCCAAGAGTGACACTATTTGAAAGGATTGGGAGATGTGGCCTTTTTTAGAGGGAATATGTTCCTGGGGAGTGAACTTTGAAGTTTCCATGACCCAAGCCAGGCCCAGGGGCTCTCTCTCTCCTCCCACTGCCTATGGATCCAGATGAAGAGCTCTCTGCCACTTCCTCTGCCCTGTGCTGCCGTGTTCCCTGCCCTGATGAAACTGAACCAAACCTCTAAAACTACAAGCAAGCCCAGTTACATGCTGTCTTCCCTAACAGTTGCTGTGTTCATGCTGTCTCTTCACAGCAATAGAACACTGACTAAGACAGTCGCTTTGTGCTGGGCAGTTGCCACTATTAGGAGAGAAGCTGCCTGGCCTGACGTTCTAAACTTGAGCTGGAGAGTTCAGATTCAGTGTTTCAAGCTCCTGTGTTTCACAATCTAGTAAAGGGCAATTGAGATTTTTCTAACATGTCAAGTTCCCATGTGAATGGGAATTTATATGTGTAAAATATTTGACAATACTCAGGAAAATAAAGCCAATGAAAGTATATAGGATGATGCAATTCTCTGTTTTATGTTCACAGTCATTTTGCTTTTAAAGGCATTTTTTTTCTCATAAGTATTTGTCTTATTTTACAAAGCAGACTCACCATAGACATCTATGGGCAATACCTTGCAAATGTGCTTGGACAAAATGATAAATACAGTTAGAAAATGAGAGGACCTTATTATAACAAACAATGGGTTATTTAGTGTCTTTAGCTGAAAATCCGCATGTTCTACAAAGCTGTCATGGGTAAGACTCTCTGAGCCATAACCACCAAAATGACTGTGAATTAAGAGAGAAAATTAATTCCCAAAGGAAATCACTGTAGATCTCATTATTTCAGGAATAACCCACCCTAGGACTTTAATTAAAAATAATATTTATTCAAAATAAATGAGTGCTGGCAGGTTTCTGCAGAAGCCATAATCTTGGTTATGCTAAATCTTCTTATATTAGTGCTGACATCATTAATCTCATTTGAGATGCCCTCCAGTCTGACAGCCCGTACAGCGCTGGGGCAATTTCTTGCAGAAGCCTTTTTATCTTCACTGAAGAGTTATAATTCATGCAGATACCTAATGTAAAAAAAAAAAAGGCCTGGGCAATTACAGACATCACTCTGAGATCTTCACTGGCACTCCATCATGTCAGCAAGTATCCCTTAATGAGTTTGTTCTCAGACAGAGGCCAATATCTCAACACCGCCATCAAATTAACGGCAGCTACCTTATTGCTTTCTGCACGCAAACCTACCAGTCTTCACCCTAGAAAGCTTCAGGTATGCTATCAAAATTCACAGAATACATCTAGATAAAGCACAAAGTTCATTAAGTCAAAAAAAAATCAGGGGAAGGAGAGAGTGTAAGCAGGAAGGTGAGAAGTCAGAGTGATGGGGATATACAAACTATGAAGTCTGGCTAGTGCCCACTCTCGGATTTGCCACCTCGTTGCTGGCCCCAATAGCAAGCCAGTTTAATGACTAACTCTGATGACTTTGTGTAAGTTACCAACAGGCATGTGAATAATGAATACATTATATGCCTGTCCTAACGTGTGAGGCCTGAGCTTCAATCGCCAGTATTGCAATAAACAAAACATAAAAGAAAGAAGGAAGGATGTTTAAAGTCTTCAGGGGGAGAAACAGAAACAGATCAATACTTGCATAGCAGGGGTAAAGCCCAGGGTTCAATCCCCAGTGTCACAAAAAGAAAAGAGAGAGAGAGAGAGAGAGAGAGAGAGAGAGAGAGAGAACACACACACACACACACACACACACACACACACACACACACATATGTAATATACATATACCCCTGACTACTGTGTGTATGAGCCCCATGACAGCAAACGCTAAGAGGGTAAAATCTTGGATTAAGACAGTTTTATATGCAGATTTTTTGTTCATTTTTTAAAAATTCTGACATCAATAGAATTCTTTTGCCAAAACTATACTACAAGGCGATGTAGAAAAACATTTGAGATGCAAGCCTTTTAGACTGATATAGTTTCAATCTGATTTAATTTTACTAGGATGAGTTTTACAAGTAACAGAATACAGAGAGCCTGACAAACTTGAACTAAGCTTCTGTGACCCAGGTGAAAGTTAGTCCTGCAGAAATGAAAATACTGCCTTGTGACCCTGACATTTTAAAACCTGGACCTTGGTCATGTGGCTGGGGACAGGTGTCCACTGACAAGGGTGTCGTGCCAGAGGCCAGGGAACATCGTAACTCCGCCAACACAGGATTTGCCAACCACCATCTAGTTTAGAGTTCTGTCCAGAAGCCAGTGCGTAGGTGCTGTGGGGCCCATGTCTCTCTTTCCTGCCGTGAAAAGCACGCTCTCAGTAACTGGATCACAAGCTGAATTCAGCCCACAGGCTTGTTTTCTGTGGCCTGCTCAGAGGTACTTTGTTTTTAATTAGTTGTTAACTTTTTAAAAACTGAAGAGAATTCATTTAAAATCCATGTTCTCGGTGGGCATGAATCTCTGGGGGCGGGGGGACATCTGAGCACTGTAGGTAGCGATGATGCCCCTTCATCTGGAAGCCAGCCACCTGCAGCAAGCTCTAGGCCCACCCCTCCGGGTCGTCACAACTACACAGCATGGTGACGGGAGTGCTGGCTCTCAGCACACTGTGTGGCCTTAACAAGTGCTTTCTCTGCTCTTTCCCCTTAGCATGGTCTCATGCAAGAGGCATAATAATAGTGTTTATCTCTTTCAATCTTTTGAGCATTAGCGCCATGGCCAGCACACAGCAGAAACTTAATAAAGTTGGTTGTTATTTTGATTATTAATTCCACTGTCATTTTCTGTAGTTCGCGTTCCTCGCATTTATCATTTGACTGGCTCCAATCTGTGATTTCCCACTCTGCCTGCAACGACAGTCAGGTGGGCAACTCAATGAATATTCCTGGTTGCTTGGTGGTTTGGTTTCGTTTGGGTTTGGCTAGCTTTTTATTTGTTTGTGTTTGTTTGTTGTTAGAAAATGGGTCCAGAAGAACTCACACCGCTGCACTGATTAAAGCCTCAGATTCTACACACCTCAGCTAACCTCCCAGCTCCAGCTCCACCACCCCTAGCAATATTACTGTAGGAAGACTTAGTTTTCTACAACAGCCTGTTTCCCCCTGTGAAACATTGGCAGGCTCTGTGAATCAATGTACCTTGAGTATAGGAGGTTCTAGCTTTCTTAAGTAACCTAGACTCAAGTAGCAAATACCATGGGTTCTTTCACATGTGGATCCCAGAGTTTAACATGTTACACCTACATGTATGTAGGTTCTAATTAGAAGGGAAGGAGAAACAAAAGGGAAAAAGAAAAGGGAAGGGAGGAGTCATGTGCGCGCGTGCACACACACACACACACACACACACACACACACGAAGTACATAACCTGCAGCTCAGAGCTTTACATGACCTTACCGTGACTGGCAGCAGATAATCTCATTACTGTGACTAGTAAAGGCATCAAAACACATTATAAAGGAGCGACGACATCCTAGTCTTCCGTATTTTCCGACAGATTCTCTTGGCTGTCCTGCCAGTGAGGCCCCCAGCTTGGATTCTCTCCAATAGCATCAAGGATTTAAAAATAACTCCCAAGCAGCCCTTTAGATAGCCTGAACCCAAGCATCTCCTGAGAACAGATGACCTCAGTACTATTTTCTGAAGAAAATGTTCTACCTTTCCATCATTCTAGGGTCCACAATCCTACTTTCTTTTTTAATTCAAAGTGTTCCTTCTTACCCATGTCAGTGCAAAACACAGCTCTCATCTCATCGAGGGGCCAATAAGTAGTTTCCACGAGTGACTACAGTAAGAGAGATTCAGGTCGCCATGAATGAGGTGTCCCACTATGAAAGCTATTGAAGGAGATTTGATTAAATACAGAAAAGGTCACAAGACAAGGCATTTGCCTGATACCATAAGTAAACCTGTTGTGGCCCAGCTGAGAACATTTTGCTCTGGTTTTCAGGTGCTATCAGATGGCTTTCTTGGCTATCCACTTGATGGAAGCTGGTCATTAAATACATTTAAAAGTCCTGATAATAGAAAGGAAGCAGAATTGGGCAGTGGATGATTATTAAAGGGATTAAAAAGCAACCAAGATAGCCTGGCTCTCTGCAAAAGTCTTATCACAAAGTTTAATCAATGATTTGATCTTGAAGAATCCTGAACATGGATAGCTTTTGTCCTTTATTTCTGGAAACCTCAGTTTACACCTAGAGACACAAACCATTAACAAACTTACTGTGCCAAATCAATGGGAAAATATTACACTTCATGAATTGCCTTGAAAGAAAAGTTTTCAGAATCTCAGAGAGAATAAAATCCTAATAGTAACAGAATGCTGATTTTAAAAACATACACGCATAGCCTATTTTTAAAAGCCAAACTGAGGAACAATCCAAAATTCTTTTGATATGGATGGATAACTTTATACACAGTGAGAAAGACTAAAGTGCCACTACACGGTCCAACTGGGGTGTGTGCAAGAAAGAAACAAATCTCAGAATATTACTTACTCTGAGTGTGTGGCTAGGAAGTAGCATGAGAAAATTCTCCGGGGCATTAGAAATAACTTTCATGGGCTGGAGAGGTGGTGGCTCAGTGGTTAAGAACACTGACTGCTCTTCCAGAGGTCCTGAGTTCAATTCCCAGCAACCACATGGTGGCTCACAACCATCTGTAATGGGATACGATGCCCTCTTCTGGGGTGTCTGAAGACAGCTACAGTGTACTCATATCAATGAAATTTTAAGAAAATATTAAGAGAAATACTTTCATCACTGTAACTTGGCAGTGTTTACACATACCGATTACTCCATGGTCTGTTTCCCTCCAGGGTTGTCACATGACAAATTGTATCTCATCCTCAGAACACACCAGTCCTAATTTCATTCTGTTTCTGTGATAAACACCATGGGCAACAGCAACTTGTGGAATGGCATTTATTTCCGTTTATGCCGCCAGGTCACAGGTGGTCCCGGAGGAGGTCAGGGAAGGAGCTCGAGGCTGGAACCTGGGAGCAGGAACTGAAGCAAAGGTCACGGAAGAGTGCTGCTTGCTTGCTTACTCGCTTTCTGGCTTTTTTTTTTCACTTGCTTTCTTATATAGCCCAGGCTCAGACGCCTAGGGGTGGTGCTGCCCACAGTGGGCAAGGCTTTCTCACATCTATCACCAACCAAAACAATTTTTCCAAGACCTCGTCACAGGCCAGTCTGAGTGAACCAACACTTCAACTCAGGTTCCCTTTTCCCAAGTGACTCTGGGTTTTATCAAGTTGACAGTGAAACTCACCAGGACCATATCTATGTACTGTAAATATATTGTCTATAATGAGATGAGGGTACAAAGTCCTGGGGGGCACTGAAATCCTCAGTAATGAAGATGTTTATAACAGTTTAAAACTCAGGAGTCTGGAGAACTATAATAAAGTATAATTCCAGCATTCAAAAGCTTATTTATTTCTTCTTTCTTGGGCACTTGAGATAGTATAAATACATTGAAATTTATAAGGTGCTGTAACTGAGGGTTTATAGAATCTTTGATATGTGAGCTAATGTATGTCCAATAGGTATGTCCAATAGGCCAGAGAATTTTGTATCCTAAATGGCTGAAATAGTGTCTGAGATGTAATCGATCCTTCTTAAGTAACCAGTGCGTTAAGGGGTATAAATTTCACTGACCGTTTGAACTATCAGTGTTACTAGTAGAGTTGCAGAACTGGCTTGAATTTCATCCTTTGTCTCTGGAAGACATCCCTTGACTTGGTCCGTGTTCTTCCAAAGGAAACAGAAGCAATAGTGTGGCTAGAGACCACTTACGTGAATGTGTAATTTACCACCCAAATGGACTAGCATGTGATCCTTTTAAATGTCAAAGGGAGGCAGAGTGGGACGGTGCGGGTAATATAAGCCTTGCAGCCGGACAGACCTCAGTTTAAAGTGAGGCATCGGTTCTCTGGGTATCAGCGTTCTCGTGTACAATAAAGGATAAACAACTTAGCACACATGGGGCGGGAAGGTTTAACTGAGAACACGTATTTGAAAGCACTTAGGGCAATGTTTGGAACATAAGAAGAAATATGTAAGAACTATTATCCTAACAAATCATATAATTTTACTCTCTGAAGGTGACTTTCAAGTGATGTGATTTCAGGTACCTTTGTACTGCTCTGGAAAGTTCAAGAAGATATCTATTTCCTTCCTCTAACATTTTGTTCAAATTCACGTTCTCCGTAAAGACTATGGTCTCCCCTATTTGTAACTTCACACTCCCTTTCCCCCCTCTCGAATTTTCAGTGAGCAGTGACTGCCGGTTCATTCCTAACCTGCCCTCACACGCTATAAATGACAGGAGGCTTTCACAAATAAGTTGTTATAATTGTGTTTGCAGCCAGGGCTGAGGCTCTCTCCTCTTCCTCTGCTCTACACCGCTAGTGGTTCCTTAGAGAGGTGTTCATTCTTTCCTGACCACACCCCTTCTTTCTTTCCATTTAAAGCTGGTGTTATGGGCTTTTTAGTCCCAATTCTTTTCCTTCTACCACCTTTAAGAGAAGGCGTTATACAGAATGCCTGCACTGCTTTCACGTGCCGTGGGTGACCCCCTGACAGTCTGTGTTTGGACTAAATGTTTCATGTTAGTTTGAACAGGGTGATTCTGAGAAAAGTGCCACTCAACGAGATGGAACTTTTTCTCACAATTTTCCTTATTTTGCCTCAATGCAAACGTGCTCTAATATTATTGTTTGTCACAGTACTGCCTGTATTCATTTAATGTTTTTTTTAAGGTATATAGTCTCTTTAACATTTGCTTTGTGCCAAACAGAAACTAATTTCAGGTGTTGTAGAGACAGTTTTGCCATGGAATTAGTTTACAAGACCTCTGACCCATGCATGCTCTCTGAGCACTGTACTGAGGCCAGAGGAAGATTAAAATAGCCTATTTATTTCCTGGAAGGGCCGTGTTATTTTAGATCGTGAAGTTGGCCCTGCCTCAAGCCAATCCTCTCAGGGGAGGAGGAGGACCAGAGAAACCTGGTGAAATAGGGGGGAGGGGAGGGGCTCAAAGGATTACATTTCCAGCTCCCAAAAATAACCCTGAGTACTCTGCCACTTCCAAATCAGGTCCTGGTCACTTCTTCCCAGTGGCAGCACGAAATATGTCTCCCACAGGGCCCCAACGAGCCATGGACACCCCTCCACCTCCCCAAGGGAACTCCCTGGAGAGTGTGGGACAGGTGAATTGAGGGTGTGTGTGCAAGGTGCTTCTTCTTCCTTCCTTGTCATTTTTCTCCTCCTCTCCTGTCTCCAGTCCCAGGAAGGGCCTATGTAGTACTCTCCAAACTCCAACAAATGAATAAAACCTTTCATGTTGGCCCCCTTCCCTCACCATACCACACCCCAATACTATTTCTTGAAGATCACTTAATGTTATCATTAAGGTACTGCGCTGCTTAAAGATGAAAACCATCTTCCTTACTATAAATAGAAGGTTCTTTTATACTGTAATGGAAATAATCGAAATAGAATTTTAGCTAGATATGGCTGCTTGTTTCAAATCTAATGCCCAAATTCTGCTTGTTAAGAACGTTGGCAGCCGGGCGTGGTGGCCCACGCCTTTAATCCCAGCATTTGGGAGGCAGAGGCAGGCGTGATTTCTGAATCCGAGGCCAGCCTGGTCTACAGAGTGAGTTCCCGGACAGCCAGGGCTACACAGAGAAACCCTGTCTCGAAAAACCAAAAAACCAAAACAACAACAACAACAAAACAAAACAAAAAACCCAAAAACAAGAACGTTGGCAAGGTGATGAAGATTTGATCCCATCCTTGAAATGGAGCAATTTCACTTTGCGCTCTCTCTCTCTCTCTCTCTCTCTCTCTCCCTCCCTCCCTCCCTCCCTTCCTTTCTTTCGAGTATTTGATCCTGTGTCTAAATATTATTTGTGTTTTGGGAGGCACTGCTTTGAGTTTTAGAATTACAGAAATTTGTTTTGTTTTGTTTTTGAAATCTCATCGGCTGCATCTTGTTTCCTTCGAGAAGTTAATTGTTCTGAAAACCTTTTTTTCATTATTTGACCAGCTACCAGAGAAGTGTCGGAATTAAGGGCGATCTGGCCAAGGTCATTCAGAACTGGTCTAATGTTTTGGTTCCCGGGACCAAGCTGTCTCTCAGGAGGCTCGCAGAAGGGGCCTCCCGACAAACTTCTTGCCTCCAGTGTGTTTACCGCGGTTGCCATAGCAGCAGCAGCCGCGCACCCCCTTCTCCTGCCTCACCTTAGTGATGTCATGAAGTCGTGGCCAATGGGCGAGCGGCCATGCGTCAAGCCCCGCCCTAGTCGCGGGCGCGGCGATTGCCGCAGGCAGACGCGCGAAGCTAGCGGGAAGCAGGCCGGTGGCGGCGCGGCGAGCTGCGCCCATTTCCACCCGCGCCCGCCGCCCGCCGCAGAACCACAATGTTCCGGATGCTGAGCAGCAGCTTTGAGGACGACCCCTTCTTCGCGTGAGTGTGCCAGCCGCGCTCCTAGGAAGGGCGAGGGGACTGCGCCCCGCAGGCCGTGGGGGGACGCCCAGCGGGAGGCGCCGAGAAATGGGGGTGAGGAGAAGTGGAGTAAGGCAAAGTGGGTGTGAGGAGAAATGGGGGTGAGGAGAAATGAGTGAGGAGTGTGTGAGGAGAAATGAGTGAGGAGGAGCGGAGTAAGGCAAAGTGGGTGTGAGGAGAAATGGGTGTGAGGAGAAATGGGTGTGAGGAGAAATGGGGGTAAAAAGAGGCTGTGAGGTGTAATGGGGACGAGAAATAAATATGAGAAGTGGCTGTGAGGAGAAATGGGGGTGAGGAGAAATGGGGGTGAGGAGAAATGGGTGATGGGAAGAGAGAGAAATAGGGGTGTGAGGAGAATGGGGGACTCGAGAAATGGGGACCGGAGCTGAAGGAGTTGGGAGTCATGAGGGGAAGAGATCAAGATATAGGGTCTGAGGAGAGGAGCTGAGGGTACTTGGCAAGGAGAAATGGAGGACAGGAGAGAGGGCGTGCTGAGCAGGATGGGGTGAGGAGGATTTAGAAGCCTGCGGTGAGGAGAGGCTTTGCTGGTGGGAGATGAGGACCAGGATCCTGAGCCATGACTCAAGGGGCAGGCTGCTGACGAGCTGGGGCGACTTGTGTGGGTGGCCTCGAATCTGAAGTCCTCCTGTGCAGCAGCAGGGCTTAGCTGGTGACCATAACTGCCATCTTGGTGGAACTTCTGAAGAGAAATAGTCCCTTAAACTTCACATAGGGGTGGGAGTGCTTTCTAGGGTGACACAGTTCCTTGACTTGAGAAAAGGGGGGGGGCTGTTTTTTTATTTTGTTTGCTTGAGAGAGGTCTCCCGATGTAGACCTGATGGTCTGGAACTCAGTGTAGATCAGGCTGACCTCCCAGAAGTCCACCTCCGCTGCTTCCTCCTCCTCCTCTTCCTCCTCTCTGGGATTAAAAGTTGTGTGCTAGATTGTTTAAAACACGGTTTCATGTAGCGAAGTATCACCTTGACAGCACTACTAAGTGGGAGAGTTGTGCTGGCTGCTTCAAAGTGGTTGGACGTTGCCATGCGACACTTGTTTGTTTTCTTTACCTGCTTCCTTAACAGAACTGGCCTTGCTTGGGAAGGGGCTTCTCATTTTATCAGTGCAATAATGAGGCAGGGGTAAAAAAAAAATAGTGTGCAGTGAACACCTCTGGTAACAAGGAGTGGTGGGTGAGTGGTTCTCAGCGACATGAGGCCTTGGGAAGAAGACATTTAAAACTAAGTTTCACTATTATCTAGTTTTCTGTGTATTTTTGACCTTATTATAGTCCTAGTTATATTAAAATGAGTAATGTCTTAATTAAATGTGTAATTTGATATGTAATTAGTATCTTCAAAAAATATGTCTAGCAGGAGTGTAATTTAATCTGTTGGATGACTCTCTGAGCAAAGGCAGGGAACCCAAGATTTGAAGTCAAAAATAGTAACAGATCACAAAGACATACACTTCAAAAAGCTCCCTTCCTTCGTGCTTAGCAAAGCAAAGACCATTAGTCACACACAACTTTTTAGCCTTCTTCAGAACCAAGCAACCATTATGAAAAATATAAGGCAAATTTGTAGTCATTAACTATAATACTGATTCATGCTAATAATTTATTTTTACAACCACTATTTCTAGAGTAAACACATCTGGGGATAAAGAAAGAAAAGTATGAACTTATACTATCAAGTAATGAACTTATATCAAGTAATCTGTTCTTTAACCCACCCTTTTTACTCCAATCCTAACAAAATGAGAATTCATACTTAATATAAATTAAAGAATTAAGGTGACAAACGTGCTAACCCATCTACTGACCTTAGGAACATATAAGGGAAATAGAACACACTAATCATGCTCACTTTTTAAAAATTAATTTATTTATATTTCACATGCATTGGTGTTTTGCCTGAATATATGTCTGTACAAGGATGTAGGATCCCCTATAATTGGCGTTAGAGACAGCTGTGATCTGCCATGTGGGTGCTGGGAATTGAACCTGGTTTCTCTGGAAGAGCAGCCAGTGCTCTTAACCTCTGAGCCATCTCTCAGACTCCTACTCACTGTCTTTATATAAAGATTGTACCTGATGCTAACTTTGTACCTGATCATTGCATTCTCTAGAGGTTACTTTAATTTAGAAAATAGTCAGTAAATATTGTGTAACAGTGATCTAGTAGCTTTTGTGATTTATCGAGCAGTTTATGGGTAATTTTTCTTGATTGCTAATAATAATTTTCATTCAATAAATGCCATCATTGATGTTGGAACTACCTAATTAGAATATTACTCATTTTTTAATTTTTTCTTTTTAAAATAAACTTTATTGTTATTACAAATTTAATTTATTTGTAAATTTATTACAAATAAATAATAACATATGCCAAAATAAGTATACCCACAGATCTTACAGATACCACTGAAGTATAGGATAAATATAAAAACAGCTTTCTGGAGGAGGGTTTTGGGAAATGATCCAAAGTATACATAGGCTGAAGAGGAGCCAACAATAATGAAAAGAAAAAGAAAACTCTACCCTGAGCTCAAGCTCCATAATGCTCTGTGCAAAGCAGTCAAAGCTACAAGGAAACTCAAGTCTTTTTAGCCTAAGAACCAAGGACAGAGCTCAGCACTGTGATATTCATTGGAAAGGTGGGGTTGAGAGTGGGAATGAAAAGCATCCTGAAGGGAGAACTAGACAGCTTTTCTGTATAATAAATTCTGCACAAATCTGTATTAGTATTAACCACCTGTGCATGAACCAGATCAGAGAGCTGCTTACTGAAGAGGATTCAGGAATAAAGCAAGATTTATTCTCCCATTTAAGACAGAATCTGAATTCTAAGGCAACCTCATTAATTACCTACTTAAGAAAGATTCATCATTCCTGAAGAATATAACAAAATTCAGAACCTCTACAATATAATAGCCACATTCTATATGTTGTCTTTATATGATTCATTTCTAAATAAAAGACTTATTCTGAAGTTATTAGTTATTCTCTCATCCAAGATATTAGCATTAATGGCAGAAATTTAATGAAGTTATGTGAAGGAAAATATGATTGTAATGAAGGAACATATATGTCTCAGCAAAAAAAGTGAAATATTATATGTAACATGTCTATCTCTAATGTGTATAAATATGTTATGTATATATTAAATATCAAATAAAATTTCTAGAGATGAAAATCATATCTGAAAGAAAAAGATTGATTGGGTAGGCTTAGTAGACTGGAGACGGCAGAACAGACATAAAACTTGCATAAAGACAAATAGAGAACAAAGTGTAGAACCAAATGCAGACTTGGCAGAAATTGATGATTTTCCTTGAAATCATTTTAAATGTTATTTTAGGAACATGTCTGTTGTGGCAGAATAATGGATTCTGTAAAGATAATCATATTCCCAGAACCTGTGAATATGTTATCCTGATGGTCAGAAGTTCTCATTGGCTTCTTGTGCCTATTTCAGCTTCCCTCTAGTAGTTTAAGACCTTTTTCTTGTAATGTGTAGTAGACATCTATTGCTGCACTAGCATATAGAATCTTAAAGTATCATGTCACATCTTCTGTTGATCAAGAAGCTTGGTTAAGTAGTTCTAACTCAAGTCTCAGGAGGTTACAGTCTGTCAAACTGTCTGTGAGGTTATCACAATTATTGTCTAAATGAGCATCCATTTTCAAGTTCATTCTCATGGCTGTTGGCTGATTTAGAAAAAACACTTCTAAGTTCCCTCATGTAAACTTCTCCTCAAGCCGTGCCAGCCATTGTATCTGAAAGAGCACCTAAGAAAAAACTCATAGTCTTTGAAATACATAACTTTGAATGTGACATTCTGTTATCCCATTATATCTATATCCAATTTATTAAAAATAAACAGGTCCAGAAGTCCAGCTCATGTTCGAGGACAGAAGAGGTTACATGGTGGCATGAACACCAGGAATTTGGCACCATAGAATACCATTGGAGTAGTTGTCTATGACACATATTTAAACAATTGCTTAGTACACCAATATCAAATTTATACTACTAACATAATGAGATGATGAAAGAAAAGACAACAGGATTGTTATAAGTAGACTATACTGTACAAGGTCATAATCTGTCATAAAAACAGAGCAACTGGAATATAGCATAGTGGTAGTGTGCTTGCATGAAGCCCTGGATTGATGCCCAGAACCAAATAAAACTAGGCACAGTAGTAGATGCCCACAGTCCTGACACTCTGAATGTAGAGGGTAGGGGGTTCAGAAGTTCAAGGCCATTCTCAGCTATATAGTGATTTAGAGGCCAGACTCAGCAGCATGAGACCCTTTCTCAAACAAAACAAAAAAAAAGATAAAAAAGACCCCAACCTGAAAAATAACAAAGACTTATTGCTGTGTGGTTGATATTTTGAAATGAAGAGGCAAGACTAAGGGTTGTTTTTATAAAATAATTTTATACAGACATACACATGCACACTTAACAATCAGAAAGAAAAGACACATTTTTTAAATGGATAGGATATATTTGTGCACTCATTTTGATCACTTATATAAATGACAAGTAGAAAATCACAATGACAGGATATTACTGCTCAAATAATTTAAATTGAAAAAAGCACTGAATAGTTGTAGCAGCCTTATTTATAAAGACAAAAACCTAGAAATAGTTTTGATTATATTATGATATATAATGCATATATATATGCTAGATTGAGTTAATATTTGGTGAGTAGAACAGTAGGGATAAATTATAAAAAGCATTATTCTGAGTCAAAGAAACTAGATGTGAAAGATGACACACTATATAATATTATATGAGATTCTGAGAAAAGCAAAACAATACAATACTGTGGTGGTTAACTGGTGGTTAATCTGGATTGACAGCTTGACTTGAGAAATGCCTAGATTAGTAAAGCACACCTTTGGATGTTTATGAGAAGTTTCTGGAGAGGAATAGCTGAGGTGAAAGGCTCACTGTGAATACAGTTAGCACTATCCCAACTGACTGGAGGCCCAGACTGAGTGCAAGAAACAGAGAAGAGAACTCTTGATGTGGGTCTTCTTCTTGCTTCCTAACTACTTAGAAAGTGAGTAGCTTTCCTGCATTTTGCCATTTTTGCCACAGTAGACTGAAACCTCTGAAATTATGAGTAAATTGAATATGTCTTAAGTTCATTCTGTGAGGTATTTTGTCATGATGATGAAAACCTAACACAAAGCCTAGTAATGTTAAGTAGAAGTTAGGGAGATGATTTTCTACAAAGGCTCAAAAAAGAATGTTGGGGGTGATATAAATGTTGCTTAGGTTGTATATATATATAAGTTATACTCAAACAAAGCTGAACTCAAACAAAACAAAATAGACTATACATACACTTAAACAGAAATCCAGTTAAGCATTTGCTAATCCTAAAGCAATTATATTTGAAGCAGCTGTGCTTTTTAGAAATTTTTGAGGGAGAAGAGGATGGTGGACAACATGCAGGTATGGTCTTGCTATAATCTTTGGGATAATAAACCCGGGGAAGTTAGATACAGCTATAAAAAGAGGTGAGTGTTTGCCAAGAAGTTTCTAGTTTTAATAGTAAAGTTTAATACAGTACTTAACAGAGCAGAATAAGAGAAATCTAGAGTACATCCTAGAAGGATTGGCTCAGTTTGGAGTACTGTCTCCTTCCACTGAAGGAGAGTGCCAGTGATATTACTCAGTATTGTGACTTGCATCTGGGAGCCCAAGAAGGAATACTTAAGGACTGGAAACAGCAAGCAGGCAAGAAACCGTGTTCAGACTCCTCCCATCCAGGTCTTTCCCATTTGCTTCTATTCTTGATCTATTTAATGCCCAGCACAGATTAAACTGTTGACATTTTCTCTTTTCTATTTTTTCTCTGTTTGTTATTTCTTTTTTCCTTCTATTCTGTTTTTTAATGAATTCCAAGAGAATGAAATGAGGTTAATGTGAGCTGTGAAGATGGAATTCAGTAAAGAGATATTGAGAGGAAAATCAATTTGAAATGCTGGAGGTGAAATATTCATTGGATCAAAAAGTTCAGTGAAAATTTTCATCAATAGAAAGTTGGGTCAAGAGGAGGACAGAATTTTAGAGCTTTAAAACAAGGTGAATGAATTGGAAAATTCAGTTACAAAGAAAAATTAATAAGAAAATATACAAGAATATAAGACCTAGGGACACTATGAAAAGACCAAATCTGGACTGAAGAGATGGCTCCGTGGTTAAAAGCACTGATTGTTCTTCCAGAGGTCCCGAGTTCAATGTCCAGCAACCACATGGTGGCTCGCAACCATCTGTAATGGGATCCAAACCCTCTTCTGGTGTTTCTGAAAACAGTTACAGTGTACTCATATAAATAAAATAAAATCTTTAAAAAGAAAAGACCAGCCAGGCGGTGGTGGTGCACGCCTTTAATCCCAGCACTTGGGAGGCAGAGGCAGGCAGATTTCTGAGCTCAAGGCCAACCTGGTCTACAGAGTGAGTTCCAGGATAGCCAGGGCTATACCGAGAAACCCTATCTCGAAAAACAAAAAAGAAAAAAAAGAAAAAAGAAAAGACCAAATCTATGAATCATGGATGCAGAAGAGTTTCATGCTAAATGCATAAAAAAACACTTTAAATAAAATCATAATAGAAAATTCCAAAGCTAGGAAAAAAAATAAATGTTTATCTAGGAACAGGAGGTATTTAGGTTTTTCAACTCAATGAAACCAGAAAATAAAACTACTCACACCAAGTAGTTAAATAAATATGAAGAGCAAAGAAAGGTATACTCAAAGTTATGAGAATAGCATGAATCATATATAAAGACAGGCTTATCAGATTTCTTAGGAGAAACTGTAAAAACCAGGCAAACTTGGAATGTGTATTTCAAATTGATTGTCAGTCCAGGTAATTATTGCTAGCTAAACTTTCACAGTAGAAAGAGAAAGAAAAGCTTTCCATAATACAAACCAGTAGAAGGAATTGATAATCACTAAGGCAGCTCTTTAGACACTTGAAGCATTCAGACTGAGAAAAAAGATAAACATCCACAAGTCTACAGGAAATGATAGCTGTGCTGGAACAGTAGTTAAGCAAATTAACAAAAAAAATTACTAAACCTGACAAAACTAACAAATCCATGCCTATCAGTATTAATGCTCTTTATTTCCTAATTAAAAGATCAACATAAGCTTTCTATTTGTTGCCTTCAAGAAGTGCTCTTTTCAATCAAAGACAGCCAGAAACCAAGAGTAAAGGGATGGGGAAAATGTTTCAAGCAAATGGAACTAGGAAGCAAGCAGATATCTCTGTTATGTAACAAAATATACTTTAAGGACCCAATCAATGAAAAGAACATTCCCATTCCAGACACACACACACACACACACACACACACACACACACACACAACTTTAAGAAAAACCCAACACTGTAAAAATTAATTTCAATACCTGTGGGGAAACTGCTAATTAAAGTCTAGGTCCACTGTGACCAGATAGCCTCTGAGCTCAGTGCAAAATGGGAGACTCCCTTGTTAGCAGGTTTTCTCCCTCTCTGACCTTATCTTGGGGATTCTAAGCCCCTACACTTGCCTCTACCTAATGAATGTCATAGAGCCCTAATTAGCTTATAGAATTAATTTCCAGTCTTCTGACAAAACCTTTTTAGCCAGCACCTGAGATTCCTGAAATGCTTCCCCATGCTAATGAGGTTTGCCAGGTACCCTAAGACTTTGCCTATCTTGGATGTTCCTGTCCTCAGTCCTCATAAACTTCATAAGCCTTCAATCACCCTAAGTAAAGTTGATCTGCCTACTGACAAGTGGTCCCAGTGTGGTCATTCACCTTACATACTCACAGGGTATCCAGTGTCCCTGCTCCCACTGCCCTTAGGGCTGTACTGGCTGACACTCCAGGAAATTGGGGAGAACCACAAATATCTCATACCAATAGGTTCTCTTAACAAAAAGTAGAAAACATCTGAGTTATATGACCTTGGAAAAACAAAAACAATCAAACCCAAAATTAGTGGATATAAAGAAGTAACATGGCAGAAATTAATAAAGTAAAAATGTAAAAGTATAAAGAATCAATGAAAGATTACCTTATTTTTTTTAAAGATTTAATTTATTTTTTTTATGTTTATGAGTACACTGTATCTGTAGGCGTCAGATCTCATTACGGATGGTTGTGAGCCACCATGTGGTTGCTGGGATTTGAACTCAGGACCTTCGGGAGAGCAGTCAGTGTTCCTAACCACTGAGCCATCTCACCAGCCCCGAAAGATTAAGTTTTTTAAAAAAGATAAGTAAAATTAAAAAAGAAACAAGGGCTGGAGAGATGGCTCAGCGGTTAAGAGCATTGACTGCTCTTCCAGAGGTCCTGAGTTCAATTCCCAGCAACCACATGGTGGCTCACAACCATCTGTAATGGGATTTGATGCCCTCTTCTGGTGTGTCTGACAGCTACAGGGTACTCATATAAATAAAATAAATAAATCTTAAAAAAAAAAGATAAACAAGATCAACAAACCCTCAGCCAAATTAACCAAAGAAAATAGAAGACACTAATTAATTAAATTAGTGATGAAAAGAGAAATAATACAACAGATAACAATGAAACTCTGAAGATCATCATTAGGCTGTACCTTAAAGAATTTATTTCCACTAAGTTAGAAAAGTCACATAAAAATGGATTAATTTCTTGATGCATATTTCCTACTAAAGTTAAATCAATATGAAATAAATAATTTAAACAGATTTATAACAACTACCAAAATAGACTGAAGCAGTAATTAAAAAAAAATCTTCAAACTAAAAGCAGTGCATGCCAAGGTGAATTCAATACTGAAGTCTACCAGACTTATAAAGAGCAACTAACACTAGTACTTCAAACTATTTCATAGAGAAAAGACAGAAAGAATACTGTCGAACCTTTTTTACAAAACCAGATAAAGCCACAACAAAAATACATCAGTCTCTATGATAAACATAGACACAAAAATTAACAGTAAAATATTTGCAAACTGAATTTCAAGAACACTTCACAAAGATTCATTATAATTGCCTTCATTCCTAAGATACAAAGGTAGATCAGACTAATGCAAACCAATAAGTATACCACATAAAGGGACTGAAGGAAAGAATTCACACAATTATTGCAGTACATACAATACTTTTGAGAAAAGACAACATTCCTTTATGATAAAGTCCCCAAAGAGACTAGGAATGGAAGAAATATGTATCAGCATAATAAAGGTTATATATGAGAAACATGTTAGCCAACGTCAGAGAAAATCTCAAACCATTTCCACTAAGATCAGGAATGAGACAAAAATATACCCTTCTTCTACCCCTACACAATATAGTTTGTGAAGTACTAAATGAGACAAAGCGTATAAATGGATACAAATAGGAAAGGGAGAAGTCAAAGTATCTTAATTTGATATTCATATGATCCTTTACATAAAAGATCATAAAAGCTCTACCAGAAAACTCTTAGATCTGGTAAACACTTTTAGCAATTTTGGACACCAAAATCAGTAATTTAAATATATATATACAAGAAACATGCAGAAAAGAAACTAGAAAAACAATCATGTTCACAATTACAAAAAACAAGTTACTTTGGAAAAAACCTAAGAAAGAACTTTTACACTGAAAACCTCAAAACAGTAAAGAAGGAAACTAAAGAAGGCATTAGAAGACCTCCCACGTGAATATATGGGTGAGTTAATATTGTAAACGTGGCTATATTACCAGGGGCAATTTACAGAGTTAGTATAGTCTGCTTTAAAATTCTAATGCCACAGCACAGGCCTTTAATTCCAGGACTCAGGAGTCAGAGGCATGTGGATCGTTTGAGTTCCAAGACAGTCAGAGCTACATAGATAAACCCTGTCTCAAAGAAATCATAATAATAATTAGTCTTATAAAGGTTATCAGTGGCTTTGGTTTTACTCTGCAGACTTATATCTGTACTTTTATGGTGTTCATAAACATATATATCGTTCTCAATGTTTGTATTTCAGTGATCTACTCAGGAAAGTTAAAAATGGTATTTTTTTTTTTTTTTGAGAGGAAGGAGGGAGAACAGTAGTGCAGGAGCTTGTAGAAGATAGAAGGTATAATGAGAAGCAGGTATATATGAGGAGCATAAGTCTTCTGGGGGTACTGGGAGCCAAACCCCAGTCCTCTAGAATTTCTTAACCACTGAGCTATCTCTCCAGCACCAAGTATGATTATTTTAGGAGAACTCTTTCCACATTTATTTGCACACATTCGGTTTTAAATTTATTTATTTTATGTATATGAGTACACCATTGCTCTCTTCAGACACACCAGAAGAGGGCGTCAGATCTCATTACAGATGGTTGTAAGCCACCATGTGATTGCTGGAATTGAACGCAGGACCTCTGGAAGAGCATCTGGTGCTCTTAACCACTGAGTCATCTCTCCAGCCTCGCACATTCAGTTTTAAAAGACAATTTTTTGAGGGGTCTTTGGTGCCCGTATTTAGCATGGAGTATTCTTTATTAATCCTAAATGGTTTCCTGATAGAAGTGTTTTTGTGATTTTTTTACAGTTATAGAATTAGGTTGTAGACGTCTCAGAGTAGTCTTTCCTGATAGAAATATTTTTCTGATATTGTTTTAGTTTTCCTCATCTTAAACAACTTATGATGTGGTAATTTATATTTACCATATTTATACATGAAATATTTCATTAGTATAATAAATATAGTGGATAGCAAATAGGATAAGATTTCATTTATATTTATAATTATATTTATAAGTAGTAGGTCTTTTATTAAATAGTCTTCTAAATTGTAATATTTTGTCTTCTTAACAATTATATTATCTCTGAGTTTCTTCATAGTATTTATATGCCTTTTTTTAATTATAACATTTAATTTTACATTCATCTGTATTTTCAACAGTGATTCTTTTCTTGCACACCGAGAAAGTATGCGCAACATGATGAGAAGTTTCTCTGAACCTCTTGGAAGAGACTTGCTCAGTATCTCTGATGGTAGAGGAAGAACCCATAATCGTAGAGAACATGATGATGGTGAAGATTCCTTAACTGTAAGTAATTTTAAAGACAGCTAGCAAGAAAGTTCTACAGAAACATGACACAAATGTTATAAGTTATATACTGATAGCGTGTATCAGTATACTTCCATCATGGAAATATTATATGAAAAGGAAGGCATTTTCTAAAACTAAAACCTGGAACATTAGATTGTTATTAGTATAGACTTGCACTGTGCTTTTAAAACATTTAGGATCATAAGGTTATATATCTATAAGCCATACTAAGCCATTGTTTCTTATATATTTCTTTTCTGATACCTTCATCTCTTCCATGTGCTAAACTAAAACCAACAAGGACTCCTGGTAGCACCTACTTCTAAGGTTTAAAGTACTAAAAAAAAAAAACCTAGTATGGTGTCTTATCATTATTAGATCACTCTAGACCTTCAAAACTTAGATTAACCTTTATTTCAAAAGACTTGTGCCTTAGTTAGGGTTTTACTGCTATGAAGAGACACCATGACCAAGGCCACTCTTTAAAGGAAAACATTTTATTGGGGCTGCCTTAACAGTTTCAGAGGTTTAGTCCATTATAGTCATGGCAGGAAGCATGCCATTGTCTAGGCAGACATGGTGCTAGAGAAGGAGCTGAGAGTTCTCTACACTGAAAGGCAGCTAAAAAGGGACTCTGTCTTCCTTGGGCCAGGAAGAGACTCTCCCTCTTCCACCCTGAGTGGAGCTTAAGCATAGGACCTCAAAGCCCAGCACCATCCTCCCTCAGAGTGAACCAGTTCCTCCAACAAGACCACACATATTCCAATAAGGCTATGCCTAATAGTGCCACTCCTTGGGCCAAATATATTCAAACCACCACATTCCACTCTCTGCCCCCCATAGGGCAGAGAGTTCAAACACATGAGTTTATGGGGCCCACACCTAGCCATAACATAATGCAAAATACATTTAGTCCATCTTCAAAAGCTCCATAGTCTATAGCAGTCTCAAAATGTGAAAGTCCAAAGTTCAGTCTCTTCTGAGATTATTCACATAATCACTTAACTGTAATCCACTATAAAATCAAAATCAAAAAAACACATCACATACTTCCAACATCACAGGATATACATTACCATTTCGAAATGTCATAGTGGGGATATACTGGAACAAAGCAAGACCAAAAACCAGCTAAGCAAACTCCAAACTGCATCCCCATGTCTGATGTCAAAAGCTCTTCAGATCTCCAACTCCTTTCAGATTTGTTTACAGTACATTTCTTTCTCTTTTGCTGCTTTTTTGCTGCTTCCACTCTGCAGCTTTCCTCAACAGGTATCCCATGGCTCTGGCATCTATAATATCTTGGGGTATCCAGAGTAACTTTAACTTTACAGCTTCTTGTTCCAGTATCTGCAATCCACACGTGATATTTTGAGCTTCTCCAAAAGTTTTGGGTCACTTCTCCAGGTCTGTTGTCTGTAGCATTCTAGGCTCTGGTTAACTCTACTCCACTGCTGCTGCAGTTCTAGATGATCATCCCATGGTATTGACATCTCTAACTCTCTGGAGTCTTCCACTGCAACTAGGTTTCACCAAAAGCCTCTCATAGGATCTCTTTATGGTGCCTAGCCTCAACTTCTGGACATAATCAGTCCTGGACTGTCAACTGCATCTGAGGCTGCATATTCACTAATGGCCTTTTCTGGCCTCACACAGTACCAAGCCTCACCTGCTCTTCATAACCTTTGAAACTAGTACCACCTTGGTAGTTCTTATACATTTCCAAGTCCAGCTGCAGCATGAGATACAACCTTGACTATCTCTAGAACACATGTTTTTTGTGCTCTCAGAAAACACATCCCTCAAGATTTTACCTCAGTAATGTTAGTCTCTTCTTAATTTTCACTAATTTCTTAGCTAACCAGCATCAGTTGTTCAATAGGCCCTTCTATTCTTGACTTTAAAGCCAGGGCCACATGGCCAAAGCTGCCAAGTTCTGCTGCTTGCTGAGGCTGGAACATGCCCGCCGCCCCCTTATTATATTATTACATCATCACCAGCTTTCTGTTTTCCAACTCCATCGCTGACTATGCTTGGCTATCCTAACTTGCTCTGTAGACTGACATTAAACTCAGAGATCTTTATGCCTCTGTCTCCTGAATGATGGGATTAAAGGTGTGGTCCTAATTTTTCTCTGCTTAGAACTTGCTCTGTGCCAGGCTGGCCCTGAACTCAGACAAATGCCTGTCTCTGTTTCCTGGGATTAAAGGTATATTCCAGGACCTAAATATGCCTGGACCTTTTCATGGCCACTATGCCTCCAGGTCTGGATCAAAAATGTGTGTCTTCCAGCCTAAAAATATGGGTGACAGGCATGCCCTCCATTTCTGGATTGCAGTTCATTCCACATTGAGTCCAAATGAAAACAATAACCAAGTAACAATAACCAGGTAAAAGTAACTCTTAACATGATATAACTCTCTCCCTTGCTCAACTGCAAAAACACAAACATAAGCTTAGGTAGGTAGGATCCTGCTCCAAAGTCACCACTTCCTTAATTTCATTTCATATCCTTGAACACAGGATTTAGCTCTATTTTAATTCCCAGTACCCCTTTATTACTTGAACCTTTTAAACTTGCTACACTTGATCAAAACACTCTTCATGAGCGTAAACTAGAGTCTCTGTTGGGCTTTTCTGAGACTTCCTTTGTCAATGCAATTAATCTGAATCTCTTCACCTTAGCATCAGGTAGACTCTTCAGACAAAGACAAAAATACAGCCACATTCTTCACCAAGCATAAGAATGATCTCCAGGCAACATACTAAAATTCCCCTCCTCTGAAAACCCCTTAAGTCAGGCCCCCAGAGTTCAAATCACCCTTAGCACCAATGCCTTCTATTTTCCCACGAGGATGGCCCATTAAGCCACACTTAAAATATTCCACTGCTCTCAAATTCAAGTTCCAAAATCTATATTCCTCCAAACAAAATCATGGTCAGGCCTATCATTGCAATACCCCAGTCCCTGGTACCAACTTCTGAATTAGGGTTTTACTGCTGTGAACAGACACCATGACCATTATAAAAGACATTTAATTGAGGCTGGAGGTTCAGTCCATTATCATTGTGATGGGAAGCATGGCATCATATAGGCTGACTTACTGCTGGAAGAGGAGCTAGAAATTCTACATCTTGATCTAAAGACAACTAGGAAAAGACTCTATGCCCACCCACATGGTGATACACTTCCTCCAATAAGGCCATACCTACTCCAACAAGGCCGCACTTTCTAATAGTGCCACTCCCTGGCCTACACAGTCTCAGACCACAACTTATACAACTGCCTATTCTCATCTGGAGGGGAGAACATTTAATAAAAGAAAAGGTGACGTTTACATATGTGTGGTAACTATTTTGGGTCTCACCTCTTTTATTTTTCATCCTCAGGAATGGCAACTTTAGAATAATAAATCCATAGGAATTTCTATTAAAGTGAATCTTGGCAATTGAAATATATTTAGAATTCAGTAAACATGGTCAGTCAATTCAAAGAATTATAGATTACTCTAGAAAAATATTTTCATATTTTCTAAGCAATAAACTTAAAGAAAGCAAATAGTTTGAATCATTGTAAAACCTGATAAATAAAACTACATGTGCCCTTTCAAATAAGAGTAATCACATTTAAATTACTTTCCTTTCATTAGTAAATGATATCATTTATAAGTGCTATATCTATGATACTATAAATTAATGTTACATACATATTACATAGTTCATTTTCTTAAAAGTTAACATTTTTTTAAAAAGAGTTAAAAATTAACACCAAGAAAAATGACAGTGCAAGAACACATTAATTATAAACATTGTAAATCATTTGAGAATTATACTTTTTGTATCATATTTTTTATAACTATCGCAAGCATGTATTTCTTTGGATTTATATACATAAATAAGCTACTTATAGCTTTCATGAAGTAAGCAAGAAAAGGCAATCTTACTACCTTACCTGTTAGCATATAAATGAGACCTGTGTATAATTCAGCTGGAAATGTATTGAAGATGTTTATACGAATCAGATGTAAGTTTATTGGTCACCTATTGGAGCAGAAATAAATGTCACTTTCACAGACACTTTTACTAAAAGCACTAAAATGTTCAGCAGAAACTGGAATGAAAAATATATAGCCAAATAAAGAGATAACACTTCTGTGAAACTGTAGTTGGCAAGATTCATTATTTTGAGCTCTTTGCATATAAATATTCTTCAAATTATATTTGTACTGCCAAAATTTCTTTAAATCAAGAAGAAAACATATAGAAGAAATGTGCTTGCATAAATGTCATGATTAAATTAAAAAGAACAAGTAGGAAAGTAATTCTGAATATAAAGAAAGTCCAAGATCAACATTAAAATTTAAATCTAAAATTATTGGTCCCTAATATATCAGTTTTGTTATATCAATTGGGCTGATATAACAAAATACTTTAGGCTGAATAGCTTTTAAACATCAGACATGTATTTCTCACAGTTTCGGTAGGCTGATAAATCTGTGTGTGTGTGTGTGTGTGTGTGTGTGTGTGTGTGTGTGTGTGTGTAGGATGGGGGGGGTGCTTTCCTTCTCTGATAAGGACTTGTGTTTTGGTCCTTACCTTGTGGCTCTGTTCTCAGGTAGAGGACAGGCTCATGTATCTACTGAACACTTGAAATATGCCTAATACTCAACCAAAACAAAATTAGACAAATGGGATGGCATCAAATTAAAATATCTGTACAGTGATAATTATAAAATTATGTATATTTAGAGCAGAAACACGTTGGATGCACTAATACATTTCTATTTCTTGTAAGCTTCTGGGAATCCACTTGAATCCACCTCTCACAGGTCAAATGGGCTCAAGATAAGTACTGTCAGTTAACAGCCTGTTTCCTTCCCCAAATGCCCATTCCTGAGGGTGGATCTATTTCCCTCTACCTGGTCCTGGGACTTCCCATCCCTCCTTCAAGGACCAAGACCATGGGCCATACATGTTTCAAATGTACACCCCTTCCCCCAAAAAGGCTTTTCTTTCCCTAAACTCCTGTCTTCTAACAACCAGGTATTCTCTCAGAACCTGCATCCAGAAAAGCTCAAAACAGTTCCCCACGGGTACTCCAGTTTCCCACACTCACAGACCTCTACGGGGCCTGCCCTTTCCTAGCTGCGATGGGCCTGCAGAACCTGGACAACAATGAAACAACCTTCTTGGACTTAGGCAATATTCCAGCTTTTTACTCATACCCCGAAACAAAACTGCACCCCAATGTCAATAAGAAGTAGTCATGGATGATTACAGTGTCCTTTATTCATTTATAATCTAAAAATGCTGGAAAGACTCAGCAGATGGAACCCAGAGGGTCTTAAAACCTAATAGGCTAGCTGGTGATGGGTACTCATTCAAGTCCTAAGAACTGTATCCAGCACAGAAGGAGTTCCCATGTGTCCAGGAAAGTCCTGGGCCATCGAGCTGGGGACTCAACTCCTCCTGGGTTTTGGCACCATCTAATAGGTTATTTCTCCACTGCTGAAATAAGCCAATTCAAGCCATATCATATTATATAATGCAGGTTTATCAAGATGGGACACTGCTCTCAGGGAGTTTATTGGCCAGAAATCACCATGGGGAGATGGGATGGAGCAGGATTGGGGGGAGGGGCAGAGAGAAAGAGAGAAAAGGATGATCACAGTGCAGAGAGAGGAGAGGAGAGAGAGACCAAATGTATGGATTATATAGGGAAGAGCTCTGGGGAACTTTCCAGCCCAGGGTTTGGGGCAAGGTGTGCCAGGAGGGGCTGAGAGACACTGGAAGAACCTGGAGGCCAGGCTGGCTTTGATATGTAAAATATGAACCTCAGTCCCTTGTCCTGGGTTGATACTAAACTATATCTACTTATTTGGTAATGATAATAATGTAATTAAATATTTTGTTGTAATTGGTTATGGGAGGAGTAGTGGATCTTTAAAAAATGTAATGGCAACAGAAAGTACTTTAATTCTAGTCATTATACTTTGTTTTAATTAGTTATGAAATGTTTGTCTTGGTCAATAGCAAAGACTTTTTCTTTCAATTTCCTTATTAAAATAGTCATATTTTTAGTAGTACTGTGGCTTCTTTATTTTCTGGCCAGTCAGATGCTACAGTGAGTAATAAGCAGATAATTGTAAAAATACACATTGAGTATTTTTTATTAAAAAGCTCTGTAACAATGGTTCTTCTGAGCTATAATGCATTTTTATATTTTAGCTATGCCCATATAATAAATGCAACTCAAATTTGTTGTGTTTTTTTTAGGCAACAAGTTTTTCTCTTGTGCCTTTTGGAAGGTTTGGTGGAATGGTTCGTGTTGAGAAAATTACTTTAGCTATATTTTTTAACAGATACTTTTCATTAACTCAAGCAGAGTGAGTTTGCATGTATCTCACTAACTTCCAGAATGGCTTTTAAGCTTTGTACTAGAAACCTCTGTTACATGTGCCTGAGTGCTTAGACATGGGTTTTCTGAAGTAATTGCCAGAGTTATTAAGAGTCAGAGTCTCGGCCTGGCAGCACTGACAAGCCAGGCTTGCTGCCCATTGATCTTCAGTGGGCCATTAAACAGACAAGTGATAGTGGAAAGCTGAAAGGGAAGAGTTGTATTTGATGTTGCCACATTGGGAAGAACTAAGAGGTCCACAAACCTTCACAGCTCCATCTTAGGAAAATTCAATTTTTGGATGATTTATTTCAGTAGTCAAAGAGAGGCAAAAATATCTTGTTTTAGAATATTTTTCTTTCTATCAAGATGGTT
Source organism: Apodemus agrarius (assembly GCA_964023405.1). NCBI lineage: Eukaryota > Metazoa > Chordata > Mammalia > Rodentia > Muridae > Apodemus > Apodemus agrarius. The sequence goes on along the minus strand of OZ030007.1, from coordinate 101,375,179 downwards.
ACAGTAAATTAATCAAAATATATAATATCAATCTCCAAAAATAGAAAAATAGGTATTGAGGGAGCATTCACTTGATCTTCAAAAAGACTCAGTAACTGCATTTGAAAGCTGGACTTCTATGTGCTTGTGATGACTCTCTACCAGGTGACAATGCACAATATTTGGAAAACTCTTCTCTGACTTTGTTGCCAAGGAATTCTTGGTTTCTCTTGCTTCCTACACAAGCATAGCTGTTCTCAAACAGACCTTGTTAACTTTCTGACTTTGATCTGCCTTACTAGTTTCTAATACTGAAGAGTAATCCAAGGATTAGAACACAGTGAATTTATAATATTTGTATTTATATTCTCATGAAAAGCTTCTTTTCATTCTTTTGCACTAAATTTGAGTTATCCATGTTTAAGAAGTAACATTTTTCCTTCCTGAGAGATAAGTGACAGAAAACAAGCAGTATATCACAAAGATGCTAGTAAACTAATGAGCAAGTTCCCACTATGGTACATACAAACATACAAACCCACAGAATGTACAGAGCTACAACCCATATCTTTTGAGTGTAATGGTAAACATCAACCAGAGGTAACTTTTTAAAAAATTATGTGTTTATGTCAGGAGGGGAGTGTTGTACACATGAATTCAGTACCCACAGGGGCCAAAGAGAGAGTATAAGATACGTGGGACCTGCAGTTAGAGTTAAAGGCAGTAGAGAGCTGCTTGGCTTCTGGGAGCTGAACTCAGGTCCTATGCAAGAGCAGTATCTGCCATCTGAGTCATCTCTCCCCAGAGAAGACTATTGAAACCATAAGGATTAGTACGAAGATAAGAAAAGCTCAGAAGAAAAGAAAGAACTCTGGTTAAGAAAAGCTGAGTAATGATATATGTGTATATTTATATACACAAAGCATGTGTTTATGTAAATATGTATACATAGGTGTATAATTTATATATATGTGTGTGTGCAGTGTAGTTCTCTAATTTATATTGGCTGTTTGAGATTTTGTATATATTCCTTTTTCTTTAACAAATAACTTATTGTATAGTCCTTAAATTATATTTCCCTAGTTGATTACTGCATGATTATCTTACAGTAGTTGGGAAATTTTTTCATCTGTTTTGAGAAGACTTATTCACATCTTTGATGTAAATTAATATATCTCCTAATATCCTGTAGCATGCAGATGTCAACCCTTTTCAGACAATGGATCGGATGATGGTAAATATGCGAAATGGTATACAGGAGTTACAAAGAAACTTTGTAAGTACTAAAACTGATGAGAACATTAATTTTAGTTATTTATATCCTATATATTATAGTAACTTTCAAATATCTTTAGCAATAATTAGAATAGCAAAAAAGAAAAATCCTTACATGATTAACACATACAATACTTATGTATTTTGTACCTGAAACAAATGTTTAAGTGATTATATTACATCAGGATATTATATCAGATTGCTGATATTTTCTTAGTCAATAAAAAACTTATAATTATATCTCACTTATTTTATAATCTCTAAGTCTGAAAAGTCACATTAGTTAACTTATATAATTAAAAAAATTACAACCTCAATGTGTTCTTCAGAGTCTGTTGTAAATGAAAAATTTCTATAAATTTACATGTTTTATTAATATCTTTACTTCAGAAACTCATTGGATACTAGCAACTGAGTTTTAATATTAAAAAAATCTTTGAAAACAGAAATGGTTTGTATGCTAGATTAGATCCATACATTCTAAATAGTTTAAATGAATACTAATACTTCTACTGCTGTGCTTATAATAGTAGGATCTAAACAATTAACTTGGTTTAATTTGAAGGTGACCTATTTCATTCCAATATCTGTTGGAATTCTATGGATCATTTAATAATGCTAAAACCTCTAGGGCATTAGTGGTAGTTTTTGGAGCGTATCAATCTGATACCCAAAAGAAGTATGAGAGTTCCTGGTACATACCTAATTCACTTGATCTTGGTTGGCAAGTCTGTACAAAAAATAGCATCTGCCTGAGGGACTCTAGGTTCTGTATTTAAATCTAAGCCACACAGACTCAGATTATGTGAGTCACTTGTTACTCTTCACATGAGAAGTAGAAATTAGCACTAAAAATGGAAGTGGATTAGGACACCAGGTTCCGTTTAGACCAACTGCATAGCTAATATTGGTGCTTCGTGGATTCAATCTTCATATTTGATTAGAATTTTTTTTGTTTTTTGTTTTGTTTTGTTGTTGTTGATTAGAATCTTAATTTACAATTTCCTTTGTCTCTAGGGCCAACTTTCAATGGATCCAAATGGGCATTCATTTTGTTCTTCCTCTGTTATGACCTACTCCAAAGTAGGAGATGAACCACCAAAGGTTTTCCAGGCCTCAACTCAAACCCGTAGGGCTCCAGGAGGAGTAAGTTTTTATTAGTTTTTATTAGTCTTACTGGGTAGCCTCGGCTAGCCTCAGACTGCCCCAGTCCTGCGTCAGTCTCATCAGTCTGAAATAGCTGGTATGAATTATGCCTGGCATTGAGGATTTTTTAAATATTCTTAGTGTTTTAGTAAGGTTTAGAAAAATATATTGTCTAACAGGGCAGGGACAGAAGACCTTGAACTTTGGATAGACTAAAGGGGAGATTTGCCCCAAGAACTCTGAGGAGATGGACGTAAGGAGACAAGGAAGAGAAACTGTCCATGTATCTAAACCAGGGTTAGAATAAAAGGGATAATAAGTTAAGAGCGAGTCAGAAAAACAGCTGAAGTTTATGGCCTAGGCATTTATTCATAAATAGTTAGTCTCAGTTGTTATTTCTGGGAATTAAGTGACAGGGAGGAAAAACAAATTTTTAAATACTCCTAGTGATGAAAGTTCTTGGCTTCTATAAACTGATATGAAAATTCCCATGTTTTCATTACCTTGTAGGTTACAGTAAGATTTTAGAATCACTGAATAATGACTATAAAGTAATTCAGAATTTCAGTTCTAACATACAAACACCTTTTAGCAATCTCTGTGCATCCTTTAGCAAATTTATTGCCATTTTAGTTTGATGAACATAGTGAAGTATTAAACTAAGTATAATTATAGATGTCAAACGTAAAAAACACATTAATAATCTTTGGCTAGCATAAACTTTCTAGTAATACTTCTGTGGAGTTGGTAAGTGGTCATCAGTCTCAAGCCCTTTAACATAATCGATGAGTAAGTAGTTACACTTATTAGCTTCTATTCATTACATTGTCAAAGACAGTGTTGAAGATTTTATATAACTTATTTTTTATAATTTATTTATGTAACCAAGTTTTATATAACATTGTTATAATATTTTATTATGACTAGGAAAAGGTTAAATTGTAAATATTAGTGATTTTATTACCATACCAGGTTGATAATAGAATTGAGTACAGTTACTCATTTTATTAATTATACAAAATAATGGACATTGGAGCACCAAATCCACAGCTTTACTTCATAAACAGGCCCTGACGAATATAGAATGGAATCCATTCTGATCTAGGTAAGTATTAACTAAATAACGTGCACTGTATTTTTAAAGGTAAAAGAAACCAGAAAAGCAATGAGAGACTCTGACAGCGGGCTAGAGAGAATGGCTGTTGGTCATCATATCCATGACCGAGCTCATGTCATTAGAAAGTCAAAGAACAGCAAGACTGGAGATGAGGAGGTCAACCAAGAGTTCATCAATATGAATGAAAGTAAGTCACCACACACACTCAGAATTGTTAGTCACAAGTTAAAATAGTGGCTACACTTCTAGAACTTCATGAATTTTAATTTTTATTAAGGTAACTTAGAAGAATGTGAAGGAAATTTTTGTCAAAGTTATGCAATTGTGGTTCTATCATCTAATATACATTTTTTACAACAAATTATAATTTGTTAATGTGCTGAATCAATCAGTTTTCCAATAAGATGATAAAATTAAAAATTTTTGATGTTTTTTTCAGTAATATCAATAGGGAAAATGAACTTTTTAATTTTATGATTGTCAAGAAGCATACTTGAAAAGTTTAAAGGAACAAGTAAAAATCATAACTTCAATCCCAAAGAACCACTCAAATTTTGTTGAATTTCTTAATAGTTTTATGCATGTATAAACATCTTTTCAACTTGATTATTTTGATATTTTTTCATAGTGTGCTCAATTTATGCCACCATTAAAACTGCAAAAAATCTATTATTTTTCAAAGGTATTCTAAATGGCTACCTAAAAGTTTCACTGTAAATAGATCATAACATTTACAGTTTGTACAGATAATTTTAACTTCTAGTAGACATAAGATAATATGCATAATACTAAACAAATCTTCATTTTCTAGATTTTGATATTTATTCTTCAATGCATTTAAGTCCTTCTAGTGTCTAACTTTTCTCATTATATTTTAAATTATATTAAAATGACTAACATTAATTGACAAAGTATTCATTTTGTTTGAATAAAGATTAATCAAATTTTTGCTTTAATTTAAATTGAATTATATTGAAACATCAGTACATTTATTTTAGATTTTCAGAAAGTACTTTGAATAATGTTGTATCATAGTAAAGAGCTTAAATTAATACATCATTTAGAAAAAGAAATTATATTTGTATTAGATAAAAATTACTCTTGTGGACTTGTTAGGTGGCACTTATTACCAAACCTAACAGCTCAAGTTTAACCCTCGAGGTCCTACATGGTGAAGGAGAGACCCTACTCTTAGAAGCTGTTGTCGATCCTCCACAGCGGCAAAGTTTACAGGCCAAAACATATGCACAGACACACACACACACACACACACACACACACACACAGAAATAATAACTATAATAAAGTATTCTTATTCCATAAGAGGAAATCCAAATAACTTGAGCTTTCTCTACTATAGTCATTGTGACCTTATTAAAATATGTACTGAGCCTCCTAGAGTGGCGGGTTAGTCATTAGGACTACATACTACAGAGACCCTAGTTGATTCCCACCCCCAGGGCATAGTGTCGTGAGCAGAGGGAAGCCCTAAGTGAGTGACACCCTGGATGAATGTGCATCACTGATGGGCATAGCCGTGACAAGGACCCAGGCCTCAGACCAGTGAGGAACTGGAAAGAGCATTCCCCATGGGGGTCAGCTCAGGCACTGGCGAAGTCTTCTTCCTCGAGTCTAAGTGTGGATGCTTACAGTGTGTACAAAAACTAGCAGCATCAGCTCCCTCCTTCTGGGTGCTTTTATAGATTTAGACTACTTGTTTAGACACCTCTTGTGGATACTAGTTAACCCTCCCACTGCGCTGATCAGTAAAAGTAGCGAGGTTCTACGTTGTTGTGTGGGGGCAGTTAGTGCTACCCCTAACAGACCGCTCACACCCCATCTGACCCCAGCTTTTCTGTATGTGTGTCTATGTCATTTCTTTATTCACTTGCAGGCCCTAGTCAGGATTCCAGAGCCGTCCTATGTGGGATGCATTATTAGGTGACTCACAAGTACTTTTAACTACAGCTCTAGAGAGATGCCTCTACCCTCCAAGGGCAGCAGCACTTGCGTGTGCTTATCCACACATATACATATAATTTAAAAAATAAGTTATATACATATATATGTATGTAGATATGTACACTGAGTAGTTCGTAATAATCAATATGTTGGAAAAAATCAAGTTTGAGATATTTTTACAAAGGTAGTCTAAAAGGCATCTGTGTGTTGTTTGTATGGAAGTCAGTTCACCTACTTCATAACATTATAAATTAAGTGTCAGGAAGTTGATACCAAGCTTATAAAGTCATTAGGAACAAGAAGCGCTGAATAGAAATTCAAGCTCCTGAGGGGGTATCTAAGAACATAAGGAACATTATAGTCATTGTGAAATGATTCAAAGCATCCTGGTCATTACGAGGTGATTCGAAAGGAGATGTCGTAAATTAGTGTACTTGAATCCTGTAGTCCATGTAGATTAATAGGAAAATCAAGAAGGTAAATGAAAGCCCATATCATCAAGTTACCAGAAAGTGAACACAAGGGAAATACGGAAGAAGCTTCTGCCTCTGCCGTAATGTTAGGCACATGAAGTGTGTGTGTGTGACCCAGGGCAACACTGACAGAGGAAAGCTAAGTGCTGTCCCCTTTGTCGACATTTACTACAGGCGATGCTCATGCTTTTGATGATGAGTGGCAAAGTGAAGTCCTGAAGTACAAGCCCATTGGACGGTCAGGGAACGCTGGACTGCGGAGCGTGGGTCATGAGCATCCAGGGTCGCGGGAACTCAAAAGGAGGTAACGGTCCCTTCTAAAACAGTGCTTTGAAAGACGTGGCAAGCCATGTAGATAAGGCGGTGCAGATAGCTCATTCAGTAGAGGGTTTGCCATGTAATCAATATGTTTAATCCTCAAACATACATTAAAAAAAGAAAGTAGCCTGACCTAGTCGCATGCAGCTGTAATCCCAACACTGAGGAAGGAGACAGACACTGATACAACACAACAATAACTCAAGATGTATCTTTTATGAAAAAGGAACTTTATATTGAATCTAAATAGTCCATACAAATCAGTTTGTTTCTGAAAACCAACAAATACTATTTTAGAACTGTACTTAATCATCAGGAAAAAAATTGGTAACAACAACCCTCAGGAAATTTTACATACTATGATAGATAATATAAAACAGTTCCTAATGTAAATGTTTAAAGTCATGCATTTCACACAAAGTTTAGCATTTATATAGACAGTATAAGGGAAAAGGTTTTGTATTTTAAAAGACTTAACTTTCTTTTTTGCTTGTTTTTTCGAGATAGGGTTTCTCTGTGTAACCCTGGATGTCTTGGAACTCACTCTGTAGACCAGGCTGACCTCAACTCAGAAATCCGCCTGCCTCTGCCTCCCAAGTGCTGGGATTACAGGCTTGTGCCACCACTGCCCGGCAAAACTTAATTTTCTTACCAAGTCAAAATTCAACATTTAATTATAAATTAATTTAAATACTTTCATAATATGTAATAGTATTGTGTATTTAATGTAATTTGATATTTCATATGTACTAGATATTTTAGATAAATTTTATAAAAGCCTTTCATCTTTGAAATTGCTTTTGGAATAAACAGAAAATTTTTGTGGAAACCATGTATTAAAATGTATAGCTTTTATTCATTTAGTTCATATTCTCAAGTTAATTCAAGTTCTTGGGAGGAACTTCAAGTTTCTTGAAACAGAATAACTCTTGAAATAGAAATCCAGTCTAGGCTCCAAGAAAGGGCAGGATTGGAGAAGGCCTCATGGAACCAGTGCTGGACAAGCGGGCATCAAGTAATTCGGAAGCCTTGTATAGAATTCCATGAATTGGCATCGTTTCTTTGAAAGTACTTATTTAGGAATTTAGAGATTGAATACTTTCTATAAAAAGACTTTAAAACTTGCCTCTATCTTTTTGGTAATATTTATCTCACATTAAAAGCTTATGGCTAAATATTGTTCAAAGTTTAAACACAAATTCTAGGTCCCAGTTAGAGAAAGTATGTTTATTTCAGATGTTCTGTAAATCTATGGCCCTAGCAGCTGCATCTTTCTCTTAGTAGTTCCATCTAGTAGAATTTATTCAGAAGTGAATTACTACACGATAAAGTGTGCTGGCCAACATGCTAACTATTAGACATGCGTGACTACTGATTCCCTTTAATATTTGGGTGGCACACCTCAGGAACTAAATTAAGTATACATATCACTATGACTACCATTTTAAACAACACTTTAAGCTGCAAGTGATTCAGTAAATCTTAGGTAATAGATTACTTTCTTATATGATCAATAAAGTAGTTGTCTAGAGTTATTAAGGAACTTTAAAGATAAAACTCTAAATCACAGTGGCCTTTAACTTATTTGCAGTGACTTATAAATTGAGTATTTTTAAATGGTATTAATAGTCATATGTATTTTCCTTAGAGAGAAAATTCATCGAAATTCAGCCATTGAGAGTGGAAGAAGATCAAACATTTTTGTGGACAAACTCAATGTCAAAGGATCACCTGTGAAAATCACCAAAAAATAAATAGCCGTGCATTTCATTTGTTTAGTTGGTTATTTTAACAAAGTCATGGCATGGTGCTAGAAAATACACAAAAGACCAACCTCCTGTTGTTAAATCAGTGCTGTACTTTGCAACTTTCTTCTGAATCTGAATGTTCTTGTAAGTTTTAGCTTTACATTGTTCATACTTTAGGAATAAAATTTTGATGTTCAACAATGTGGTTAAATTGGTTAACCGTCTATATAAAAAATGTGCTTTAAAACACATGTGCTGATTTCACTTTCTCAGTTATTTTGATATAGCAATATATAAATAAAACTGACTCAAATATATATTTCATATGTGTATATATATATGAAATAGATATACTACATATATCTGTAGTGTAAATCCATAAGCCCTTACATACTTATCATGGTGATGGTTCTGGGCAGTGGTGACTTGTTAAATCGCTCTGAGCTTGCTGGACCTGCCCAAGAGTTCTGGATTCACAGATGAAGGACACACACGCACACACACACACATTCACACTCACACACACACACCCCACAGTGTTATTTTTAATATACCTTACTAACTCAATGGTTGGGCACTTCTAAACCTCCCCACGGCTAGCACACACTCCTCTCCAGTGTTCCTGAGTTAACACTTTCTAAATCCATCTCTGCTACCAGAGACTCAATCAGGGGAGAAGGCCCTGGGGCCACTTCCCTGACTCTTAATTCTGTTCTCTCTGCTTTCCTGTCATGGCGTGCTCTATCCTGCGCCCCTCTCATGGAGGAATTCCTTTTTCCTCCTGCATTTTCCTCCTGCCCAGCCACTGGCCTTTGACTCTAATATTACTTAAAAACAAGTTGGGGACAAGGACCCTCCGCGTTTGGACATACAGATTACTGTGTGATTTTGGGAGCCGAAGAAAGACAAAGCATTAGAACCAATCCCCAGAAGTTCTGAACTGGTTCTATCACTTAGTTCAGTACACAGAAGTAAGATATTAAAATAAAATACATCCAGTGTTTGCTAATACCACAGTAGAGTAGTGTAAATCAACGTGTAATATTTCTCAAATTTTATAATATGCTATATCATTAGCTAGCTTAAAACCTTAAAATAACAAAACTGTAGTAGTGATCCAGGCATGGTAGCTCTGACCTCTGATCCAGAAATCCTAGTGGGTGAGGCAGAAGAATTGCAGTGGCTTTGAGGTTTTGGACTAGAATAAGACCATATCTCAAGAATAAATTATTTATACATATATACATATACATTATTAGTATTTTATTAAAAAAATTGCTTTGGAAAAGACCAGGAATAATCAGTTTCTTTTCAAGAAAATATGTTAAACTGCTAATGAACATGAATTTCATTATAATTTCTGCATATGGTATAGGGTTTTTTCCATATCACATTCATATAATTTATTATAATTTATATATCCTGACTCTAAATTTTTAATGTTGCATATTTCTGTCTTGTTGATACTTAATGAAAGACTCCTTGACACTAAAAAAAAAGTACATATTCTGTTTTGAAAACTATAATAATTGATTTTCTCAAAATTCATTATATGTGTATTCCTGAGCAAGGTAGTAATGACTCAATTGTTCCTCTTTTAGTCATACCATTTAAGAATTCAGTTAGCCTTTTTACTCTGGAATTCAAGCACTGGCCTATCTTTATAGAAGTTGGAGATGACGTTTATAAGAATATAGAGAGCTTAGTTCTTTCATAATTTTTATCAAGGAAGAAAATCATCAAAAAAAGCCAGCATTATTCTATAAGCCTCATGATTTTCTAAAGAGTAAAACTATGTTCATGCTTCACTAGCTAACTATAATATATGCTTGTTAATTTTACTGATTTTTGTATTATATACTCAATTGGTCATTAAACTTTTTAAAAGTGTGTTCATTTAATAACTAAATTTAATTGAGCATGTGTTAGTTAAAAGGGTCCTCTTATGCATGGTTTAGTATACCAATAAGAGCATTGGGAAGTTGCCATACTGCAAGTATGTATTTGTATTTCATTTTATATGTGTGCATTTGTGAACCAGTGCCTGTTGATGTGTGGGACAGTGTGTGTGGAGGCCCTGGTCCACACACAAATAGGCACTGGTTCACATCTGGACCCAGTGCTGGTCCAGGTAAGTTGTCACACACCTTAGTTTTCAAACAAGGCCTCTCACTGGCCTAGTGCTCACCCTAGGTTGTCTGGTCCGCCAGCCCCAGGAGCTTACGTTCTCCTGTCCTGGAACCTGGGTTGTAACACACCACCATACTCATCTTTTTATATAGGGACTCAGGACCCAGCTCTGCCCTTGTGCTCAGAAGGCAAGCACTTTCCCAACCAAGCCATCTCCCTAGTAAAAGGCTTAATTTTAAACTATTTTATATAGTCTGACTGGATAGAATAAAATTTCAGTAGATAGCTTAATCTTACCTAAATCATTAATACCTATGACTTTAAATACTTAGTCAAATCTGAAGACAGCTTAATAACTGCTTCACAGTGTAACTCTAAATCATAGGAGTTACAGAATATATAGACACCTTGTCCCTTTCGATCTGTCTTCTATAGAAATCAAATGAGTATTTAAAAGATACATGTCTCTTAGCAGCAGTGATTTCATAGGGAACACATAAATTATATGTCACTTAGAAATTGTCACATAGTGTGCTGTATATGGCCCAACTTACCAGTTTTTCCAGGGATCCTGCATAGACCCTTAAAGAGATACAACGATGGTTAGGAAGATCAAGGTGCCAGATTTTGTTGGTTTTTCAAATAGGAGACATGTCTTGATAATTTTCCGATAGGTACATATTCTTTTATCACTAACCTTTGAACCTGAGGCAAACTGTTCCTCATTCCCTTTTAAACAGTCACTTATTGTCTAAGTCATGCTGGATGTGAAATATTTAATTGGGGCTAGCTTACGGGTTCAGTCTATTATCATCAAGGCTGGAATATGGCAGCATCCAGGCAGACATGGGGCTGGAGGAACTGAGAGTTCTACCTCTTTCTCCAAAGGCAGACAGGAGACTGCCAAGTAGTTAGGAGGAGGGTCTCATTGCCCACCACTACAATAACAGACTTCTTCCAAGGCCACACCCACTCCAGCGAGGCCACACCTCCCAACAGTGCCACCCAGAGTATTCTTTCAACCTGTCTCTACAACTGTCTGGTAAAACTTCTTTTCTCTGTAGCTTCCCGTTCCTCTCTCTTCTCATGAGACTTGAGCAAATCCTATTCTGTCAGATCTTTCTCTGATTCGTCACTTTGTCTGCCACTCAATTAGACATGTCTTTCAAACATGGCTGCTTCCTTATACAAACTAACTTTATCTTCACTGTTTAAAGGTGTGTGCTAAGGGCATATTTGCATTCCAGCCGGAGGGATTAAAGCCGCGTGCTAAGGCTAAGCCACACCACAACTAGAAACAGAGTTGTTTTTGTTTTTTGTTTGTTTCTGTAAACAACACAATCTCAGGGTTCACAGTGATTAAATAGCCAGTGGCAGATAGCCCATTTAGGGCTCCGTGTTCCAAGGAGTCTCACGCTGCATAAGGTCTGTCTGTGGGTCTCCGTGTGCATTCCCCTCCCTCTGCTGCAGGAGGAAGCTGCTTTGCTGATGGGAGAGCTATGCACTAACCTTTGATTATAGCTGAGTGCCATTAGGAGTCATTTGATTGCCACATCCTTTCAGTTAAATGGCTGTGTGGGACATCAAACCATGCCAGGAAGTTTGGTAAGGTGGAGCAGGTCTCCACCCGGAAACTCGGTGGGCACACACTTGAGGCTTAGGCGACTCCCAGCTCTCTACCAAACTCCTGACTTGGAACACGTGCCATGCTTCTCACAAAAGAAACATGTCCTATGGTCACCTTGGCCCAAAACATAGTTCTCCATGCTAAGGGGGTACAGAGGTACCTAGAGGCCTGTAGGGTCAGCCAAGAAGCTTCTTTTCCCAGACAGTCCTCCCTGCAAAAGGTATTCAATCTCAGGCCCACCCCGAGAAGTTGGGTATGGTTTCACACATCCATCTTCTGCCATGACAATAAACTGTTTAGAACCATGGACTGTCTCTTTCGTCAAGATCCTCTGTGAGGAACCTGGGGAAGGCCTTTGTCTACAGAGCTGCAGCTTTATTCTGTAGAAGGGGTTTCTGCTCTCCCAGCCACAACTGCCACCAACCACCACCTGCCTTCACTAAACCAAGAACAATTACCCATGGGGCAAGTTGGAGCTGCACCCCCCACTAGACACTGTCCCCAGCCCATGGCCCAGGACTCCATTCTCTGCTCTTCCTAGATCGATGTACAAGAGTCTGAGAACCCCACAGCTGGGCCTCTCCACAGGCCTGGGAACCCCTGAACCAGTTCTGGCCTTCCCACATTTCAGAGTGTGCTTTCCCACCCCCAGAGCAGTGTGTAGGCACTTCGGAACAGCCCCGCACCTGGTGGCATGGGAAAGCGCAATCAAACTCCCCGCATTCTGTCTCCCCAAGAGTCCATGCCCAGCGGAGAAGCAGTCCTGGCAGAATGACTGAAAGGGCATTTGATTTTACCCTAAGTCCCTGGACTGTCAGTCTCAGGTTCTTGGTCACTCTAGCAGTGTTGGGTTTGGGTTCTATCTTGTGAAGTGGACCTTAAGTCAAATCAGTTCTTGGTTGGTTATTCCCATGTTTTGTGCCACCACGACACCAGCATATCTTCCAGGCAGGCCACCACTGTAAATCAGCGGGTTTGTGGCTGGGCTGGTGTTTACATTCTTTTAGTAGCATGCAGAGTGCCTTCCTGTATCAGAGACTAGAGCATAAGGGTGAAGACGCTGTCGGCACCAGCTTAATTTCTCCGTGTTCAATGGGTTGCGTAGGTGTTGTCTTCAGCAATGGGGCCTTGCTGTCAATTTGTGGAGAACAGTCTATCGTCTTGAGAACAAGCCTGGGCTATTTGGTGACTTCCAGGGAACCCCTTTGGCTAACAACTCAATTAGATGGACGGAAAGTTTTATTTGATATAAAAGATAAGTCAGTTTGGGGCCCTGTCTTCCCCATTATTTGGAGATTTTATTTATATCACTTTAGATATGTCTATGCTAGGTTTCTATTGTATTAGGTTTCCAAAACACCCCTCAGATGGCCCTTCTCTCACCTCCCTCTCCCCTTTCCCTCCCTACTTGATACTCCCTTTTCAGCCCCCATCCATGTATAACTACGTCCTCCTCCTCCCTCCTCCTCCTCCTCCGAGGTCTATCTGTTCCCTCTAGTTCCTTACTTTATACCCAACTTCTGTGGTATTATAGATTGTAGCTTCATTGACATTGACTTAACAGCTACTTTCCACATACAGTGAACACATACCACATTTCTCTTTCTGGGTTACTTCACTCAGGATAGTTTTACCCAGTGCCCTCATTTACCATCAGTTCATGATTTCGTTTTTTTTTTTTTAAAGTCAGAAAAATTCTCCATTGTGTATATTTCATTATCCATTCTTCTGGTGAGGCACGTCTGCATTCTTTCCAGTCCCTGGCTATTGTGAATAGAGCAGCAATGAATACAGATGAGCAAGTGTCTCTACGGTAGAATGAAGCATCCTTTGGGTCTGTTTCCAAGAGTGGTGTGGCTAGATCGTAAAGTAGATCAATTCCCACCTTCTTGAGGAACTTCCACATTGATTTCCAAGTTGGCACACCTGTACAAATGTCAGGTATAATCAAAGGTTATCATTGGCTGTTCCCAATCTAGGTAGTACCAGCCAGCAAGTGTACAGAGCATTTCCCATGCTACATCTGTGAGCTGGGCTGATGTTATTAAAGAATGGTTCTGACTCTTTTTTTATGAGAACAGAGTTATGAAAGGCATCACAGTGTTTTATCAAGTGGTATCGTGATAGATATTAAATATGAACTACGGGAGAAAGTGCAGGGTATGTGCAGATGTAGAAAGGGATGAGGGAGTGTTTGAAACTTGTTGGGCAGAGGCGTACAAATTAAGACAAACGAGCCCGGCGTGGTGGTGCACGCCTGTAATCCCAGCACTTGAGAGGCAGAGGCAGCCTGGTCTACAGAGTGAGTTCCAGGACAGCCAGGGCTACACAGAGAAACCCTGTCTCGAAAAACCAAAAAAGAAGAAGAAGAAGAAGGAGAAGAAGAAGAAGAAGAAGAAGAAGAAGAAGAAGAAGAAGAAGAAGAAGAAGAAAAGAAGAAGAAGACATGATTTGAGGAAAAATGAAAAGGAACAAGAATGTTGGGTAGACAGTGGCAACTGAGAATTTGGAACCAGTGCTCGGTCTTTGGATGTCCTATTCTGTGTGGGTTTACAGTTGAAGGTAGACGGATACTACAGACACAGAACCCTCTGATGTTCTGCCTCTACAAGAAAGTTCAGAAAGAAGTGTCACTGTGCCTTGACCCCTAGCTTTGTTCTCTTCCAACAATGCCTCCACCCGCACAGGGTTCAAGTATCCTGGGAAGAGCTGAACTTCCTTCCCAAAGAGCATTATGAAAAACATGGAACCGAATAGGTTTCTCTGCCAACAAAATGAGCCAGTTCAAGTCAAATCAAAAGTAGACCTTGTGAGCTTTGCTCTGGGCTCTGCCCAATTGCTACCTTGCAACATTGCATCTATGCACACCAGGAGCTAGGCATGTAAGTACACCTTTCATTACCTCTGATTCTTTCTCTCTCTCTCTCTCTCTCTCTCTCTCTCTCTCTCTCTCTCTCTCTCCTCTCCTCTCCTTCTCTCTCCCACATGTCCCCTGCTGGCCAGCCAGACTGTTTCTCCCTTCCTTGCTCCTCTTTATTTCTGTCCTCTGTCCCCACTTTTCCTGCCTGTACCCCTTTTCCAGGTCTCCTTCCCTCCCCCCAATAAACTTCCTCTTATATTAAGCTGATTCCTCAGGGGGAACGCCTCACCATGGTCCCACCGAGGTGCTCAAACTGCAGACTGCCATCCATTTATAAAACACAGCCTAAAGGCAGGATTATAGAAAGGCAAGGTCACCAATCTCACAGGTGGAGGTCAGTAAAGTCATTTGCCCAGGTCACGGTTTTATGGTTTTGGGCTGTGGTGATGACACATGAGCTAGGAATTGGGATTATGCCCATATAAGGCAAAAAAAAGCTGAGCCCTTGGGCGGGCAGTCATGGGTGGGTAGCCCACAGGGAGATGCTGACCTCTTAGGCTGTAGCTTCCTTTGAGGGGTGGGGGAGCTTTTCCTGGGTAGTAGGAGTTGGGAGGAGGAGGGCTGGTGGGGTTTTGTAGCTGGAGGGTGGGGTGGGGTGTGATGAGCAGGGGTTCCAGCCCGGCAACGCTAAGTAGAGAGACGGTCTGGCTTGGAAAGATCCTTTTAGTCAGTGTGTTCAGTTTACAGAAAAACAGCAAAGACAAAAGCAGTGAAACCAACCCAGTTCTCATCCCAGTAACCCCGGGAAGAAATAGCCCTGTGGAGAGCTGGAAAGAAACGGGAGGTTTGCAGATGCTGAGGGATTTAGAGTGTAGGAGTCAGCAAGTGGGGGCGAAGTGGCCCCCGCCTTCCGCTAGGTCAACTGGATGAACGGAGACTCTTTCGCTAGGATAGAGACTGTGTGAGGAGGTGTGGGGAAGGCCAGAAGCTCCGCTTTGGATCTGTCAACGTTTTAGATGCCTTTAAGATGCCCACGCAGAAGCGTCATGGGGGCAGTTCTGTAGATGTGAGGACGCACAGCTAGTATTACTGACGAACAATAAAGAAGGTTTTGAAAAACTTTATTTGTAATTCAACATTTATCTACTCTCATTTCTCCCAGATTCTCTTTGAAGTATATTTTAAAGATTTATTTATTATTATATAGCTTTCTGCCTGCATATATGCCTGCAGGCCAGAAGAGGGCACCAGATCTCGTCAGAAGAGGGCACCAGGTCTCTTTACAGATGGTTGCGAGCTACCATGTGGTTGCTGGGAATTGAACTCAGGACCCCTGGAAGAGCAGCCAATTCTCTTAACCTCTGAGCCCCAGCTCCAGCCCCTGGCCCGGATTCTCCGATGCTGTACTAAAGAATGCATTTTGTGTTCTCCTTCCATTTAAATGGTTATAAACATTTTCTCATTGCAGATAAAACAACTATGTTTAAAATTTGCTGCTTTTGTTTGGTTTTGTTGAAACAGGTTCTCACTGTCTAGTCCTGACTGGCCCGGAATTTTATGTAGTCCAGGCTATCTTGGAACGCACAAGAGATCCACCTAGCTCTGCCTCCGAAGTGTTCTTATTAGAGGCGTGTGACACCATGCCCGGCACATTTTTTATACAGCGATGATTTGTAATTTTTATTTTTTATCTTTGAAGACAAAGGGACCAGACTACCTGACTCAGTAGTAATGACACCTCCCTGTGACAAGCCAATGCACAAACTGCACTTTCTCCTCCTGGCCAGCAGAGGGCGCGCGCCACATCGAGCTCAGACAGAGGTGTCTCTCGTTTGCCTTCCTCTGGCCACCCTCCTGACCTTCCTCCCGGAAGTGCTCCTGCGGCCCGGGTTGCCGGCGTGACTTTGAGCACTTCCCGCTCTGCTGCCGGCGCTGATCACAGCCGAGCACCGCGGAGAAGGAGCCTTGGAAGTGGCTGTTGCAGGCTCGTCATGCGGCTGCTGCGGGTCGCCGCAGCCCTCGGGCGTGGGCATCTCCCCCGGATCCCTGCGGTCCTGGGCTGGCAGGGAAAGCAGGTACTGGTGCCAAAGAGCCTTCCAGAGCCGGGCAGGTCGGCGACACCCCTTCCTTACCTGGGGTCTTGAGCAGTGTCTTCCCGAGCCCTGTAAGCCCCTTGACCTTGCGACCCGCAGCTCTGCGCTGGGGTCCCCCACCTCCTGAAGGGTATGATCTACCTTTAAGAGAAGTGCCCGTGAAGGTCAGATGAAAGTTAGTGCCCCCGGGGCTCGAATCCAGGATTTCTGACTCGTTATCCAGTGCCCCTCTTATTACTGGGTATAGTAGGATGCTCTCTGAACGAGTGGGTCCTGTTCAACATCCAGGTGCTCTTCTCCGGTCATGTATCCTAGTTAGGTGTATACATTAGACTTTGTAAGTTTTTGGAGTGAGATACTCAGAGCAGGGAAGCCATTGGTAGATGTGGCCCCTTACCTGTCATGGAGCCCTTGTTTGTTTTGCTACCAAATGTCCCTGTTGTTTAACAGTCCGAGCACGTCTCAGCTGTCTGCTTTGACATGTTGCCAGTTTCCCATTCCCCAGAAACGTTTGCCAAGCGTTTGGGTGTGCAGTTTTGATTCAGTAAATACATCCCCTCTTCCCACTGTAAAGTTAGGAACAACCACCACCCTGAAAGGCCCCTGATTGTTTTCATGCAGATGAAATTGGAAGTCTTTTTGGAGATGTCTTGGGGATGTTAGTTGGGTAGACCTGTGTGTCCTTAGGCACCCTTGCTAGCTGTGAATTACAGGACAGGGGAAGACAGAAAACCTAAGGTTCAATTCAATCTAAAACTTGTTAAAGTGGTCACTGAGAAGTATAGTTCTGATTTTATGATTGTGTGTATTTAAAAGTTAGCAGCATGGCCCAGCCGAAAGGGTAGTTGTCAAGTATGACAACCTGAGTATCAGTCTTGGGACCCACACAATGGAGGGGTAAGAACGGGAGTCCTTCAAGTTGGCCTTTTGACCACCCCATGACTGCTCTTCCAGGGGAAGAGTTGAATGCCCAAAGTGCACGTCTTTTCTCGGAACCATCCATAACTCGGCTCTAGGGGATCTGACCTTCCCCGGCCCCAGGCATGCACACGGTACAGAGCTATATCTGCAAGCAAAACACGTGTACACAACATTTTTAAAAGTCTCAAGTTTAAAACTAACATTTAGAAACAGTATTTGTGCTACTTTTAGTTTTGGGTATTATTCACAATGAAATCCAGGGCTCTTTAGATAATACAGAGGTTGAGAACCCTTGCGTTGAGGATGAGAGAACGAACCCCCAGTTCACATTGTAACTGTGATCTCTTGCAATAGGTGTATTAAACTGAGCTTTTAAAACCTTTCCTCAGGCTGCCTGGAAGACCTGCCGATGGTGTTCGTCAGGGCCCATTCCCAACGAGAAAATACGGAACATTGGCATCTCGGCTCACATCGACTCTGGGAAGACGACGCTCACAGAGCGGGTGCTGTACTACACTGGCAGGATCGCCACGATGCACGAGGTGTGCGCTTAGTTGGTGACCCCAGAGCGGTTCAGAGCTTCATTTCAGTTGTTCTGCCCTTGTAGTTTCATAAGCTTCACAAAACCAGTGATCGAGTACAGGGCGGTGGTCGGGTACAGGGCGGTGGTCGGGTACAGGGCAGTGGTCGGGTACAGGGTAGTGGTTCTCTACCTTCCTAATGCCGCGGGCATTTAATACAGTTCCTCATGCTGTGATGAACACCAGCCGGAAGATTATGTCTGTTGCTACTTCATAACTGAATCATAATATACATATCTGTGTTTTCCAACACTCTTGGACCACCCTTGTGTAAGGGTCGTTGCATCTCAGAGGTTGAGAACCACTGTCACGGAGGCTCCTTAGCCCAAGCCAGACAGAGGGGGGGGTGGTCCAGTTGGCTTGGGCTGTTACAGCGAATACTCTCTCTGGAAGTGCCTGATCACTGTGAGAATCCTGCGTAGATGCTGAGACAGCATCACACAGCAGTTACAAGGGTCTAAAGCATTTTAATGAAGGATCCATGTTTATAATGTTAAATGGAAAGTGAATCGCAAAGGGTGCTGTTGATGGAAACAGACACACACACACACACACACACACACACACACATACACACACAGCTCTCATCTTAAAGGAAGTGAGAGTTTTTAATCTGGAGCCAGTTTGAGTGACGTGACTATGGCTCAGAAACACAGAGTTAGGTTGTCCCAAATTCCATGTTCTATCACGCAAGCAGCTCCAGGATGTTTTAATTTTATAGAACAGAGAAAGTTGGAGATCAAGGCAAGTTTAAAATGTCTTGGTGGGCACACCAGAGAGGCAAGGACAGTGAGATGGGGAACTATTTTATTGGCCCAAGATGACATCCTTAGCTTTAGGATTGGCAGAAGCTAGTGTCCTGCTAAGATAATAGCTTCTAAGAGGTTTTAGTTTCTTCTCATGAGGTGTTACTTCAGATACAGGCTTGGGCAAGGCGTCGCCCAGCACAGGGTAAGTAGCCTCTGAACCTGCACAATTCCAGTTTCTCCACAGTAGGAAATTCTGATCGGCCCAGCAGTCTCTGAAGACAGACTCCTTCCGGGAGTTCTGCATTCACAGCCAGACATGACTTCTTTTCAGGAACTTTCATTCACACCACTGAAGCTCTACGGAAAACCTCACAAAAAAAACATGTTTAAATATTGACACTTGAAGATACCGCAAACCACTGAGTAACTTAACTCTAGCTCCAACTGTTGTTCAGGTGAAGAGCTTCCTTCCGCTAAAGCTTGGCCTTCAAAGGCTAGACACTCCCTTTTGTGCCTCCCCGCCCGAGGGGAAGGGAGCAGAGAGGCCTGCTGCTGCATACTGTTAGTTCGTAGACTCTGGAAGGCTGGCAGGCAGCGGTTCAGGGGAACAGATGGTGGCCCCAAATGCTTGTCATTTGCCAACAAGGAAGAACAGCGCTGGGGCCGAGACAGGAACCCCCAGTCTTATGACCTGGGGCAGTTATAGGATCAGGCTTGTCTCACAGTTGCAACACGTTAGCTTTGTTTTCCGGTTCCGGTTCAGTCAAGATTTCGTTCTGGGATGAAAGACAGAAAAATGTGAATTTTGTGCTCGTGTTTAGGTGAAAGGTAAAGATGGCGTTGGTGCTGTCATGGATTCCATGGAGCTAGAGAGGCAGCGAGGAATCACTATCCAGTCTGCAGCCACGTATACCATGTGGAAAGATATCAATATCAACATCATAGACACTCCAGGTAAGCGGGCCCCTTGGTCTGTGTTTTCTTTGAGAGCAAAAATAAATGTAACTCTTTTTTCTGCTGTGATCCAGTTCATCGTTGAGGATCAGATTTTAAAAGTGCAAAACTGAATTCCTCCCAGATTTGGGTTTTAAAGCACGCCATCTGTCTGTATGTTGCTTCTTTGAAAAATAACACGAAGAAAGTAAGAAGGGCTCTCCCCTTACCATAGGCTAGCTCTTCTTAATGTCCTTTAGAAGTAATCCTGTTGAGCCTCGAACCCAATAGTAGGTGTGTGGGATGGATGACACACAGAATCTACTTCGCAGTTTAAAGATGTGTAAGGAGCAGAGATACAAGACTTCTTTCTCATAGTGTCCTGGCTGGTTTGTCTTTGCCAGCCTGGCATGCTGTCATCATATTGTCTGCAGATGTGTTTTGTCGGGCATTTTATTGATCGCTAATTGATAGAGGCCAGTTGTACTGGGGGCATGACCCCACCCTCACCCCCACCTACCCCGCCCACATGCGGGTGGTCCTGAGGAGGCCAGTGAGCAGCCCGGGTGGTTTCCGCTTTCGTTCCTACCCTGGTTCCCTCATGATGGACTGTAACCTTTGAGCCAGGTGAAGCCTTTCTTTCCCACATTGCTTTTGGTCCCAAATTGTTTTATCAAAGAAATAGGAAACTAAATACAGAACTCGTGCAGGTTGTGGGTTCTGCTGTGACACACCTGACCATGTTGGTTTTGGAGAGGGTTGTGGAAGGACTTTGGAATTTTGAACTGAGGCACTCGTGGGTGCTTAGAACGTGGGAATGCTAAGCACGCTGTGGCTGAGCGGGGCCTGGCTGGTGACGTTTCAGAGAGAAAGAAGCAAAGACCGTATCAGGGCCACTCGTGATATTTTGAACTAAGAATATATGTGCCTAGTCCGCTGGGGGTAAAGAGTCAGTTGTGGTAGTAAGCACCACTAAAGGAAAACATTTGCTTTTCCAGACAGTCAATGCTGGAGTCGAAAAGTTAGCCATAATTAAGAAGAAACCAGTGTCATTGAAGTGATGTCTTCTGGGATTATTTCCTCAGGGTCAGCACAGAGAGGCTGTGCTGTTCAGGGAGGCCAAGATTCCGTGTGCTGGCAGCTGTCGTCTAGGTAGTGCTGATTTTAAAGGCATGAGGGGGTCTAGGAGATCAGCTGAGGCTTGGCACTGTGAGAGGCCACGGGTGTGGGTGCAGCCTCAGTTGCAGAAGAAGGCCCAGGAGTGACAGGTTCATGGAGAGCAGTTAAGGCTTGGTGCCGGGCAATAGGATGAGCCCGGAAGAGATCCTAGGAGAGGCCGTGGGTGAGGCCCAGCCCAGCTTCAGTGTAGACCCCAGCATTTTGGAGGTGACAATACAGGGATGGCCGCCAGGGCTAGTGGAGTGTAGACGGCCTGAACCTTGGGGAGAAGCTGTGTGTGTTGCGGAGCGGGAGACCTGGAGCCGCTCACACTGGCGGGAACTGTCACGGTGTTGAATTTTGATTTTGCTTTGCTTTGATTTCGACTGTGCCCTGATTCTTTTCTCTTGGAGTAAGAAAGTATTTAACTTGTTTTTTGATTTTTTTTTTCAGCAACCAACATTTAGATATTTAAGATAGACCTTAGTCTTTTAAAAGAGACACTGGTTTTTAAAAGATTAAGACTTTTAAAGTTATGTTTTATATTGTGATACTCACATTAACATGACATCTTGAGGATAAACAAGAAAGAAGATATTGTTAAAAAAAAGAAGAAGATATTGTTAAAGATTGTTGTTTTGTTATGTGGGGTTGACAGGGGATCAAGTGTCTTGGTTAGTGTTTTGTCACCTTGACATGTGCTAGAGACAAGTGGGAACAGAAACCTCAACTTGTGAAAATGCCCACATCGTAGCCCGTAGGACAGGGCCTAGGCCCCTGGGCTGTTACCCTAGAGACCAGTGGTCTTCCGTCGTGTAAGAGAGCGTGCTGAGCCAGTGAGTGAGCAGTCCTGGGCTTGGCCTCTGCATCCTGTTTGCCAGATAGAACCCTTTGCACCCCATGTTGGTTGTGGTCGGTGTTCCGTCACAGCATTAGGAAAACTGACCTAGCCTAACCTAACCAAATACAAGTTAGTACAGTAAAAACTCAAAGTGTTCTTTAACACGCTCCCTTGATGCTTTGTCTCCTTCAGGCCACGTGGACTTCACCATAGAAGTGGAAAGGGCCCTGCGGGTCCTGGATGGCGCCGTCCTCGTTCTCTGTGCGGTTGGAGGGGTGCAGTGCCAGACCATGACAGTTAGTCGGCAGATGAAGCGCTACAACGTTCCCTTCCTAACCTTCATCAACAAACTGGACAGAATGGGCTCCAACCCAGCCCGGGCCCTCCAACAGATGAGGTACTGAGCCTCCGCCACGCTGGCCTTCACCTCCAGGACAGTTAGTTCCATTGTTAACTTTGTCCTAAAGTTTCTTTCTTGATTCCAGACTGCGTTTCTGTGAATCTTAGTAAATGGAACACAATCTCAGTGCTTTGATCTTCCCTGAGATTCATTA
The DNA here is from genome assembly GCA_964023405.1 of Apodemus agrarius. Classification (NCBI taxonomy): domain Eukaryota; kingdom Metazoa; phylum Chordata; class Mammalia; order Rodentia; family Muridae; genus Apodemus; species Apodemus agrarius. Next base: position 101,352,714 of record OZ030007.1, on the reverse strand, counting down.
GCTACCTTCTCAGTGGAATGGGGGAAATGCATCTTGTATTTGTAGTGCAGTTGATTCTAGAATCACTGCACTGTGCTGCTGTGCCCCCGTGCTCCTGTTAGGGACGCTGTAGATGCTGGAAGTACTTGTGTTTTCTTTAGATAAACTGGAGGAAGGCTTTGTTCTTAACAAGCGTAGCAAATGTAGCACCGTGCGCCTATCAGATCTTACCCAGCAGAGCTGATGGGCATGGGCCGAGACCCTGGTGGTGGTAAGTGGGCTAAGAATGGTGTATCTGATGGCAGAGCATCTGGCGGAGGGTGTATTTGAAGATGTGAAAGCGATGTTTACCTTCTCTGGTAAGAGTAGACAGTGTTTGGTCCTTATTGATGGTTAGCACTAGATGAACTCTTTCCCTAGCTCCTGTCCTGATTTCCAGAAACTTCTCTCTGTGACTTGATGACTTTGTCTCTCTGTGTGACCCCTGTGTCTCTTCTCATTTGGGAGTGCTCACGCAGCGGATGTGGGGACTTTGGATCTGGCCTTCATGATCGTCTTCTGCCATGCTTCCTCTCCGTCTTCCTCGGCTCTGGCTCACAAGAGAGCTCCTTTTTATTCAGTGTGTGTGTGTGTGTGTGTGTGTGTGTGTGTGTTGAATGTGTGTGTGAATGATGAGTGTGTGTGTCAGTCCATACCACTCACACGTGGGAATCAAAGGACAGCTTTGTGGTTTGGGTCTTCCATTTTCATGTGGGCTCTGGTAATTGGATTTTTCAAACTTTTTATCAAGATTTCATGTCACTAACAATTGAGCAATCATATTGGCCCAAACAGAATTCTTGAGGTTTTTAAAAAAGATCATGAATCCAATAGTCTTCTGTGTCTTTTCTGCTATTTTGCCTTTTAAAAATATTCAGCAATTATGTAGCTAATTTCCATAAATTTTTCATTTACTATAATGTCATTCTTGATAGAAGTGCTTTTCAAATCTCTGAGTTGATCTGGGAATACAGCTCAGTAGTCAAGCACGTGCCCAGTGTGTGCCCACTGTGTGCCTGGCCATGGTTAATCCCTAACACTACACAGTCTTAATTTAAATTTTATTTTCTTTCCTTGGGTAACTATTCTTAGATATTAATACATTTCTTTTAAAAATAGTTTTTAGACTTTTATGGAAAACTAACTTTTATTCTCCTGTTGTAATTGTTGTCTATCCAAGGCTTACTTCCTCAGTCTGCGGATCTTAGCCTAGTCCTAAAAATGTCTATCCTCTATACAATCTAGTCTATCTAATCCAGGCCTGGACTGTTTTCAGCTCTGAGACTTACTGTTGAATAAGCTCACCCTTTCTATTCTTTCTGAACTCTGGTTGGCTGGTTCAACTCAGCCGTTCTGGCTCAAACTCCTCTCTAAGCTGATGGATCCAAACTAGGCCTCTCTCGGCCTCTGGCTGAACTGCTGTGCTTGGCTTCATATTGATTTTAGCAATCTGTTCTAGTCTAGCTTCTGCTCATTCTCTGGCTAATTCTCTCTTTACCCATGCCTAGCTTGTTCTCTCTTCAGCCTGTCTCTACAACCGTCCTAGTAAGACTGCCCCCTTCCTCTGCACTGCTCTCTTAAGCAGCTTCTTTTCTTTCCTCAGGAGAGTTGGGCAGGCCCTATTCTGTCAAATCTTTCTCCAGTTTGTCACTTTGTCTGCCACTCAATTAGACATCACTTTCAAACATGGCTGCTTCCTTGTATAAACTAATTTTACCTTTACTGTTTGGGAGTAAAGGTGTGTGCTGAGGGCGTGGCTTTTCCAGCCAGAGGGAGCAAAGGTGTGTGCTGAGGTTTGAGCCACACAGCTAGAAACAGGGTTTTTTTTCAGCAAATAACTCAATCTTGTGATTGAACATCCTGCAACACTTTTTATTTATGTGTACGTGGGTCTCTGTAAGTATATACCATACATGCAGATATACAGGGAAGTGAGAAGGAGGGATAGGTCTCCTGGAGATGGAGTTAGGTATAGGCATTTGTGAACTCCCTGATAGGTCCTCTAGAGAGCAGCAAGCACTCTTAACCACAGAGCCATCTTTCCAGCCCCAAATAGTATCTTGCAAGCTCTTGACTTTCTTCAAATACTAGTAGTTGTTAGCTCTCTGTCCATAGTTACACAGGGAGACCTAGTGTATGCTAAACAGTGCCGGCTAGAGCATATTTCTTCTCAAGGTAGAGTCTCTACTGGTAATTGCAGTCTGTTCAGTGAGTCTAGTTGAAGGCTGATGTGAGTTTTCCTTGAGAACTCTCTCACTGAATGGTTGACTCTTCACTCCGTTTAAGAATGAGAACTAGGCTTTGCTGTCCCACTGTCTTTTAATGTCCTGGTCATCTGCAATTGATTTTTCTGTCTTCCCATCTGCTTCTGGATGAGCATATCTAGGGAGTCTTGGATGAAAGGTTACTTGTGTTCTTTGTTGTTCGGATGCACTTGCTTTTGAGTTTAAGTGTCTGTCTGTTCAGTTGCTGTGGTGTCTATTCAGTTGTTGTCTGTCTTCTCTTCTGCTGAGGTGTCTGTTCAGTTGCTGTCTGTCTTCTCTTCTGCTGAGGTGTCTGTTCAGTTGCTGTCTGTCTTCTCTCCTGCTGAGGTGTCTGTTCAGTTGCTGTCTGTCTTCTCTTCTGCTGAGGTGTCTGTTCAGTTGCTGTCTGTCTTCTCTCCTGCTGTGGTGTCTGTTTCAGTTGTTGTCTGTCTTCTCTTCTGCTGAGGTGTCTGTTTCAGTTGTTGTCTGTCTTCTCTTCTGCTGAGGTGTCTGTTCAGTTGCTGTCTGTCTTCTCTCCTGCTGAGGTGTCTGTTCAGTTGCTGTCTGTCTTCTCTCCTGCTGAGGTGTCTGTTCAGTTGCTGTCTGTCTTCTCTCCTGCTGAGGTGTCTGTTCAGTTGCTATCTGTCTTCTCTCCTGCTGAGGTGTCTGTTCAGTTGCTGTCTGTCTTCTCTCCTGCTGAGGTGTCTGTTCAGTTGCTGTCTGTCTTCTCTCCTGCTGAGGTGTCTGTTCAGTAGCTGTCTGTCTTCTCTCTTGCTGAGGTGTCTGTTCAGTTGCTGTCTGTCTTCTCTCCTGCTGAGGTGTCTGTTCAGTTGCTGTCTGTCTTCTCTCCTGCTATGGTGTCTGTTTCAGTTGCTGTCTGTCTTCTCTTCTGCTATGGCTCCTCTCAGCCCTGATGTTTGCCATTGTTCTTTCACCTTTTTCCCCTTTTGTCATTTCAAAATAATTTTGAGAGAAGAAGCAAATAAACATTTTTGTTTTTCAGATCCAAACTAAATCACAATGCCGCATTTGTGCAAATACCCATTGGTTTAGAGAGTGATTTTAAGGGAATTATAGACCTCATTGAAGAACGAGCTATTTACTTTGATGGAGACTTTGGGTAAGTCTGAAAGTACTAAAATCCTTTATTTTGAAAAACATCAACGAAAAGGAAGACATAAGTTCAATATAGACTATTTATCTTTTTTAAATGTGCCTGAATGTTATTCTTTCAGGGGATTTTAATGACTGAATTGTAATGTAAATGTCTGATATGCAGGAAATCTGATATGTGACCTGCAGGGGAGTCACAACCCACAGGTTGAGAACCACTGCTCTAGGGTGTGACCAGGAAAGGAATGAAACTTAGCAACTGTAACAGGAAAGATAGAGCATCCTTGACAGTTAACAGTGTCGGTCCGGGTGTGCTTTAACTCACCTGTATTAGAATAGAAAGCCAGAGCTGATGGCACAAGCTTAAGGCCAGCACTGGCCACACAGCAGGGTCTGTCTCAAAGCCCGCCCCGCCTACCTCAAGACCGTGCTATGCTTCAGAATAGACAGAAGGCTGTCTCTGAGCTTTAAGGCTTCAGATCTTACTTCCCTTGTTAATAGAATTTTCAAAAGTTTAATTAGGCTTCAGATATTCAGATAGATTAGCTTGAAAATTAGCTTATGTTTACTCAGTTTGTTTCAACTAGCTTTCTCATCTGAAAATGCAGATAATAGAAACTTTTGTGTGGGTATTAGCAGATCTCCAGTTTCATGCTGCTTAAATGGTATTTTCTTTGCTTTGCTTTCCAGTTAGATGGCAATAAAAATAGTCCTGTAGCCACACTGAAAAGAATTTTAATCTCTTATTTAATTGATAACTTTTCTGGGTGTTTTTGTTATTTTTCCTTTTTTTGAGACAAGGTCTCTCTCTATGGCCCTGGCTAGCCTGGAATTTGCCATGTAGACCAGGCTGTTCTCAAACTCACAGAGATTAACTGCCTCTGCCTCCTGAGTACTGGGATCAAAGGCATGTACCACCCCACTTGACTCCCAAGTCATTGTTCTGACCATGTGTTCTGTGGCTTATTTTAATCTCTAGAATAAGATCAGCCAATTTGTATTAAATTGGGAAGGATTTTATATTTTATCATGTATCATCTTAGAAAACTTGGTATGTAGAAAAATAGACTATGATGCCTATCACAAAATCAAGAGTACTGCTGTTTCCCTCGTAGCGGACTGGGTTGAGTTTGGGCACTTCTGTTCACTGGCTGAGCTGATCACTTGGTCCATGGAAGTGGTTTTGCCTACTCTCCTGTCTGAATTATAATGGTGCATGCTGTCTTATTTGCAGTTTGGGTGCAGATACCTGAGAACGCTAACCAGACCATCAATGATACTCCGTAGTTGTTAGCCATACCTGTGATGTTTATGTGTTTAACGGAGCGTTCCCTGAGTTACAGGAGTAAAGCATTCTTTGTCTTAGTCAGATTGTCCGATATGACGAGATTCCGGCGGACTTGAGGGCCGCAGCAGCTGACCACCGGCAGGAGCTCATCGAGTGTGTTGCTAATTCAGATGAGCAACTTGGGGAGCTGTTTCTGGAAGAAAAAATCCCCTCAGTTTCCGATTTAAAGGCAAGTGCTCTCAAAAATAGATCTTCTTAAAAACATTTTTTAAAAATGTGTTTGTGTGTTTTGCCTGCATGCAGTGCCTTTGGGGGCCGGAAGAAGGCATTGTGTCCCTGGAACACGTTACACAAGCTCCCACGTTACAGATGATTGAACAGCCACGTGGGAGCTTGAATTAAACCACTGTCCTCTGGAAGAGCAGCCAGTGCTCTCAATGGGCTGCCTCTCCAGCCCCTCAAAATGAACTGACATTGTTTAAAAACAGGCTAATTTGGGGGTGGAGAACATACATTCTTTTGTTAATGGGCTTTATTAATGAAATCTGTGTAAAAATATTTAATACTTCCATTAAAAAAATGAAGATTTTTGCAAGAGACTTTTAAATAAACATTTCCTCCAAATAAGGTGTTTAGGTTTCAGTACTAATCACCAGGTCTGGAGAAGTGTGAACCCTTGGGCCTTCCTGATAGAAGTGTAACACTATGGGAGACAGTGTGGCAGTAAGCTTCTCCCTAGAGGCACACTCTGAGAAAGAAGGGTCCCGATAGTTTAGTTGTACCCTAGCAACTCTAGAAGCAATATCCACCACAAAGAGTAGAGATGATACTTTAATGATACTTTAATGATTGTCCATTAAAATGAATGGATGTATAAAATAAACATTATGCAGTCTGTACATATAAATATTTTTTAATCCCTAAAGAGGCAAAAATTCTGAGGAATGTGACAATACAAATGAACTATGAAGACATTCTGGTGAAAACACTAAGCCTCTAAGATTGTTATTTTATGATTTTTGTTTTATGTGGTATACCAATATTTGTCAAATTCATAGAAAGTAGAATGAGCTGAGTGTGTAGGCTTGGGCCTTTAATCCCAGTGCCTGGAAGACTGAGATGGACAATTTCAGGGTCATCCTGGACTACATAGTAAGTAGTCTGAACTATGGGGTGAATATATTTTTCTCAAAAAGATAAAAATAAGTAAAGTGTTGATTACATGAGTTGTTAGTCTTCATTTCATGGAGTTGTTTTAATTGGAGAAAATAAAAGTTTTAAAGGTGGATAATGACTAGAGCTGTATAACATTATGAATGTACAGAATGTTGAGTTAGATGCTTCAAAGTGGTTAAAACAGTAATTTTCATATATTTTTATAAAGATATTAATCTTTTTGTTTGTTTGTTTGTTTTTTGGTTTTTCGAGACAGGGTTTCTCTGTGTAGCTCTGGCTGTCCTGGAACTCACTCTGTAGACCAGGCTGGCCTCGAACTCAGAAATCCGCCTGCCTCTGCCTCCCAAGTGCTGGGATTAAAGGCGTGTGCCACCACCGCCCGGCTGAAGATATTAATCTTTTAAAATCACTTGTTATGTGTCGCAGAGATCAGATAGGTAAGTACTGTACAGAAGATGTTACATATGAATATAAATTCAATATATTGCACTCAGATCCAAGAAAGAGCCCTGTTGCAGCTGAGGGTCCTGATTGATTTCTCACTGAGGTGTTAAACTGGGACCATGTCTTGTGTGTGAATTTTCTTTTCTTTTTTTTTTTTTTTTTTTTTTTTCCCCGAGACAGGGTTTCTCTGTGTAGCCCTATCTGTCCTGGAACTGACTCTGTAGACCAGGCTGGCCTCGAACTCAGAAATCCGCCTGCCTCTGCCTCCCAAGTGCAGGGATTAAAGGTGTGCGCCACCACCACCCCGGCATGAATTTTTTGATACTGAAGTGACTTAGCCTTGAGGAGTAGAAAGCGCTCACGTGTTGGTCTAACCCTAAATAAAGACAAGAACATATTGGTAACCATGATAGAGAGGGGTGTGTCTATTATTAAAATGTGTCAAGTTTTTAAGATTGCTCCCAGAGGTTTAGCAAGTCACTGGAATTCACAGAACGTAGCACATGGCTTAATTCCATCGAGAGAAAACTAAGCAGTGGAAGGACCCCTGAGAGTCTGAGGGAGGCACATGTGCTCCAGAGGGGCCTCGTGGACTCCGCCCCTTCAGTGGAGGTGGCGCAGGACTGGGGGGCCTAGGCTGTCTGTGGTGTGGACGCTGTATGCTAGCCTTGGGCGATGACACAGGAGAACCCCAGTTTGAGGTCAGCCTGGGCTACGTAGGGAGACCATGTCTCAAAATCCAAACCAAACTGAACAAAGCAAAACTAAGATAAACTCAGTGCACAAGGTTTTTATTGGTGTCTACTTAGCGCGTACTCAAATTTTGGTCTTCTGGAAGGGAAGTGTTTAACATACACCACATTGTCTAGAGCAGCAGCAGAGCAAACTCTTGTTACCAGTTCAAAAGGACGAGAGTCTCCCCGGATACCTAGGGCTGACTCTGTAGGAGAGCAGTCTTTAGTCTCTGCAGGTCGGTGGGCGTGTGTTAGGTTCTGTGCTGTGGCTGGATGCTTATTGACATGGTGGAAAATAGCAGCTTTTAAGTGGGAAAATGTTTGCTGCAAAAAGGAGAGTTTTGGAAAATGGAGACTTTGTTGGACTGTTTTATGGATGGTTTTAATTTATCCTGCCTTCCACCCTCATGAAGTTCTGTGTAAGTGTGGTAATGGTGCAGTGCGTCCCTATCTGCATATTAGGGAGAAGTGAGAAGCCATTATCATGAAATGGCTCGCGATAGACTAGTTTCTTTTCCTGCAGCCATTTCTGAGTCCTCGAAACAGCACAGTTGTCCTTGAGGTAATCTTAAGCGGTCACAGAGAGTAGTGATCAATCTGTTCACTGGTGCTCAGCTCGCTGGCTCTTCGCGTTCAGCCCAGGGCCCAGCCTATGAAACGGGGCCTCCCACCTCAGTGCCTGTTACCCAAGTAATCCCTGAAGACATTTCGAGGTTTACCCCAGCCCTCCCCACCCCTGGATTCTGAACTGTGCATTAAAACTAATCTTCACAGAGGGTTACAGTGAAAACACTCCTATCCCATAAAATCATTTCTCTGCACCATTCTAAAACATGGTAATTTCTGATAAATTTTCCCAGAGATTTTGTTTCGGTTTTCGTTTCTTTTGTTTTTGAGACAAGGTCTTACTATGCAACCTTAACTGGCTGGCCTTGTACTATCAGAGATTCAACTGCCTCTGCCTCCCAAGTGCTGGGATTAATGGTATGTGCTTCCACACCCAGCTTTGAGTGTGTGTGTGTGTGTGTGTGTGTGTGTGTGTGTGTGTGTATGTATGTATGTATCTTTTCCCTTTTTAAAATTATTAGCATACAGTTTACAGTGTTCTATGCATCTACTTTATATGCGTGAACCTCTTTTGATACCAAATTAAAAAGAGTGATTTTAGGGGTGTCAAAAAGTAATTGTCCCAGCCGGGCGTGGTGGCGCACGCCTTTAATCCCAGCACTTGGGAGGCAGAGGCAGGCGGATTTCTGAGTTCGAGGCCAGCCTGGTCTACAGAGTGAGTTCCAGGACAGCCAGAGCTACACAGAGAAACCCTGTCTCGAAAAACCAAAAAAAAAAAAAAAAAAAAAAAAAAAAGTAATTGTCCCATAAATTAACTATTGGCTATCTTGTAAGAAAGGCAGTTTCCCCTGTTTTTCAATATGCCGACTGAGTCACGGCGCTGTTATCTTTGTCCCCTCCTGGAGCCAGCACTCTGGAGCGTCGGGTCATTTTGTCTGTCTGTCCCCGACTGACCTAGAGTAGAGATTGTCAGCGTGAATTGTTTTCTCTTGTTCTGTAGCTGGCGATCCGGAGGGCCACTCTGAGTAGGTCCTTCACTCCTGTGTTTTTGGGAAGTGCTTTGAAGAACAAAGGGGTCCAGCCCCTTCTGGATGCTGTTTTAGAATACCTCCCCAATCCATCCGAAGTTCAGAATTACGCTATACTCAATCAGAAGTAAGTACTGCCACCAGAATTACTCCTGTAACACTAGCACACTATGAAAAAGTTTAAGGGTTGTTCTTTCATTTATTTTTATGATTTTTTTCCTCATTAACAAAAAAAAAATCTCCATTTTTAGTTGGATATCAGTTTTGGTGTACAGGAAAATATTTATTGTACAGGTAGGTTCCTATATCATTTGTGACTTAGAAGTATGATTTGTTTTATTATCTCTCAAGGTTTAAAGTATTAATTTTTTTAGATTTGGTATCTTTTATTTTCAGTTATGGAATCTTTTTAGTTTAAAATAAAAATGGAATTGAGGCCAGTGAGTTAGCATGTCAGAGAAAGGTGTCAGCTGCCAAGCGTTGTGAGCTCAGTTTACCTCTCAGGACCCACGTGGTGGACGGAGAGAACCGACTCACAGAAGTCCTCAGTCTCCTCGTGCCTGTTCCCCACCCACGCATAAAATAAAATAACACAAAATAAACGTAAAGCAGCCGCAAGGCACCTCCGTAAGGCTCCTCAGAGCATCCTCTGCACACTCTCAGAGGTCAGAGGTCAGCAGGTCATCATCCACACACTCCCTCAGAGGTCAGAGCTCGAATCTACACTGGTCCTGTCTCCATAGTTACAACTTTTTCCTGTGTAAACCGGAAATTGTCGACAAACATATTCTTTCCTCCTTGCTAAGAACAAGTTGATATGGAAGGAGTGTTAAGGGCTGGATAGAGGGCTCAGTGGGTAGGCACGCCTGCTGGGGACGCGTGAACGTGCAAGTAAGAGCCACCTCTGGGGCTCTGCTTGTGATACCAGTGCCTTGGTGGTGTGGGAGGGGCCTATGCAGAGGCAGGGGGATGTCTGGGATGTGCTGACTGCCAACCTAGCTGCAGGTTCAGTGAGAGACCCCGTCTCAGGAGTAAGGCCGAGAGTGACCTCAGGACACCCTGGCCTCCGTGCACGCATGCAGACACATGCAAACGCATGCTCAGCACCGCACATACACTGTGCACAGGAAGATCATGTGCTATATTTCACACTGTTATATTTCTTCTGTTTTAAGTGACTCAAAAGAGAAGACCAAAATCTTAATGAACCCCAAAAGAGATGATTCCCACCCGTTTGTGGGCCTGGCTTTTAAGCTGGAGGTAAGTCACTGTTTAACTTAACTTACTCCTGTCTGTGAAGGTCTCTTTTACTGGACTGTTAGCCCTATTATAAAATGACTCTGTGTGCCCATGTGAGAGAGAAGGGTTGTTTCTCATTTCTGGATGTACTAACTCTTTTCAGTTTTAAAATGTAAGGTTTTCAGAAATCATACTCTACATAATTTTACCTAGGTACTTTTTATTTAGTATAGATATAGACATAATCCATATGGTTCTCATAAATTGTTTGAACATTTACTCTCTAGCTACAGTGTTCTGGGACAGGGTCTTATAAATAAATAAATCTTAAAAAAAAAAAGTAAGGTTTTCAGAAATCATACTCTACATAATTTTGAGAGCTAGGTATTTTAGGTGTTTCCTACCACAGCCAGCTTACATTAAACATTTTAAATGGTGGTTTACTTTTGTATCAAATAGCTGAGTGGGGGTGGCAGAACTCTTTTAATCCAAGGTACAGACAGGTGGATCTCTGAATTTGAGGCCAGCCTGGTTTATGTTAAGAGTTCCAGGACAGCCAAGGCTACATAGAGAGACCCTGTCTCAGAAAAATAAAGCAAACAACAAAAACAGTGTATTAAGTAAATTGGCTTAAAATTATCTAATTATTGAACATTATCACAAATTATAATGGGAGTCACTTATGAAGGAACTGAGACTCGCTCTGTTTTAAAGCCTGCGATCTACAGATAGTTGGAAATGTACAGCTACTGCAGTCTGTCAGTGACTGGGGGGTCATGTCACAGTGTAGTAGTATTTAAGCTTTGACAGTTAAGAGGCTTGCTTATTTTAATGATGTGTTTGTTTTGGCCCATGGATGCCAAAGAGGGTTTTGACCCTCGAACTGGAGTCACGCTCTGTGGACAGTCACCCCGTGCTGCTGGGAACTAAGCCGGACTCCTGTGCAGGAGCAGCAGGCGTTCTTAACCACCGAGCCTCTGCACCAGCCAAAATGCCTATTTTTCTTTTTGACATGGGAAGTTGTACATTTTTTAAAAACATATTTTTTAGATTTGCAGAAAAATTATAAAGACTATACAGAGGATTCATTCCATTTCCTCTTCGTAGACAGCAGCTAATGGCAACTGATGGAACGATGTTAATTTTATTATTAATAAAACCCACATTTATTCAGATATTTATGGTTAATTGCTTATACCCTTTTCTGATTGTATCCCATTCAGCTAACACATTAGATTCTGTTATCCAGTCCTCTGAGGCTTCTGTCATAGCTAGTTTTATGTCACCTTCACATTAGCTAGAGTCATTTTGCTAACGGGAACTTCACCTGAGAAAATACTCCTGCCAGACTGGCCTGCAGTGCTTGTTCTTGAGATGAGTGATGTACCGTCCCTGGGGTTGGTGGTTCTGGGTTCTAGAAGACGGCAGGCGGAGCAAACTGGAGGAGCAGGCCAGTCTCAGCACGCCTCCGTGGCCTCTGCACCAGCTCCTGCCTCCAGGCTCCTGCCCCGCGTGAGTCCCTGTGCTGGCTTCCCCAGTGTGGCTTGTGCTGCAGGGGGTTTGGGGGGAGCTGAAACCTCCCTCCGTAGTCACGCGGGCCACGGTGATTATTACCGCAGCGGAGACCCTACCGCAGCCCCAGTGACTGTTCCTTAGATTTTGTTTCTCCCTTGCTTCCCATCTCCTTGACATTTTGGAGAAGTCCTAGTTAAGGATGCTTTTCCATCCTTGACTCTACTGTTTCTATGAGGATTAGATGGGGTGGGGTGACAGCATGGCGGCAGAGGAAACGACATTCTTGTCACACGGAAGGCACACAGGTTGACTATTATGCGCCAACCTTGACCGCCTGCCTTCGGTAGGCTTGGTCAGGGTTCTTCCGTGTAAGATTGCCCTTCATTTTCGCTGCCCTTCTCACTACACTCCTTAAAAAGACGTCATCGAGCTTGGCCGTCAGTGCCTTCTCAGGAGTTAGGAAACAGGCATCTGCCGCCCAGATAGGGCACCGGGGCCAGAGCGGGCGCCCGCTCCCGCCTGAATGCATCGAGCTGGGCGGACCAGTGAGTTCACTGGGGCAGCCTACAGGAGCATGGGCGGGCCCTGGGCACCCGGCACCCGGCACCCGGCACCCGGCACCCGGCACCCGGCACCCAGCCTTCATGGTCGAGGCCTCCTGAGAGCTGCGGCCATGGAGATCTCTGCCCACCGGGCAGGCCACTGCACCCGAGTCTGTTCTTCCCCAGAACCTTCTGCTTCTCAGCACAGGGAGGGGAGGCCTCTTGAATCTTAACAACTTTCTTAGTTTCCTGAGTCTCTCGAGCCAGGCTCTCCTCTCCAGGCGGGGATGTGGAGGAAATGGTTCAGTTTGGAGGAAACAGCTGCTTTCTGTGTGTTTACGGAGCTGCTGGACTTTCTTTAAGCTTTATTTTTCCTTAGTGTTTGTGTGTGAGGGTGTAGGCACATGGGTGCAGGAGCCCGCAGAGGCCAGCAGAGGGCACCAGACCCCACAGTTAGAGACAGTGCGAGCTGCCCACTGTGGGTGTTGGGACCTAAACTCAGGTCCTGGAGAAGCAACATGCGCTGTTAACCACTGCGCCATTGCTCCGGCTGCATTTCTTTTTTGTAAATGTAAATTATAACTTCCATTCTTTTATTATTTAGGGCAAAGTGTTTTATGTATTCATACAAACTTGACAACAAGCTGGATCTTCAAAACAGTTAGCGACCTAAACTGGAGTACAATCTCAGTCTGCCCTTGTTCCTTCCGTGTGTGACTTGGGGACTCTGTATTTGGTTGACCTGTCCTCGGACTTTTCTGGTTTTGCCTTTCCCGTGTTAAGACAACTGGAATGTGTTTGGATGTGTGTTGTGAGGTTGGATCTTTTCTCTTCCTGATAGTTCCTTTTTATATATTTAAAAACAGATTTTTTTTTTTAGTGAACATTTTTATTTGATCATTTTATTCATGCCTGCAATGGATTTTGATCATCTGTAACCCGAGTCCCCTCCTGCTCCCCTGGGCCCTTTCATTGCTTTCCCCTCCTATGTTAATATCCTTTTGAAAAAGGATTTTTTTTTGTTGTTTATGTATATATTTTATGCTTAAAGGTGTTTTGTCTGTATGTGCATCTGCACACCAGAAGAGGGCACCAGATCCCATGGGACTGCAGTTATAGAGGCTATGAATTGGCATGTGGGTGCTGGAGTTAAACTTGGGACCTCCCTCACGAAGAACAGCGTTCCTAACTTCTGGGCCATTCCTCGAGCCTTTTTTTTTTTTTTTTTAAAGTAACCCACAGAGTACAGAGAGTGCTCACCACATGTGCATAGGCGTGAGGCGTGGGCAGCCTGCCAGTAGCTATGCTCGTGTTTCTAGAGACGCTGTACCCCATTAAATGCCGAGAATGTGAAATCCAAAGCTAGGAAACACAGGAGAGCGAACTTGAGACACTTGTCTTTCTGGGTCAGAGTTAGTGAAGTGCCGTAATGTGTGTATGCTTCATAGGAAATGTACGTGTGTGTGTGTGTGTGTGTGTGTGTGTGTGTACCTAAAAAAACAGTTGTCCAGTTACCATTCTGAAAACACTTCTGTTCATTTCCATTTAACTACTGTTTCCTTTCTCATCCATTAGTGAACATATTTTATACCCTTGATATTTATATTATATTCTTTTTTTTTTTTTTTTTTTTTTTGGTTTTTCGAGACAGGGTTTCTCTGTGTAGTCCTGGCTGTCCTGGAACTCACTCTGTAGACCAGGCTGGCCTCGAACTCAGAAATCCTCCTGCCTCTGCCTCCCAAGTGCTGGGATTACAGGCGTGCGCCACCACGCCCGGCTTATATTATATTCTTATGAGTTGTTCAATATAGTGTGTTCTGGTTCTCTACCAATTCTCATTATACTGTTACTCTCCTGCTTCCTATTGGTCCCTTCCTCTTTCCCAGCGCACTCCGTTACTTTCAGGTTCTGTGTGTGCTTTGAAAGCTAGATCCCTCATTGCAAAGAAAGATTTTATAAGTGTCTTTCCGTGTTTGACTGTTCTTGCTGTCTAGTCTCCAGTTCACTGACTTTCTGAAAATGGCATGGCTTCTGCTCTTTATGGCTATAGTGGTACCTATGAGCATTTAATGCTTTGGATCGGCTTTTTCTCATGACTGTACTTTCTGAGAAGTATCTGTTTTTACATGGCCTTCTGAGTGAACACATCACTCAGGTCACATCATTAAAAGTTCTGTTGGGAGCATGAGATGGTCAGTGAGCTAAGGCTGTAGCACCAAACCTGATGGCCTGCGAGCAAACACATGTGGTGTGAGGAGAGAGCTGATTCTGTAATACTCTTCTCTCACTGACCCCGCCCCTGCCCCGCCCCCAAATACAGAGGTACCTTTACTTGTAAAACATAATTTCAAGAACTTCCATTGGGCGCCGGGCGGTGGTGGCGCACGCCTTTAATCCCAGCACTTGGGAGGCAGAGGCAGGCGGATTTCTGAGTTCGAGGCCAGCCTGGTCTACAAAGTGAGTTCCAGGACAGCCCGAACTACACAGAGAAACCCTGTCTTGAAAACACCAAAAATAAAATAAAATAAAATAAAAATAAAAAATTAAAAAAAAAAAAAAGAACTTCCATTGGGATTTTGTTGCTGTCCTACTAACTGTGTAAGTTAACATGGTAATAAATGGTAACTCTTAAGTATGTATCTAGTGGTCAGTCCAGCATAGAACTCTAGCGTGCTTTCCAAATGACTGTTAAAGGCGGCTTTAGACAGATAAGAGTATATTGTCTTCATAATTACACCGTATTTTTCATACCATATTCAATTAAACTGAATTTTTAAAATATTACAAAGCAAAAGATACCTTAATGTAAATAATAAAAAAAATGTAATAACATTAGAAGCACAACAATATATTGGACTCTGGTACCAAAAAGATGGATTGGCAACAGTCATTTCCTTGACCTTATTGATATTCCTGTGACTGTATAGTGAGTGATAGGCAGGTGGCTGTATAGTGTGACAGTAAACTGAAATGTATGTAAGATCATGTCTAAAACTGAAAGAATATCTGGAGGAAGCTGAAAATCTTTCCTTTCCATTTCAGTTTCTTTTGTTCTTCTAAAAACCCAATCTTGACTTGTAGGCAGGCCGTTTTGGACAGTTAACTTATGTCCGCAATTATCAAGGTGAACTGAAGAAGGGAAGCACCATCTACAACACCAGGACCGGAAAGAAAGTGCGTGTGCAGCGGCTAGTGCGCATGCACGCTGACATGATGGAGGCAAGTACTTCACTGACATGGTGGGCTCCTCCGTCCACGGTGGGCGGGCTCTTCCACGGGTGGGCGGGCTCCTCCACAGTGGGCGGGCTCCTTCACGGTGGGCGGGCTCCTCCACGGTGGGCGGGCTCTTCCACGGTGGGCGGGCTCCTCCACAGTGGGCGGGTGGAGCAGGGGTGCCCTCCAGCTGTCTGCTGTCTGCCTTGCACTGTGCTTTGTTCGCTCCCTCTGCACACTGCTCTGCTGTGACTGAGCAGCGCCTTGCGGGAAGTTAAACAGTTGGCAGGCGCTAAGAGCTTGGTTTATGCCGTTGGAAGGTAGCTATACTTCCTCAGAGGCCAAGGTTCAGGAGGAGACTTGGCACGCGGTTTAGTATTTTCCTCAAGAGCTATAAAGATGCTGCCGGTGAAGGGACATGAATTCAGGAAGCGAAAGCAGACTCCCAGGCCGGCCTGGAGTACATAAGGGGACACTCCCTGTCTGGGAGAGAGAGGAGGGCTAGACGCATTTAGAACTGTAATTCTTAAAGATAAATGGGTAATAAACTCACCGTTTTCTAAGTGATTTGAGTTTCTGAGAAACTCCATTTAGCATCAGAGCCTTTATTCCTGTACAATACAAGACTTAGTGCTTTCCTCAAGAGCCACAAAGATGCTGGCAGTGAAGGCACATGCACTGAGGATGTGAAGGCGTCAGACTCACAAGGCCAGCCTGGAGTACATAATACACACCGCTAGCCGCACGGGCTCCAGAGTTCACCTGACCGTCTGTAACTCCTGGAGGTAGTCTGCGTCTTTGACTTAAATATGCCTTAGTAGTCCTTATAGATAGGCCATGGCAGGAATACGAGCGCGTGAGGTGGGCTGGCCCTGTGTACCCAGGAGAACTACTAACTGAAGTGAGAAGTAGGACGTTTTTGGTGGGAACACCTTGTGTCTTGGAAGACAAACAGGCGCTCACAGAGCTTGCCGGCTTCACAGACAGAGCAGCATGGAGCAGGCTCGAGGGTCACTAATTGTCACAGGTGTCCCATGCCAGACTCAAGCAAATATGTGTCATCAGAGAAAGACGCTCGCACCACAGCTGTTGTGAATGAAGCCTGAGTGAGGAAGGACAAAGCCTCGGAAGCCTGGAGGCACGGGGCTTTGTTCTGGCTTTCCTGTGTTTTTGTATTGCTTGCATATGTGAGGAATTAGAAATATTTTTAGTACAATGGCTTCCATTCACCTTTGTTTATGAAACTTCCTTTGCAGTTTTCCTTGTAAGCCTGTCTGGTGTGGTCTCACTGTCCTGAGACAGTACAGCGTAACCCCTGCCTTTAAAACAGGCCAGTTAAAGAAGCCATAGCTCT
This sequence comes from Apodemus agrarius, assembly GCA_964023405.1. NCBI lineage: Eukaryota > Metazoa > Chordata > Mammalia > Rodentia > Muridae > Apodemus > Apodemus agrarius. The sequence continues at coordinate 101,336,240 of OZ030007.1, read as the reverse complement.
GGAATTTTCCCACTGAGTGTAAAATTTTCTGAGTTGAGATAGACAGTGTTTTAAAGACCTGTTGCAGACATGCCTTAGCATGACTGTTGGGGTTGGATTCATATAGAATTTCTGCATTGCTTATGTGCAGTATATTTACAGTGCAGTTGCTTCACCTGCAGTTACTGCACCTCGGTAATGTTTATGCTCAAGTATAATTTGCACTGTATCTTTGTTTAGGATGTTGACGAAGTGTATGCTGGAGACATCTGTGCATTGTTTGGCATTGACTGTGCGAGTGGAGACACATTCACAAACAAAGATAACAGTGACCTTTCTATGGTAAGCCCTGCACTGACTGCAAAGCTGTTCACCACACGAGCTGCAAAGGTCTACTTGTATTTACTGTATTTCAGACTGCTGCAAAACAGCTATGAAGGTTCGCATTGAGTGCCACAGGCAGGTTCATTATTAAGCCCTTGTTGGTTAGAGCTCTTTTCAGATCAGCTGCATAAGTCCTTTGTGTGGACTTACTTACCTGGCTTTTCCTCGTAAGACATTCCACAATCCTCCAAGGTTTTACTGTGGAGGGAAATCTCCTAGGTAAACTTGGAAAGCGTCTCTCCAGCTCCTCCACCTGCTGCCCACTGTGGGTGCCACTGTGATTATTGTCACTATCAGTTGCCACTCCTAATGGAGTGCTGCTTACTAAACCAGTAACTAGAGAGATCTCTTCCAGTAACCTAGGGAAGTATAAGGTCAAACTATAATATTCAAATAGACTTGGGGATAAGAGTGTGTTTATACATAGAAGATATTTTAGTTAATTTTTCTATTGCTGTGGAGAAACACCATGATCAAAGTAACTCTTATAAAAGATAGCATTTAATTTGGGAGTTGCTTCTAGTTTTAGAGGGTTAGTTCATGATCATGGTGCTGAGGGACTCAGACAGACATGAAACCGTAGCTGAGAGCTTTACATCAAGATAAGGCAGTGTGGATGGGATGGGGGTGGAGCTTTCGAAACCTCAAAGCCCCTTTCCAGTGACCTACCTCATCCAACAGCCAAACCTTCTAATCCCTTCCAAACAGTTCCTGTAACTGCAAACCAGACAGTCCAATCTATGAGCCTATGAGGACCATTCTCATCCAAACCACACAGAAGACAGGAGGACTGTCCAAGAGGACAGTCAGATGAAGTACACTGGAGACAGCTGGCTCTTTGGAATTCAAAGGATTCTAAGGACCATGAGAGAAAAGCATGCTCAAGTACTTCCTGCCTTTTATCCGCACCACTCAAATGACCTTACTTCTTCTGAACCAGAACAAGGTCTCCCACGCTGTGCATGATGCTGCCCCTTGCCTGTGTCCGTGGAGACTAGGAGTACGCAGGCCTCGCTCACAGGGGCTCCCTAATCAGAACCGCTCGGTTTAATAGTTCCCTGTGTCATGTGATGAGTTCATAATTTTACAACCTGTTTTTCTATGCAATATTCTCTGGGTTTTATAAGGTATTATAAGACTACACAAAACCCATAAGCCTACAGCTTTGAGATCTCAATAAGGATACTTTATATTTTAGATTAGGCCTTATATAAGTGCTTGCCTTGGGCTGGAGAGAGAGCCCAGGAGTTAAGAGCCCTTGCTACTCTTGCAGAGGAACCAGGTTGAGTTCCCAGCAGCTATATGGTGGCACACAGCCGCCTAAGTCCAGTTTCAGGGGATCCAATACACTGTACTATGCTCACAGGCTACTGCACACACTTGGTGCACATAAACACTCGCAGGCAAAACACTGTTCCCCATAAGTAAACACTTGCCACTGCATTATGACGTGGATGGTTCTTGTGGGACTTGCTCACTTAGACAATGAGGGAAATAGGCCTTGGTTAGTCTCACTGCTGCCCAATGCTTGGTCCTTGGCCAGGTGACGTTATGTTCTTTTTAGTAACTTTAGTTACGTGACCTCTAATATGAGAATACTTTCTGCTTCTTAGAGCTGTCATTGATCAAATAAGATGTATATAAAGACTCTGGTGCCCCTTCAGTTTCCTTTATTATAAATAAAACACATGGGACTGGAGAGATGACTCAGTGGTTAAGACTGATTGCTTGTCCTGAGTTCAATTCCCAGGAGCCACGTAGTGACTCTCAACCATTGGTAATGAGATCTAATGCCCTCCTCTGGTGTGTCTGAAGACAGCTACAGTGTACTCATATAAATAAAATAAATAAATCTTTAAATAAAACATAATAACTTATTAGAAGATTACAACAGGAAATGTAGAACAAGCAATAAGGATATATGCCCACAAAAACAAGAGTTCCATGTGCCCACATGTAATTAACCTCATTGTAGTGATTATGTTACATAGGTGAATTAGATAAAGTATTTTATTTGGGGAGGGAAGAGTTCATGTAAGTTCATGCCCGTGTTTACTAGTGATATATTCCTATTTTATTTACTACAAAGCAGATGAAGACCCATGTGGTCCAGCATAAGATGTTGGCTGTCTTGTTAATGCACTGCACTCATCTGTCGCTGACTCCTGACTGTCATGCCTTTAAATTATTTTGCTTTTTTTTTTTTTAAAAATATTTTCTAGGAATCCATTCATGTTCCTGAACCTGTCATTTCAGTAGCAATGAAGCCTTCTAACAAGGTAGGAGTTTGAAGTTTCAACAAGTTTCTCTAAGCCGAGCTCTCTTTCTTCATTCTCCATATTACATATGGTTCATGTGGAAAGCAGCCTTAGCTGGCTTCCACTGCTTCTGCCAGTGCTGAGATCGCGCTTTTAATTTTGTAGTCAATTCTATAAGTCTTCAGTATATAGTTCACGGAATAGGCAGCACTTAGCAGTGGGGAGCACTTCATACCTTTATCGTAACACTGGCTTCTAAATGGTAAGTCTGCCTTCTTAGGGCCTTAAGTTATTAAAAAGGGAGAGAAAGGTGTTTGTCTGAAGTCCCAGTACAACTTCACTGTCAGTACCTTACAGTGTTGGTATTTAGAAGCCTGTGGATTATAATGCATTTCTAGATTTGTGGTCATTACAAAGTGTCTGATTATAAATCACGAGTCAATTACAAGTCTTTTTTTTTTAACTTCATAATTAGGTGTGATGTCATTTGCCATTCGACGGGGTCAGAATTGCTGGAATGCCTTGCGTCCGTATTGCTCTCTGTTGGATTAGTTCAGTCTTGAACCACAGTTAGTGAGTTCCTGAGCTGCCTTGTTGACTTCATGTGTGAATTGAGTGAACACTTTAAAACTTCTTGCCACCTGAAGACTATCATTTACAGAGCACAATTGGATAAATTATCCAGTAGCACACATTTTTAACAGCTACCACTTTGTTTTGGCGAACCTTAGGATTTTTCCAGATCATTTTCCAGTATAGAAAAGAAAGTCAAGGGAGCCAAAGAGGAGGAAGCAGCGTCTTTCAGAGTGGTGTGGGGACGCCTCCCCTCGTGCCCAGAAAGACGCCTTGGTTTGTTCAGGCTCTTCACTAAGGCTTGGTAACAAGGTTAGGAATGACAGGTGTCTTTATACCTTTCGTTCCTACATAGTTTATAGAAGACGTTTAATAGTTAATAACTTGCAATAACAGAAAGAAATCCAGATGAACCAGGGAGATTTGGGGGGTGGGGGAATTCTTGCCTTCTTATACATGCAAACATTGAAAAATGTCTTCTCATAAGTATGTTAATTTCAACCAATTAATGAAGTCCCTGTCACCATAAGGACCTGAGCTTTGATGTAGGTGGCAATGGTGCCCCCTGAATGCAGGCTGGGATGGTGCTCCTAAGTGTACTAGCCTGTCCTCATGTGTTACCCATAAGGCCTTAAGCCCGAGCCTTGACTGCAGTCTGCATATGTACACTACAGTTAAATCTGAGATAGCATGCACATTAGGCATTACAGTTCCAAGCATGTGATTAATGGGGCTGCTAATATTAATCATACAGGATGTGTTCATTTTCTGTTGCTACCGTAAGAAATTACCAAAAATTACCTTAAAGCAACACAAAAGTGTTTCTTTCCATAGTTCTGTAGGTCAGAGACTGATGACTCACTACAGTCTAATCAAGCAGGGTTGTATTTGTGTGAGTGTGTGTGTGTGTGTCCATCACTTCCAGTGTGAGTGCACGTGTGGTCATGACCAGCACCTTCCAGGGAGTTGGAGAGAGGGTCTCCTTTGTCCTCGCCCGTGTGCCAGGCTTGCTGACCTGCTCTCTTCCAGCGATTCTTCTGTCCCTGCTAGAAGTACTGAGATTACAGACATGGCTCAGACTATAGCCATGTTCCGAGGGTTCTGGGGATTTGCACTCAACTCCTCAGACTTGTGATGCAAACGCTTTACCGACTGAGCCAGGGCTGTATTCTGTTCTGGAAGTTCTCAGGGGACCATATCCTCGTTGCTTGCCCATGTGTGGGGAGGTAACTGGGCTCCTACAGCTATGATTGGGGTTATCTTCCTTTCCTGTTCACCTCAGGGCCGTTCCTAGCTGCCCACCCACCTTTTTTGGCTTTTTGCCCCCATATCATAGTTACATTTCATGTATTTATTTTTAATTATGTGTGCTCATCTATGTGTGGATATGTGCATGCTGCGTGCAGGCCCCAGGGAGGTCAAAGGCGTCTGACCTTCTGGAGCTGCAGTTCTAGGTGGTTTAGAGCCAGTAGGTGCTGGGAACTGAACCCCGGTCCTCGCGAAAACCACAATATTCCTTAACCACTGAGCTATCTCTCCAGTCCTCCCCCTCCCCACCACCACCATGTGTAATGTGGGCAGCAGTGGGTTAGGTCTTTCCTTCTCTCCTGCTTTTCTTTCTTCATTGCCGTGGTTCTGCTCCCCTTCTGCTTTCTCCCCTCTTTAAAGGCCCTCGGATTGCGTGGAGCCTACTGTGACAGTCCACACAAGGTCCCTATCTGAAGTCACGAATGTTCAAAGATGTATCAGACAGCAACCAAGGAGATTGTTTCAAAACAGAAACATCTTGATGTGATACTTCTTTTGCTGTTGGTCTTAACAGAGTGGTTAATCCTCTTGAGTGTGCAGAAGGCTCTCAGAAAGCATGCTGGCAGTATTATTTGGAGGATTTCTGAAATGCCAGGTTCTTCCTTCCGCAAAGGCAGTCTCCACATCCACACATGGATAGTTTGGTTATTGCAGTAGGGAATGGCGGGGTTAAATCCTGGACCCTTGTTTTCTGTCTTCATATGGAGAGGAAACCATGCTTAGCTGCTCTTGGCTGTGGTGGCCAAGGCTGCATGTTTTCAAAAAAGGTGTAGGTAGAACTAGATATAGAGCCCTTCATTTCTTACTTGCCAGTTTATATGGTTTTATTCAGTAACATATCAAAATACAATTGTTTTTCATGCTTAATCCTGTACTGCTTTTCTTGCTCTTTTGAAGAATGATCTGGAGAAATTTTCTAAAGGCATTGGCAGGTTTACACGGGAGGACCCCACATTTAAAGTCCACTTTGACCCCGAAAGCAAGGAGACAATAGTGTCTGGAATGGGAGAACTGCACCTGGAAATCTATGCTCAGGTAAAGACCACAAAGGCGCTCCACGCCGTGACGTTTGTTACTGTGCGCTTTGTTAAGTCAGTAATGGGGCGTGGCCAGGGGGCCTCACATCTGTCAATCCACTCTGGGAAATGAGGCAGGAAGATCAACAGAATACAGTGTCATCCTCAGCTGCACAGCTACTTGACGGAAAAGATAGAAAGTCATAACTCAATGACTGTAAGCTGATAGAGCCTCCGCGGGCTCTAATATGGTTTAACCTGTGGCGTACTGCACTGCCTCCCTGCTGGGCTGCAGTTTTGTTTTGTTTTGTTTTGTTTTGTTTTGTTTTGTTTTGTTTATCTAAGTCTTTGTTAAACATTGTAGACTCTAGGAACCAAAGTCCCAGGTTTGTGGCAAGACCTTCATCCATTCCCAGCCCATAGTTGGGTGAAGTAAAGCAAGCACACAGTTTTTTGTTTTTTTTTTTAATCCCTGCTTCCCGGGCATCTCCTCGTGCGGACTGGAGAGATGGCTCAGCAGCTAAATTCACTCTCCGCTCCCAGGGGACTTAACATCCCCCTAGCACTGAGGTTGAGCCACTTACAACCTGCTGGGACGCCAGCCCAGGGGATCAGTGCCCTCTTCTTGCCCACACACATGTGTGACAACATGGTGCACACATACACAGACACACATGAGCACTTAGAAGTTAAGGACAGGGCAAGGGAGCCTTTAGTCCTGGAACTCAGGAGGGAGAGGCTGGATGGTATTTCTGAGTTCAAGGCCCTATTTGTGTCCAACAGTGAGTTCCAAACAGAGTTACACAGAGAAGCCCTGTCTTAGAAAATAATGCATTAATTAAATTTTAAACATGGAGGCCAGTTCAATATAGATTAAAAAAAAAAAAAGCCTCCCAAGATCAAATATATGGTCAACTGCAAACAAAAGATACAAAGTTGTTATCATGTATTACAAGTCAGGACCACAGATTTTACCTTATTTCAATGATTGGGTACAAATATGAAACTTTGTAAATTTTAGCAGATAGAGCAGTTGGTACTAAGTATAAATTAATGAGTCAAAATTAGAATTCACTTATATAAGATATGTAAAGGTAGTTTGTGTTATTAGAATATCACATCTGATTCTTGCCAGTTATTAAAATAATTTAAAATTTACTGTTCAGTTATTGACTGTATCTTATTGAATGTTACTATGGTATTTTTTCCTTTCACTTTAGAGGATGGAGAGAGAGTATGGCTGTCCCTGTATCACAGGAAAGCCCAAAGTGGCCTTCAGAGAGACCATTGCCGCCCCTGTGCCGTGAGTATACGATGCCATTAGACTCTATGAGGCTGAAGTGGATTTTTATTAGGGGATATACATAGTACCATTACTGTTGGAAAGACATTTTTATGTAGTACTGTTCCTCCTTATGGGATCTATGCAGCTTGGTACTGTGGCTTAGACATACAGTGGTACTGGGATGTGGCCTATTCAGCTGGGCGCTAACGCGTGTGTCGGCCACCGTCTCCGAGCTGGGGTCTGTCTTGTTCACTCCGCTTGCGCCCCCTGTGGGAGGCGGCTGCTGTGCTTCACCTTTGTGCCGTACTGCGGATGCCACAGAACCTGCATTTGCCAGGGGATAATGTCCTGCAAGTAAAGAAAGTCAGTGTCATCGTGACGCTGGAAAACAGGATTGGGGCTTATGTCTTCAGCAGAAATAGCACCAGGCGGACTCAGTTGCTATAAGGACGACACACTTCAGCTCGGAGCCTGTCTTAACGGCCACTAACTTTTACTCAGTTCCAAAGGGAATAAAGGGACTGTGTGGCTTCAAAACAATTCTTGATTTTCAAAGTGGCATCAAGTAAAGACAGGTCATATATGTTACCTGCGATGTGATGTCGTGGAGCAGAACGGTGTAATCTAACTCAATGAAGTCATCGTTTCTTTGCTGCAACAACAACAAAATGTTTAAACAATATCATGGCAAAAATCACATCTTAAATTTTTTTGCATTAATGATGATTTATTCACTTCAATTTAGCCTGATAGAAAACTGTTTTCTTATTTAGAATAAACTAATATTCTTTCAAGCCATTTTTTTAAAATCATTACTTTGCATTTGTGACACTAAAAATTGCTTATCTGCTTTTTCACCCTCCGCTTGTGGCAGCTACTTAAAAGCGTCACTGTGTGTTGCTTTTTATTTATGGCCCTAGTGTCAATAACGGCAGTGGGAACTCCTTAAAAGAAACCAGTTATATAGCATTTTTTAGAAAACTGACACTAATAAAACGTAATGGCTAGGTTGTCTGGTTTTACACTTAAAGCTTCCCTCTGTCCTGATTGTTACTCGGGGGTGTGGGGTGTGTGTGGGAGGGGGGCGGTGAGCTACTCAGAGCTACTGTGCCTATGTAGCTGTGAGCATCATCAGGAGTTTGTCGTGCTCCCTGAGGCCGAGGCCTCTGAAGGCTTCTCCTCGCTGTGCTGAGACTCCAGTGCGCAGCCCCCGCTCCTGGGCTCCTCCTGCTAACAGTGCCTGTAAACGTGGCCCACGCCACCATTCCCTACAATAGTGTGAAGGAAGCTTTCCTTTGAATACATCATCAAAGAGTTCCCCTTAAAGTCACAGTTTACATGTATGAGATCCTACATGTTGGACTTTAATAGGTATAAATGTGTAATGTCCATGAACTAAGCAGTACTTAAACCCTTCTGCTGGGGCTTTCATTAAGACTGTCCAAATATAGTGAAGATTCCTAGGTGTATTTTTGCAAGCATGAAACCACTGTCTTGTGTATTGGTGGATGTAGCTTGAGAATTCCTGATTGTGGTTGTGTGGCCTGTACCTGGCCTGGGTTGATACTCAGGACCTTTAAAGGCTTGCTGTGGCCAAGGTTGGTTGGTATCTGTGAGTGCATTTGCAAAGCAGACTCTATTTCTCAAAATACTGCTGTAGTTTGTAGGCTTTGGCCTCTGTCTCCAAGGGCTGTAACCGGCTGTGTCTAGTAAGCGGTGGCAGAGCCCTGAAGACAGTGCTGACGTGCTGGTGGTTGCCTGAAAGCGGACAGAGGGCAGCAGGAGCCCGTTCTCTCGGCTTACAGAAACTGTCTTTTGTGCTTCCCAATACTCAGTCTTGTTTTCCATGAGATACTAATTGAATTTCCCCTTTAACCTCAAAAAGGTACAGACTTAGGGGTATATTCCTATATATTTCTACCCTAGGAAAATGCATTTCTCCATAACCACGGTGTCAGCCTTAAGAAATCATAAGGCGTGTAACAAAGTATGAGGTCATCAACTGTGACTAAAGGCATTAGAGAAAAGAATTCTGAATGAGCCAAGGAACAACTAGAAATACTGCAGGCTCCCAGAGAGCACAGTGCCACGGTTCTCTCCGGCAGAGAGCACAGTGCCACGGTTCTCTCTGGCAGGGAGCACAGTGCCACGGTTCTCGGGGAAAATGCCAGTCTTGTCTCTGCATAGCCATGGGACCATCATTCAGTAAAGAAGAATGCAGTCAGTTCTGCAGCCCTTGACAATAGCAGTTCAAATACACTGGTTAGGTTTGCTAAAGGAGCTCCTCTTTTAAACTGAAGGAAAAAAAATATAAATATATAAAAACATAAAAAACCTATCAGATTGTGACTCACACCTTGATAGTTTTGAAAGTGCAGCTTTACGCGATGCTATACAAAGTGGCCCTGAGGAAGGACAGGGTGGCTCACTGAAAGTGTGCAGTGTGCCTGAGTGTTTGTGCTGTCCATACTGACACAGCCACAACCCTTTTGCTCTGGGATGGATCTGAATAAAGCATCACAGATAACTAAATCGGAACTGCTTGGCATGAAAGACAAACCAGAAGCCCGTGGAAATGCGGTCTAGAACTCCCCGTTGTTAGAAGGTGTTCTTAGAAAGCCCTCACTGCTCACGCTCACTGCCCGGATCCTGTGAGCCCGAAAAGCACAGTCGCCAGAGGCGACTGTTGGGAAGGCAGATGTTATGAACAGGCCCACATCTGTGCTCTCTCTAATAAGCCACATGATCTTGGGGCCAGTGCTGCTGCTCTCCATGCTTCCTCTAACCAGACTGACTAGCAGTGCCTTCAGACTGCCAGCCTCGCTGATTCCAATACAAAATGGCACTAGGAACGCTGTCCGACTGTGAACTCCAGTACCTTGTCAGCGTGACCGTTAATAGCACACCGTGGAGAGACTACATACCACTTGCTTGACAGTTTGAATTTTTGCCATTTTATACCACGTGTCTTCAGTCGAATTCTGCCACATTACGTAACCACAGGCGACCCAGGCTAAGTGGTGGACGGGCTTCATTTGTGGAGGTACATTTCCAAAACTGTCTGATAGAGGAAACATTTAAATGCTAAATGTAATTATTAACCTGTTTAGATTAAAAATGAAAATTCATGGTTATACTATCTCATATGGGTAAACATTAAATTGAGCCATGAATGTATATACTCCCAAAGCCGCTTTTTATTGCTGGATTAGATTAGAAATAACTATTTTTGCAAAAGTCAAGTTATTTCCAACATAGGTAACATAACAGTTTTGAAGATGGGTAATAGAGGCAGATCTCAAGCCTGCAGAACATAATTTCCCGTGCTCTATGTATGTACCTGGAATGTTTTGTGCTTGTAGTGGCTCCTTCGTTGACAGGAGTCTTTGATAAAATGTGTTGTCTTCCTCGTCTGGGTTCTTGCCAATTTCTCCTTCAAATGTGAAGTTGACTTCTGGCGCAGTGCCTTGTCCCCCGTGAGGGTAGAGAACCTCAGCGGTGCAGTCCACGGTAACCTGCTGTGTGGAGCATTTTACAAAAGTCACACAGAGGGCCAGTCCCAGCCAGCCAGCCGTTGTTGCCAGGTTCTAGGTTCTAGGATCTTGGGAATTTTATGCCTGTTAGAGGGTGTTGGTTTACAATGTCAAATTTTAGTCTGACTGCCTACCAGAGGAGGACTGGATCCTTCTAAGTTTGCTCCATCCCCTCTCTCTCTGTCTGTGAAGCCACTGTTTCTTCCAAACATAGTCAGAGCAGTCTCTCCCTAACATAAGTAAGGGTTGCAGTGTGCTGAGGACCTGGTTGTCTAGTGCCTCAGGGCCTTTGAGGGGATTTCCTCTCCTTATCTCCTCAGGGAGAGAACAACCTTCCCACAACTTCAAGGTGGCTGTGGTGTAACCTACAGTTCCTTTTATATTTATATCATTAATAATTTGACACGCATTCAAATTTTCCTGTCCCACTATTGAAAGATTAGTGGAGTCACTGTTAGCTGTTCTATTGGTCCTGATTTTCCAGATGTACTTAATTTGAATACCCAATTAAAAAACCAAAATAAAAGGCAGGCATGAGAAGGCAGTCACGACTGGAGAGTAAATTACTTCTTTCAATCATACAAGGCATGACTTCGGAATCTACTTAAGGGTAATTTATTTGAACTGAAATACAGACTTTTCTAAATAATTGAACAGAAAGAAAGAGCTCGGGCGGTCCGCACTGGCCGGTGAGGCGTGGCCCGCAGAGCTTCGGCAGTCCGCTCAGCCGCCTCCCAGCGGCCGCGGAGGCCCAGGGCGGACCCGAGAGTGGGCTGCAGCCCCGCGAACACAAGTGTACTCTAGACAAGACAGCTCACTTACTTTTTGGATAATTTCTTCCACAGAAAATTTAAGATGGTACTTGTGCCCTCTTCCTGGGATATCCTAAAATTAAGAAAAATGTAGTAGAGAAAAGAATACTGTAATATAGCACATCTTTTTAGTTAGGACATTCTTACTCCATGGCTGGAAGGGTGGTTGGTGGGTAGAAATGCACTAAAGCTTTGCATCTTTTAAACATGCAAGAGGTTTCGTTCTGGCATTCCTCATGAAGGTGCATCTTACCGTCTGCATCCCGACCTCTCAAGGAGGCCCTGCCATCAGGGTTTAGCGTCAACTTGGCAGTATCCAGCAAGTTTATTTAGGTCAGTGTGGAGGTCGGGTGGAAACATACAGAGTGCACAGATGCAGTGGCAGTAGGTACATCTTTGGAAGGGTTTGTCTTAAAGCCAAGGGGACCAGAGCGTTCAGCGAGTAAAGATGTGAGGTGGATTACTGCCAGGCGCGCAGAGGCAGCGTGTGTAAGTGCCGACTAGACTCACACTGTCAAACAGTACTTCAAAAAGCCTTATGAATAGATAAACTAGATATTTCCCTTTTAAATGAAAGACAGATTTGAAGTGTATATCTAATTATATTATCTGGTACAGTTTCTAAAGTAAAAATTATTTGTCAGCCAAGAAAACTTGAGCTGTAAGGAAAAAAAAAATTAGGGACACAGTAGGGGAGGCCCTTAAAGCCTAGGCTTCAGCGGAGGGAGAGGCTTCGTGCAAGGCAGGATGTGGGGGGCCAGCGCCTGGCAGCAGCCCTCACTGCTTTTGTCTTCTTACCCAGGGCTAATTTCTCACATTTCCCCTTCATTTCGGGCAAAGGGCTTTAAGTTACTCTTAAAAGTTTATGGAGTTGTTCTGAGGCCGTGAGCTTTTCTTGGCCAATGCCAGCGGCAGATTGAGAAACAGTAACAGCTTCCAGATTGTTTAGAATGCGTCTTCTCTAGACCTCTTCTCAGCCCAGGAAAGGGCGAGACACCCTCCCCGATGTATTTCCCAATTCCCTAAACTAATATGCACAAAATCTGGCTGCATAGGTTCTCCGCTTTACTGTGAAAGCAACAGTTCTAGGGTGAGTCCTATATAGAGGACCGCGTAGGAATGCTGTTCTTAGGCGGAGCAGGAGCCCGAGGCCGGGATGGGGGTGGGGATAGTGGGGCGAGCCGATCCCGGGCTTCCCCACCTCTCAGACTCACCTCCTTGCTGGCCTGCTGGACCTTCTGCACCGTGAACACCTTGTGGGGAGTCCCCTGCTGGTAGTTAATGCAGTTCTCTGCAACCGAGGCCGCTCTGGACGCAGCATAGTGGGTGGGTGCGATCTCCATCTTTGGGGAAACAGTGCGGGCTATCCTAGTTCAAAGAGATCACAGTGGGTGCAGCCGAGGTCCCGTCAGTGTAGACTCCTGGCCAGGCGAGGTGTCCGTGAAATCGGCAGCGGGGCTGGGCGCGCGCGGTCCTCCGCCTTCCTCCCTCTTCCTCCTTCACTCAGGAAACTGTTCGGGCAGTGGCTCAGCCCGGAGCCTCGGCCCCGCCCTGGGTAGGCGGGCACCTCCTGGAGCCGAGCCCGGGCTTTCCCTCGGCTCCCTCGGGCTCTGGGCAGGTGTGGGAGGAGGAGGGAGAATTCAGGAGGAAAGGGAAGGGCTTTCTGGCCTTGCCTCGATGGGTCCTCTTGAGGAACTCTGGCCTGGCCGATTCACGTAGAGATTAGAGTGCACCTTTCCGTTTTCAAAAGGGCCTCACCGGGTAGGGGGCAAAGGGCGCCAAGTGTGATTCACCCCTTGTGAGACTCCAGGAACAAGCTTGCTCAGCTCAGCCGGGTTCCTTCAGAGGCAGATCCAGAGTGGGGAAGCAGGAAAACCATTTTAAAACGTTGGGAGACCCATTGGGATCAGAGGGAAAAAATGAAACGTACCTGCACATTTCCCCATATTTCTAAGATCTTAGTGATTAATGGGCGTGAACCACTGCTCACGTCTTTTTTTTTTAAATCTTATTTTTATGATTTTTTTTAAGTGTATGTGCACACGTGTGTGCAGGCACATCAGATTCCCCGGGTGTTGGAGGTCTGTGCAGTTGTGAGCCGCACAGTATGGGTGTTGGGAACCAGACTCAAGTCCTCTGCCTCCGCTGCGGAGCTAACTCTCCAGCCCCGCCTCTGTTTTCCCGGACGGTAGATTGCTGGGGGATTTTGGGGTAGACTGTCTGTGGATGCCGTGACACTCTGCAAAGACCGGGAAGGTGCTGTGTGCTAGGTGTGCTTTCCCCGTGTGCTACTCAAGTTTCCCCATAAATGAGGACTTTCTTTGGGCCAAATGGATTATCAACTACTAAGCAATACAGTCATTCACTCCCTGTCCTTTCTAGTGACGTTGGCCGACAACTGTGAAACAGCTAAGGGATAACAAGTGTGATTTCTTTCTCTTGAAATTGAAATGTTTGTCTTTTTCTCTTCTTTTCAATAAGTAAGCCATTTAGCTGTAAACCAACCCCTTTAGGGGAGTGTGTGTGTAAGAGAGAGTGAGTGTGTGTGTGTGTGTGTGTGTGTGTGTGAGAGAGAGAGAGAGAGAGACAGAGACAGAGACAGAGACAGAGAGACAGAGTGAGTGAATGTATAAGCTTCCAGAGTCAGCATTTTAAAGTCTAATGGATAGCCAAGGATTCCATATTTAATAATTAGTATAAACTGGCATGAATGGCACTCGAGGTTTCTTAAAATTGTAATTATTACTGAAAAGGGAAACTTACCTTTTCATTTAGACGTTAAATAAGCTGAACTGCAAGAATATCATTCCTAGCCTTGTGCCTTCTTTTAAAATGTTTTTTGTTTTGTGTTTGTTTGTTTGTTTGTTTGTTTGTTAGAGTTTTGCCTGCATGTTAGTATATGTGGGCCTGTTGTCCAAGGAGGCGTCAGTGAAGGGTGCCGATCCCCTGGAACTGAGTTAGCCAGCACGTTGTTGCAGAGAGCCAAATCCAGGTCTGCAAGAGCAGAAAGTGTGCCCGGCCGCCGAGCTGTCTGTCCGCCACTGCGGTCTTTAAAGTCCGAGTTACCTGCTGTAATCTCACCAGTGGTAGATATTCAGTCGATATCCTCAGACTTGAGTAACGTGTAGATCGTCAAGATAATAGGTTACTGTGAGTCCCCGGGATCAGATAATTTATACTACTGATTTTATATTACAATATGAGCATTAAAAAAGAAAAAAAATTCATACTAAGCTTATAACTTAGTATGAATATAAAATCAAAATGGCCAGGCATGGTGGCTCATGCTTTTAATCCAAGCACTTAAAGGGTAGAGGGAGGGGGATCTCTTGAGAGTTTCAGATGACCCAGGGCAAAATAGTGAGACCCTGTCTCCAAAAAAACAAAACAAAACAAAGTAAAAATCAATCTACAAATTATAGATTAAAAAAAAAAAACCCTACAGATTTCACTAACCCTAGATTTGGTATGACATGGCATCCTGACAAAGTCTGGCCGGCTGCCCACGGTGTGAGTCTAGTTTAGTCTTCGCCCTTCAGCATGCCTGCCTGTCAGTCCCAGGCAGTGCCCACCAGTGACACCGCAGGGACCGTGTCAGCCAGGGCTCCAGTCGCTTTATATTCTCCTGTTAGCATTCTAGGAAAATGTTTGGTTAAGGGTATTGCTGTTGACGCAAGCCCTGGCTTTGGAGGTGGGTAGCAGTCACACTTGTCTGGTTACTCAGCCTCTCTCCCTCTCTCAGGTCTCACACCTGTAAAATGATGACTAGAAACAGAATTGCTCTCGGGTTTAGTGAACACAAAGTTCACACACAGCCTGGCACTGGCATGTCCTCTCACATGCCTTCCTCTCATTCATAAATGGCAGTGGCTATGGGCTCATCCTTAGGGCGCTGCTGCCTGAAGACTGGCAGTGCTGGAGGGCCCCGCCCCGCCCCTCCCAGCTTCGTGTGCCCTGCACTCGAGTTATGTTGTGGAATTTTCACTGAAGTTTAAGTAGTCATTATTAGTTATAACCACGTAGTTAATCTATATAGTACAGATATAGACTATTTTATCATTAAAATTTGTCATACTTTATTTCGTATATGTACAGGGGTGTGTGTGTGCCGAGGCAGGAGTGTGGAGGTAAAGACCGCGTTCTGTTTCTACCTTGTAGTCCCAGGGATTGAACTCAAGTCGTCAGACTTGGCAGCAAGCTGCTTTCCCTGCTGAGCCATCTCTCCTGCCAAGGCTGTTTCATAGGGATGCTGTGTTGTTGTTAGACTGAGACCGACTGCCCAGTGCCTCGGGGAATGCTGGGTACCTGGTGGAGCCTGTGCACAAGGCACTTGGACCCCTCCTCTGTGCTTCTGACTGGATCTGGCTGGATCCTGGTGCTTCTTTCACCCTCTGCTACCCTCTTGCTTCTGGCGGATGCTGGTTTCCCCTCCCAGGAAAATCCCATCTCTGGGTCGTCCAGCCCATCCTGAAGCTCTTGGCCGCCGGAAGAGGGTTCGAAGGCAGTTAGACACATTTACTCTTGGGCTGTTCGGAAGTCTGCCCTGCGAGCTGCATCTTCTACCTACTCACACTGCCTTTCCCAAGCCACTTACAGACGCACCCATTAGTGTCCGTTTTCCTGCAGTGTAAACAAAAGGTGATTGTTCTCTGCAAGGTCCAGGTTAAAGGAAGCTGGCCCGTGTTCTCGTGTTTCCTGAGAAATAGTTGCCTGTGAGCTTGGGTCTCCGATGTGCACTGCTTGTGTAAAATATTCTGTCCAGTGGCTTGAAGTAAACACTAACTTGTGTTCATTTCTTTTTGAAAGTCTTTTTATGTTCATCACTATCATTTCATCATTAATCATTTTCAGGTATTAATTATTACATCTGGCTCACAATTTAAATCATCTAAGTCAGCAAGACTGTTTCTTATTTCCACGAGACAGTCCTTGATTACCACACAGTGTGACACGCCAGGGAAGGGCTCCAGACCTGCTCGAGCTCTTTGGAATGTGGGTTATTAGGAAGCCTAGACGGAGCCGTCTATTAGAGGAAAACAACTGCGAAGGTGGTGTGTCTCGCTTTCACCCCTGAGTAAGGACAGAAAAGAGTTTCTTCTAAATAACTTCTATAATAACATTTCATAGTGTGGCCATCACAGCCAAAGGAAAAAGGAAAAAAGAAAAAAGAAAAACAACAACAAAAAGAAAACCCACCCAATGCAATGTAGATTTTTGTGTAAATCAGTGGGAGTTTATTTCATTTTGCTAATTACTAATGCTGTTTGTTTTCTCCTAATAATTTGCAGGTTTGATTTTACACATAAAAAGCAGTCAGGTGGTGCCGGGCAGTTTGGAAAAGTAATAGGGGTGCTGGAGCCCCTGGCCCCAGAGGACTACACTAAGCTGGAGTTTTCCGATGAGACGTTCGGGGCCAATGTTCCCAAGCAGTTTGTCCCCGCTGTTGAAAAGGTAACGCTGACCAAGGCGCGGTGGCGGTGCTCACCTCCGCCTGAAGGCAGGCTGTTCGGTGTTAAATTACACTTGTGTTCTGTCGTGTTTGTGTCTCCCATGGTTCCTTTTAGTTAACCATCTGCACGGGACTGCCCGGCTTTCCAGCTTAGACCCTCCAACTCAGTTCATGTGCTCTGCTACTCACAAGTATAATCTCTTCATAAGCTGAGACCACCACGCTGATTATAGTCAATCATTACGTTTATGGTGTCCTTAGGGGGTCGTGAAGGTTCGTGTGTGCTGTTGGAGGAACGCTCGGTCGTGGGGAGTCCCAGCGCCCGGGTGCAGCTCCGTCTGCCTCTGCCGAGCGCACTCCTCGGTAGTGTGCAGAGCTAGCTTGTTTCTGAGACAGGGAGTCTCTGTGTATCTCTGAATGGCCTCAAATTCAGAGATATGTCTGTGCTTCCTTTCTAAATTTGTAAATTGGGAGTAAACTGTACCCTTCAAATGTATTGAGGCCAGGTAAGGCTGTATGGGAGAAATTGCACAGAGCAGGGCTCAAAGCAATGATTTGTTTCATGGACAGCAGGTTATAATTTTGTTTTCAGTGGTAATAGCATTCTTTGGTAATGTATTTTATTTGGAATACTCTTATTTTAAGATAATACTTTGCCATTCACACACGTGTAAATATCAGACAACTCAAATTCACACAAGAGACACATTTACATAGTTTTCAGCATACATAATGTATAAATTTGAAATGTCAGAAATATAATCCACTGTGTGTGTGGCTGTGTGACTGAAAACGAATTGCAGACTTGTTAGCTGTATTCTTTAAATCTATGCAATTTTTTGTATATCAGTTATACTTCAATGAAGTTGTCTTTTAAATGGTGAGTTGCATTTGGGAAAATGAAATTCCCTATAATTCTAACCAGCAACAACAGTTCTAACTTGTTAAGAGCAGCAATGTTTCTATGATGTGGTTTTTATGATGTTATCTGCCAGTAAGGCAAAGCAGTAATGGACCGTTAGCAGGGACTCAGGACACAGCCAGTGCTTACACGCAGATTGTAAGGGTAGGGGCCTTAGTTTGCCTTTCTTCCACTTTCTCATTCTGAAATTAAGGCTCTGCTGTCTCTGTAAGGGAGCGTGAGCACTAAGTCAGCCCTGAGGGTGACATCATGGGACGGTGACGAGCCCTTAGCTTCCTGTTCCAGCCAGCTCGTACCTTCAGACCCTGAACTTCTCTGCAGATGTGCTCGTCTAAATGCCAGACTAACTCAGAGACATTTCGAGAGGTGGAAGACAGCATGTGTCCTAAGAACATGACACTTCTGAGCAGTAACCTCTTTTGGCATTTTGGGCAATACTCTGCAAGTGAAATCTCATTGCCGTTACATTCATTCGTTGCTAGGGGTTTTTGGATGCCTGCGAAAAAGGCCCTCTTTCCGGGCACAAGCTGTCTGGGCTACGGTTTGTTCTGCAAGATGGAGCACACCACATGGTTGATTCTAATGAGATCTCTTTCATCCGAGCTGGAGAAGGTGCTCTTAAACAAGGTATGTAGTGTGCTAGTGACCTCTGTGTCTGTCTTCCTCGGGAGGCCATCATGGTCTCAAAAGCAGTACTGATTGTCTTCCCCTCCATCAGGACTTGGTGGGAGCACGGGAGGTAAGGATGAATACTTACAGAGTCTTTGAGCGTGAGAGGACATGGCTGTGCTCTCTTTCTTGCAAAAACAAAAGCTTGCCCTGTTCTAAATTATCTGGGTATTTATTTTTAATGTGTTTTAAGTTCATATATAATGTAAAGTTCTAGTTTCAATAGAGAAGACAAATGCTCAGAACTTTAAGAAGCATTTTAAAGATAAATTAGTCGTGTTATTTTAACTGATTTATTTAAATGTCAAGGAGCTCATACATTTGTAAGTAATTTTTCAAATATCACATTTTAAACTGTTAGGCATCACTATGAGAATGGAAAAGTGTTTTGGAAGACTTCGGTAAACTTTATCCATAATATAGACTTCCTGCTAAACTGCTAAATCTGTCCCCCTTACATTGGCTCACACACCACGCATTTATTGACATGAATTAGTGAGCTGAGCCGTTGTGGGCAGGCAGGGTGGATTCTTTCTGTTAATTCAGGGGAGACAAATGGTAGCAAAGCAATTTGACATGAAAATTGCCCAGCAGAAGAACTTCCTCATTACCCCAGAGTTAGAAGTTCATTTTCTTTGCCTCCTTACACATACCTTGTATTTGTCAATTCCTTAGTAATATATAAAAGTGTCTTTACATAATAAAATTGATTCACTTAACAGTTCAAAAATACTTCCACCAAAGACTTAAAATAGGGAGAAAATTAACTTCCTGACCTTGCTTTCGCAAGCATCCCGTGCATCAGAATTCTATGGGCTCTGAGGAAACGTGAGTGCCCATTGCACTGCTAGGCAATGGCTGTGAGGGCCGCTGGTTTCTACGCTAGGTTGTTAACTCCTTATTTTATTAAACGTAGTAGTTATAATCTCGTTTTCTGTTGTAAAAAGAAAGAGTGACCTCCGTTTTCTTTCTATCCACTGTGTATTAAACAGGCTCTGTAGTCATGGGGTAGGAATGTGGTCAGTCTGAAGGAAAGAAAGTGAGGAGGATGATATTGAGCATGACTCAGGTTAGAACACCCACCTTTGACCTCAAAATGTTCATTAATTTAATACATCTTAAGTTAAAAAATTATTAAATATCTTATCACTTTTTAGAAATGCAATTGAATTAAAAAGCACCAATTGTTTTAGGCTGGTTCTTGACTAGAAGTTTGTAACTTTCATGGAAGTAGAGATTAGATAAAGCTAAGATTATCTGGTCATCAATTGACATGATTTCATCCTTTCTAACTCTTCCTATATCTAAATATAAATAATGTATGTGCCCTAATATGCACATAGACCAGAGAGAATGTCATCGTGATATGTCTGCACAGTGGGTGTGCAAGGAAGTCTGGATTAGAGCTGAGAGAGCAGGCTGTGCAAACAAGCCAGGGTCAGCATGCGAAGCCGCTGAAGCAGGCTGTGCGGACAGACAAGCCAGGGTCAGCATGCGAAGCCGCTGAAGCAGGCTGTGCGAACAGACAAGCAGGGTCAGCATGAGAAGCCGCTGACTTGGGTTCTTCCCCTCACTATTTCTTCCTGATTAAAGCCAAAAATATATGGGACTGTCTTTTATTCACAAAGAAATGTAAATATTTGTCAAAATAGAATGTAATTTTCCAAAGAAAAAGGCATTAGATTTGGAATAAAAATGAAGATTGATTTTTAAAGTCCTAAGAAAGAGGACTCTGGCTGGAGAGATGGCTCAGCAGTTAAGAGTACTGACGGCTCTTCCAGAGGTCCTGAGTTCAATTTCCAGAGCCCATATGGTGGTTCAAAATCATCTGTAATGGGATCTGATGCCCTCTTCTGATGTGTCTTAAAACAGCATCAGGGTACCCACATACATGAAATAAATACATAAATCTTAAAAAAAAAAATGAAAGAAAGAAAAGAAAAGAAAGGAAAGGAAAGGAAAGGAAAGGAAAGGAAAGGAAAGGAAAGGAAAGGAAAGGAAAGGAAAGGAAAAGAAAAGTGGATGCCTTTAATCCCATCAGAGAAGGGCAGATGTCTGAGTTCATGGCCAGCCTGGTGGTCTACAAAGCAAGTGGGAGAGCCAGGCCTACACAGAGAAACCCTGTCTCAAAAAGCAAAACAAAACAAATTAATATTTATTTATTTATTTATTTATTTATTATGTAAATAAATAAAAATCAAGTACAGGAAGTTCTTGCCAAACAGTAAAGAGTTGATCTGTCTGTCTATCTATCTATCTATCTATCTATCTATCTATCTCTCTATCTATCTATCTATCTATCTATCTCTCTATTTATCATCTGTATCACTGACTGCCTTCTGAGGGCTTCTGGGTAAGAATGTTCCTTGCTAACTGAGCTTGGTATTAGAGTGCCTTATACTTAGTTATTGTGTCTAGTATTATATAAAGTAAGACATACTAAAATATGTGACATAGTATCAAATTAGGAGATAGTTTAGATTTTTATGTATTACAATTTAAAAACAAAAATTAAACTTGCCTCAAAGATCAGTCAGTGATGTAACTTGAAACTGAAATGTGACAATAAATGTGCTTGGTCTGGTTTGGCTCTGTGGCTGTGAGCGCTGCTGTCACCTCCAGAGAGAACACCATGCTGATGTTCCCAGACCCTGGGCTTCCAACCGTTCTAGAGCCAGAACCATGTCCTCCCTCACTCGCCCGGCAGCCTGTTCTCCGGATCTCTCGCCATCCCATGCCAGGGTTTAGGCTTTCTCTCCTCCTGTGTATAAATAGGCCCATCACTTGAACCTCCCTAGACTGCCTGGGAATATTACTTGGAAATTTACCACCTGCATGCACTGTGTCTGTGTCTGTGAGTATGTGTCTGTGTGTGTCTGTGTGTGTCCACCTACCTACCTACCTTTAGCACAGTGAACACAGTCCTTCCTGTCACACCGCCTTTGACCTGGAGTGGTACCGTGCCACTTGTTTCCCAACACGTTTGCCCCGGTTGTTGCCCATGAAATGTACTGATTCCTCGTGTGTGCTGTGTTGTGTTGAGTGCATGAGTGTCTTGAGGGTTTCAGCCCTGCAAAGAGACATAATGTCATGGCCACACTTACAAAGAAAACACTTACTTGAGGCCAGCTTACAGAGTCAGAGGTTTAGTCCGTTATCATCACGGCAGAAAGCGTGGCAGCGTGCAGGTAGGCTTGATGCTGGAGGATCCAAGAGTTCTATACCTTAATTAGTAGTCAGTAAGAAACTGGATTCCACACTGGGCGGAGCTTGAGCATGGGAGACCCCAAAGCCTGCCCCCACAGTGACGCACTTCCTCCTCCAGCAAGGCCACACCTCCTAACAGCGCCTTTCCCTGCGAGCAGAGCATGGGAGCCATGCCTATTCAAACCACAGCATCGAGTGAGCTTGTCGTCACAGTGTGACCTGAGAGCCGAGAACTGGGATTCAGAGCGGTTAGTCTCATAACTCCGGCTGGCATGCTGGTTTAGTGGAACTTGAAGTTAAACCTGGACTAGTCAGCCCTTGGCTACCTCCTCATTCCCGCCTAGCCCCTGGCCTGCTGATACTACTGCTTTACTAGTGGGGCAAAGTAGAGACTCACCAGCATTTCTGTTACATAGACTTACCGTGAATTAGGTATTAGAATCTATAGGTAATTTTAAGAGTGTTATATTCAAATACTGAGACATTACATAAATGGCATAGAACCCTGAACACCTCTGGAGTGTGGGACCCAGCTGAGGTCCTGGTGGCACTCCCTTCCTGGTACTGAGGGTTGGCATTACGTTGTTACTCCGGCAGCGACTGCCTCAAGTCTACAGTGTCTTTAGAAGTGACTATGTGAATGTACAGGAATGGCAGCTAATTAATTTCTTATGAACAAACTGGTGCCTCTGGGAAAACTATAGTTATTTTAAAACAAAATAGCTTCTGAGTCGTCTTTCTGTGTTTTGTTTAAACCTTTTATTTGGGGACAGTGCAGCCAGTCTGAGGCTAAACATTCTGCCCTAGCCCCGCTGCTTAACTTTTGTAAATACTTGAAGTGTAAATATTTGAAGTTTTATTTTACCTTTTTCTGTAAATATTAGTATTTGTAACTAAAAAGTGTAGTAGTTGTGTATTAGACGGGGACAAAAACATACAGTGAGTTTCATGTTAAAGTGGTTGTTAGCATCTAGTCTGATTTTAAGTTATTGGTGAAGAAACTTAAGACCTGGACGGATTGTTTTCACAAGAATCAAACAACTTGTTAGAGATGGAAACTAAAAGCCTGAGTCTTAGTCAGGCAGTGAAATTGGTCAGCCTAGAAAATGAAAGACTTCTCAGAAGTGACTTGATTCTTCTAAGCACCCTCTCTTGCTCTGTGATGAGGTGTGTGTGTGTGTGTGTGTGTGTGTGTGTGTGTGTGTGTATTAATGTGTGCTAAGGACCAGTAAGAAAGATCGGGTTTATGTTGGTCTCACAAGTGATGATTCCAGAGAGCAATTAGCATAGTCTCGTAGTTTACATAGTGTCAGACTTGATGATTGATGGTTTCTGTGCTCTGTAGTTTAATGAGATTTAAGGAATTTTTCAAAAGCATGCTAATGGAAATACACCAGAGTGAAGTGTTATCTCTTTGGAATTTTCACATAGATAACTGCTAACATTACTATAAAAAGAAAACCGAGTCCTGGGAGCTTTAAGCTTATCATTTTGTTCCTTTGGGAAAGTGCCATCTGTCTCATGTAGAGCTGGAGAGAATTTCACTTTAATAACTAATATGCTTAACTTTTCTTTTTCTTTTTAAACCTAGCCTTGGCAAATGCCACATTGTGTATTATTGAACCTATCATGTCTGTGGAGGTTATAGCCCCGAATGAATTTCAGGGAGCAGTGTTCGCAGGAATTAACCGGCGCCACGGAGTGATCACAGGGCAGGACGGAATTGAGGACTATTTCACTCTCTATGCAGATGTAAGTACATATTGATAGTCTCACGGGTTTCTTTCACACTGTAGCTCAGGCTAGCCTGGAACTCACAGGCTGGTGCTTCAGCCTCATGAGATTACCCCTCTGGGGTCACTTTAATGAGCCACAGAAGGTAATCAGTTAGGTTTGGTTTTGGAAATTGTGAAGCAAACGGAAACATTTGCTTTGGAGTTTGTAGTTTGGAGCTTCGGCTTTGTGGCAATTTGAGCAATTCACAAAGTGCAAAGACTAAACATAGGATTCTTAATATCTTGGCTATATATATATATATATATATATATATTGGTGAATTTGTTGTTTCATAGGCATATAGTTTTTTTTTTTTTCCCATTTTAACCTTATTTGTGTAGCTGCTTTATTGTGCCTTTCTTGCACAGAGGTAAGCAGCTTTAAAGCAAGTTACACTTTACTTAAGTGCTCTTCAGAAGAGTACTGTGCACATTAATTACATCCTGACTTACATGAACAAATGCATCTCTCTCTCTCTCTCTCCTTTATAAGGCTAGTATTTAATTCCCTGATCTGTGCCTGTCTTAACTTAAATCTCACAGAGGAGACTCATGAGGAGGTCACTTTATAGATAGCCTCTAGAAAGATCATGTAAGACACAAAGGAGGGCCTGGGTGCAGCTCCGTGGTAAGCGTGCGCCCAGCCTTCTTGAGCCTCTGGGTTCTGGGCCCAACAGCACGCGCGCGCGTGCGCACACACACACACACACACACACACACACACACACAGTGGAAAAGCATTAACATTTTTCCAGAAAAACCTCGTGTGGATGTGTGACCTGGCGGTAGTGTGTAGATAAGAAGGGAAGACCATCAGTGGTGTACAGTCTGAGTAGAAAGGTTTGGTATAATTATACCTGTCTAAATAATTTTAAAATAGGCTTTCCTGTCTTGGATAAGACAGAAGTTGCTCTGGCTTTTGCGTCTTTTAAACTTAAAATTGTCAATAGAAAGCTGATTGTGAGGTATTAAATTGACATATCCCTGTATTTTCCTCAAACATTTTTCAATAAATGGTGCTAAAATATTCTTTTATGTTTGTTTTTAGGTTCCCCTAAATAATATGTTTGGTTATTCCACTGAGCTTAGGTCTTGCACAGAGGTAAGCAGCTTTAAAGCAAGTTACACTTTACTTAAGTGCTCTTCAGAAGAGTACTGTGCACATTAATTACATCCTGACTTACATGAACAAATGCATCTCTCTCTCTCTTTCTCTCCTTTCCTCTCCCCCTCTCCCTCTCCCCTTCCCTTACCTCTCTCTCCCTCTCCTCCCCATCCCCTCTCCCGACCCCCTCTCTCTCTCCTCCTCTCCTTCGCCCTCCCCCTCTCTCCCTCTCCCTTCCTCCCCCTTCTCCCCCTCCTATTTTCCCCCTCCCTGTCTGCTCTTCCCCTTCTCCCCATCCCTCTCCCCCCTCCCCCACCTCCCTCCTGATCCCCTCCCCCCCCCCCAGGGAAAAGGAGAGTACACAATGGAGTACTGCAGATACCAGCCGTGCTCACCGTCCACACAGGAAGAGCTCATCAACAAGTATTTGGAAGCTACAGGTCAACTTCCCGTAAAGAAAGGCAAAGCCAAGAACTGACTCTCCTCACTTTGAACACTGACTTCGAGACTGCCAGGCTTCGGGCCGGGCTCTGGCTGAATGAGCTCTGGTGGCGGAAACAAGTTTGGGGGCCCCTGCTGGCTCAGGTTCAGGAGCTTCCACATACACACGCAGAGGACAGCTATGTGTATTTAAACCGTATTGACTATTTTTATTGTTTAGTAAAAGACCTTAAATAAAATTATATTATTACTGAAGTATATTTAATATTATTTAAGGGAAGAAGAGAATAATTTTCAGCTTAAAATATAAATTTACTTTACTTTTTTTTTTTTTTTTTTTTTTTGACATAGGGCTGTGTAGCCCAGGTTAGCCTCACAACTCACGCTCCTCTCACCAAGTGGTAGGGTTGTGGGCATGCAACACTGTGCACATGTATGTACATCTGTGGTTTTGTGTGTGAATGTACATGCCAGAGGTTGGCTTTTGTAATTGCCCTCCCGTTTAATTGTTTGAGGTAAAGTCTGTCAGTAAGCCTGAAGCTTGTGTGCTGTTGAGCAGAATGTCCCAGTGATCCTCCTGCCTCTGCTCCCCAACCCTGGGATACAGGCGTGTGCCAAGCCCAGCTGTTTTCACATGGGTGCTGGGGGCCTGACCTCGGGTGCTCACGCTTGCCTGCCCAGCGGTTTACTGACCGAGACACCTCTTCAGCTCCCCTTTTTTGTTTTTAAATCATGTGATGTGACATACAGAAAAGCTGGAAAAACAGTACAGAATCGCCATGTAGCTTCTGCTGCTTCTGTTCCAGAGGCAACAGTTCTCAGTGGTTTGCTTTTCACATTGTTTCTGTGACATACATTGGTACTGTAAAAGTTGCTCTCTTAGGCTATGAAAGTAAATGTTGTACCTCATGACATTTTGTGGATGTCTTAGTGTTTCTATTCCTGCACAAACATCATGACTGAGAAGCAAGTTGGGGAGGAAAGGGTTTATTCAGCTTACATTTCCATGTTGCTGTTCATCACCAGAGGAAGTCAGGACTGGAACTCAAGCAGGTCAGGAAGCAGGAGCTGATGCAGAGGCCATGGAGGGATGTTTCTTACTGACTTGCTTCCACTGGCTTGCTCAGCCTGCTCTCTTATAGAACCTAAGACTACCAGTCCAGGGGTGGCACCACCCACAATGGGTCCTCCCCCCTTGATCATTAATTGAGAAAATGCCCCACAGCTGGATCTCATGGAGGCACTTCCCCAACTGAAGCTCCTTTCTCTGTTATAACTCCAGCTTGTGTCAAACACAAGAACCAGCCAGTACAGTAGGGTATCATTTAATGAGGCTTTCTGTTTAAAAGAGAATTGTTATGATCTTACTAGAGCACTTTCAGAGTCTTGGTTGGGCTATGAAATACTAGAGATGGCAAGTGGCTTCAGTCTGTGGCTTCTCCAAAGGTATAACCACCTCTGTGTCAGGGCACAGAATTGGTGCAGTCTTGTATCAGAGAAGGATAAGGCGTTTACTTCTGCTCTCTTCATTTGTATTCATAGATTCGGATAAGATAGGATTTGCAGAGCTGCTGCTTCATCATTGTGATAGAGTGTAGTTCAGCTGAGTCCTCAGAGTTTGGTCTGTATTGTATTCCTTAAGATTAAGAAGGAACAAATGTTAAGATTTGGTTTTCAGAATAAGTTGGCTTTTCTTAGGCTGTTCTGTATCCTTTTAGGAATTTTTTCACCCCCAAACTGCTGATGCCACATACATACCCTAGTCTGTTATACTTACTGCATAAAACTAGATAATAGATAAATGTTATTTCCTGTGAGGTGTTTGCCAGCCTCTCCTATGGCAAAGACTAGCCTTGAGTTCTCCATCTTCCTCGGGCCACCTCCCACTGCCACCTCAGATGTGCTGTGTCAGAGATCTGCACCACCTTTTACAGAGTTTTTGATTTGTAGACTGTAATTTTAGGATAAAATTTGATGGCCTGCTTTTTAAGTTAGACGCATTATCTAATCTAATTCGTGTGACCCTGTAAATGCTGTGTCATAACAAGAGCAAACATACAGAGATAGTAGATTCTTTGAAGGCCGTGCAATCATTAAGTTTTCAAATAGATACTGTGGTTCCGTGTATTCAGGAGCTCCATGTCCTTACGAATGTCTGTGGCTGTACCAGAGCACCAAGCCTGGGGAGGGCCTTGCCTTAGGTACTATGAATATATTCTCAGTAAGGAACCAGTCTCATAGAATATAATGCAGTCTCTGGATATTGAGAATAATCAGAAAAGTAGGCAAAATTGAGTGTGTTTTTAATTTGCTAAATATTCTGAAGGTGAGTTCAAGGCCAACCTAGTCTACGTGAGGAGTTCCAAGCCAGCCAGGGCTACACAGTGAGACCTTGGAGACAAAGAGGGGGCAGAGGGAGAGAAGTTAAGTTATAATAAGTGTCCTTGGTATCTAATCCATTAGTGACATTACATAGGCAGTGGCGTGGCCCCACCTGGGAGTGGATAGAACAGGATCCCGTAGGAACGGACCCAGGAGCAGGGCCCACTTCTGTTGCTAGCTCATTAGATTAGTGATGGACGATGGTAAAGACCAAACAAGTAGATAGCATGGAAAAGTAATGTGGATATTAATAAATGAGGATTTTTATGCCTCTATCATGAAGTATCATTTTAGCTAATTTAAAGAAAGTGTTAGTTGTGTTGGGGAGAGGAGAGGCCACACTAGAGGCCTCACTAGCGACTGCTGTGGCGGCACTGTCCTCACTCACTTCAGAGTTCTTCGGAGCTTTCAGTGAGGACTCGGTTCCATCTCCAGGTATCCAGGCTCCCTGGGCCATTTCCGGTTGATTCCAGCATGCACTGGATGTTAAAGATCACTGCAGGGTCACCTGCTCATAGGCCCAAGACATGGAACTTTTTTTTGTTGCAATTCTAATGTATAATATCAATATTCTTTTGTGTGATACCACATTTAGGCTATTGTCCCATCAGCTGATAACTGACATTAAAGAAATACATTTGAGTTTTCTCTTATTCTTTTTCTCCCTGCTTAATTGTGTAGCTTGTGAATCAACAAAATTTGATCAGTTTTGAAAATTAGGAATTTTTGCATTTAGTATTTTAACATATGGAATCTTTAATCTGACGCAGCCACCAGAAAGGAGTGAACTGCGACATGTTGGAATTACCCCATTGCAGAAGGAAGCTCTTTACATTGTTGAAATGATACATTGAAGAATTTTAAGTCTTCAGCTAATTTTGCAGTGTTTCACTGCAGTTGACAACTCGTACCCCCAGAAATTCCAGGGAGTACGTGGTGGAGCGTGGTGGCTGAATCTTGCTCAAAGTTAGAGAGGGTCACAGAACTGACCAGTTTCTAAACTGAGAAAAATCAGTGGAATAAAGTATGGTGTCTTGAAGGACTGACATTCAAGTCCAAGTATAGACATTTAAACTGACCTTCAAATGAACTTAGAGTTCCGTTGCTGGGAACAGCCACAGCAGCTCCTATGTGAGAAGGCATTTATTTAATTGGAGCTGGCTTATAGTTTCAGGGGTTTGATTCATTCATTATCATGGTGGGAGCATGGCAGCACACAGGCAAGCTAGGTACTAGAGAAGTAACAGAGTTCTTCATCTGGATATGCAGACAGCAGGAAGAGAAACCTCAACGCCCCCCACCCCCCCAGTGACATACTTCCTCTAGCAAGGCCACACCTCCTAATCCTTTCAAATAGTGCCACTCCCTGGTGACCAAGCATTCCAATCTGTGAGCCTAAAGGAGCCATTCTCATCCAAACCAGCATGTGTAGTATCTAAGTCCGAAAAATTGAAACTGAGTAGAATAAAAATCCCGGTGCTACTTTTGATATACCTTGAAATCCCGAAAGTTCTGGAGGCATTCAATGCATGTGATGCCAAATGCAACTGTGGCTGGCTCCGTGACTCGGGATTTACACTCCTAAGGCAAAGAGGGCTTGGGGACTTCAGTTTTTACTTTATGCCGATGCAAATGAAGTAGTCGCTCTGTTGTTAGCCCGGGAAATCAATGTTAATGGAATCAATCTCACCTCGGCGCCGTTAGGAAAGATGCCCTGGCAGTGGCACTGAGTCTCAGCTGCTCGGCCTTGTGGGCTTTGCACATGGCTCCCCGTCACACTCCAAACCAAAATTAGCCTGTTCGAAGGTTGTGTTGTTTATGGTCGCTTCTAAGCCTAGTGGAGAATGTCTTTGGAAAGTAGGAAAGACCTTATAATATCTCAGAGATGCAAAGAGCGACCTTCTGCCATGGGATAATTCTAGCATGGCGCAGTTCGCTCCTGTCTGGTGGCTGCCAAATTTAAGATCCCGTATGTTAAGATGAAATACCTTAGAGGAGGGTGTTAAAAGAAGAGTTCCCAGGACAGCCCCGTGCTGTCATGTACATAGTATAGTGCTCATAGGATCTGTGTTGAAAGGTCGTTTAGGGAACTTCAGTTAGAAAACCCGTCTGTTAGCTCAATTCTGGCACAGTGCAGTCATTTGGGTGTTTTTAAAAAGCACTTTGTCTTCACTATTGCCCAGGTGGGAGACTCTCTGGTGCCTTCAAGGATTTTGCAGAGGATTTAGAACTTGTTGAAAAGAATGGATATTGGGGAGGTAAACAGAAAAAAAAAAAAAAAAAAAAAAAAAAAAGGAATACACAAGTACCCTTGTCTAAAATGTTTATCTGTACAGTGAACTTTCTCATTATCTGATGGTGCAGACTAGGTATTATGGTCCATGTTTAGTAATTACCTTGACAGTGATAAGGAAATGGTGTTCTCTCTGGAAAACCATTTGGACAATTTTGGTCTCACCTAGGAATATGACTCTGGGGATTTCGGGCAGTAGCAGCTGGACACAGCTCTGCCGGCCACGTGAGCATTGGGGTGAACAGCTGTGGATGATGTTGCTGAACTGGGCTGTTTAGGGCGG
Organism: Apodemus agrarius; assembly: GCA_964023405.1. Taxonomy (NCBI): domain Eukaryota; kingdom Metazoa; phylum Chordata; class Mammalia; order Rodentia; family Muridae; genus Apodemus; species Apodemus agrarius. The sequence continues at coordinate 101,306,566 of OZ030007.1, read as the reverse complement.
GTGTATTAACTGCATTTCAAGCCTCTGGGATTTTCAACTCTAGGCGGGCAGTCTGGAACACGGCCTCAGCCATCCTAAGGCTGCTTCTGTGTGCTTTCTCATTTTGAGGCTGATGCCTCCCAGTCAGTCAGTGGCCCAGGATCCTGGCTCAAGGGTTTAAGGCAGTGACATAACTGTGAGAGGCCAGAGACGGCGACATTGCCTGGCTGAGTGCTTTCCGCCCTGAGGAGGTTCATCACTGAATTTGATCGTTATGTATTATGTTGTCTTTTATAGATTATTTACACCAACACTGGGTCCTGGGTGTCCTGATGAATAAAAATAAGTATCTGGACTTTCTGAGCTATATCAATGTTTCTTTAAGTGTGTGTCATGTGAGACAGTATGCTACTTATAAGGTTTGAATCAGAATTGGGATTTGGCTTAATTCCAGGTTAGCCCAAATTTTCCATGCATACCAAAGCTTATAAACACATTTTATTATTTAGAAATATAAACATTTATTTGGAAGTGGGTAGGTATCATGTTAAAAGGAACTATGTGCCTGAAATTAGCAGTTAATGTTTCTCCACCATTTACTTTTACTGAAAAAAAGTTGACATAGTAAGAACAATTTAGCAACATAAAATAACCATAATACATCCAGAATAATGAAAAACACAAACTCAAAACAAAACACGAAACCTTTTTCCAAAGCAGTTGTTGGTGCCTGCTGCGTGGTGGATGGCCTGAGCCTGTCAGGCCCAATCAGGGTGCTTGTGGAAGTTCAGGACCGGGGCAGGTCAGGGGAGAAACGAGGCAGGAGTGAGACGAGGCTAGTGGAGTCGTTTTGTTCAGAATATAATGGAAGCCGATCATTTCTTCTCTTTAGAAATTACTGAACTCTGTTGGTGCCATAGCTGATGCTTCCTCGTTTCCAGAGGCTTCTTCTGGGCTCTGTGGCTCTTGACAATGGTAATTTACTTTGAGGGGTTTACCGGGGTACCAGACCAAGTGAATGCGGCAGGGAATGATTTCCTAGGAAGTAAAGGCCAAAATATTATAAACTTGAAAAACTTAAAATAAAAACAATTCGACAGACAACTTCGCATCTTACCTGTGTGGCAAATTCATGAAGTAGAACAGTGAAGTCAAAGTCAATGCTGTCATCATCGGTTTTCTAGAGAAAGGAAAACAGTATAAGAAACACCACAGATTGGGTGAGTTCCGGATGTGTGAGGCTGTGCCACGTGACTCCTGTGGGTGGGGCCTTCCAGCTCTGGCTGAAGCACCATTGTGGTGCTCCAGACCAAGTTTCTGAAGTCACGGGCTCTGTCACTCAGTTCCATAGAAGTTCTTGAAAGTCCTTAAAGCTTTTTCTCTCTGGCATTTATGGGTTTGGCTGAAGTCTGTGAGGATAAGGAGAATCTGGCAATCTTTGGGACCTGGTTACTCTGATGTGTTGACTGTACTCTACTCTGAGAGCCTGGAGAAAAGCACACTTTCTACACACAGGGCCTACCGGGGGCCACATGCTCCTGGCAGTCACACATGGCCTCGTGATTCTTCTGTCTTACAGGATTCAAACCTAGGTCTGATTCCAGCCTCCATGTCCTTCATAGGTACTGCATGAAGCCCTCCCATAGTGTTGCTAAAACCAATATGTTAGGTATGTTTCTGCTGGTGGGCAGTTGTCCTCACAAGCTTTGTTTGTTTTCTGTAAACTTTAATAGTCAATATCTTAGTTAATTTTTTTTCTATTTCTTTTCTTTCTTTCTTTCTTTCTTTCTTTTTTAAGATCAAAGGCACTTTTCCCTTTACTAGTAAAACTAGGATTCTTTTCAAAACCTTCAGTCTTTAGAATATAGCTCCCGTCTTCTACGGGGCTTTTAATGAAACTACTAGAGGATCTGAAGGGGCGGTGATGAAACGGGGCTTGGTGGGGGCTTTGTCTTTGCGTTTCTTATCCGTGGAGGTTTTCCCAAGTCTTCTGCACTAGGCGAAGAGAGAACAGTAGAGGAAGATGCCAGAGGGGCGGATACATCAGACACTGCTCTTGGATGTGACTTTTCTCGCACTACTGGGAAGGTTTCTCTCTGGCCTGGCAGTATAGTATACACAGGGGTGTTCAGACAATTGAGGCACACAGTCAGAATTCACCAGGGAAAGCCGTCTTTCATTAGAGAATAAGTTACCAGCACTCCTTTCACAGTTACCCTTCTGTATCTGCGGGCTGTGCAACCAAGAATAGGAAAGAGAAATTCTGAGCATGTGCAGGCATGTTTTGTTGCTGTTCCCTAAATAGAACAGAGTAACAGTTGATCGGGCCTCTGTACGGTACGTGGGTAAACTAGAGATAAAGCACATCAGAGAATGAAACGGGAGGCTTAGGAACAGATTCTGCGCTTGGGCCACGCCCCACAGATGCAAGGCGCCAGCTCTCAGTCTGTGTCATTTGGACAACTGTCTTTTCTTTGGAAGGAAAAGTTCATCTTTCCAGGTTGCCCATCAGTAGAGAACTGTTTCTCGAGGTCTGGCTTTCCCAGATATTCTCACACCTTTAAAATTGATTTTATTTACATCTTTTCAAGGAAGCACCTTCTTATTCTGCTTTTGAACATAACATTTTTTCAATGTGTGTATCTTTGAGGTACGGTCTTATCCTGGCCTGGCACTCTGAGGCTGAGGCAGGTTGAACTCCTAGCCTTCCTGCTCCTACCGTAAATAACGAGATTACAGGCAAGCGCTACCATGCCTGGCTGTAAAAGCAGCATTTTTGAATGAAATTATGGTGGTCTTCAAGTTTTAGGTAAAAACAGACTGGGCTTTATATAAATAATTGAACTCCAACTTTCCTTATCTGTTTTGCTCAAACCTCAGAGTAGTCCCTAAGACTGTGGGTGATTCAGAGAGCCTGCCTCGAATGCCTGAAGCTATAGGTTCATTCCCCAGCAATGACAAAAAGAAAGGTATTAACCATGATGAATGTGTAAGTTAATTGTAATCTACTGTGCCTACGATGTTCCTTACTAAAGTCACCCATGATGAATGTGTAAGTTAATTATCTGCTGTGCCTACAATGTTCCTTACTAAGGCCACTGAAACAAGCTTGCACTACTGCCCTGTATGCGTTCTTCCTTCAGAAGGGTGGGCCCTTGAAACCAAGGCCAAAGCACAGCGTGTTACAGAACTGCAGGGGTAAACAATATGCCTCTCAGTCTGCCCTCACCACACCAAGCCCTGCCAAGAAGTCATTATTTTTAATATTATTCAGAAATAACCTCTTTAGCTTCTATTCAAATTATCACAATGCCGAGTGCTTATATTCTAGATTGATGGTGATTTATTATTATTATTATTATTTATTTCTGTAACTCAGCACTTTAATCTTCCTGGAAACCATGAGGGAGCCTTGTCTGACCCCATTTTTTTCGACCTCCCTCCCCCACGTCCCCTCCATCTTCTAACGGGAGAGACTAAGCCCTAATAGAATCAATGTGGTTTTAGTAGAGTAAGTAGGCTTATGCTATTAATATACGTGATCGAAAAGAGACTTCTCAGCAGAGTAGATATGGCTGGTGAGGTCATTTCTGTTCTGTGTCTTGGGCTGGTGGAGGGAGAGCACAGCTGGACTGAGGTCTGGAAGTGACTAATCGTGGGGGGCAACCTGGCAGACACTTAGGGTCAGGGTTGGATAGTTTTGAGTGTGAGATGGAAACTTAAAGCTTCTCTGGAAAGTTGGGTGGATGGTGTTTTGTTGAACCAAAACATGAAGGAATGTTTCGTTAAAGCGGACACGGGTGAAAGACTAAAGCAGACTCGAACAGGAACGTTTTGCTGAAGCAGACAGGTGAAAGGATGTTCTGCTAAGACAAGCTCCCGAAAGGCCTTGCGATGAAGGCTTCTTCGCGGCTGGCACACATGTATTGGTCTGCCTTCCACTGCGCAGTTGAGCTGCCTTTGTCAGAACTCCACAGAGAGAAACGCACCAAAACACTTGTGGTGGCGTGCTGCAGCTTCTCGATGCTTCTGAGCCCGCGGGCTGATTGGCCGAGTGACGTCACCTGAGACAGACGCCATGCTGGGGCAGGACCGTGGAGGACAGGTGACATTTACAGGGTATACACAGGACTCGGGGGAGAGTGACAGGCTGCGCTAGGCTTGCTTTCAGAGCTGTGCAACGCTTGTGGGTCTCGCATCTTCTCTGACCTTCCCTGAGAGAGGCACAGCCAAGAACTTCTCCTGGAGTCCCTCTTGGTCCCTCCCGCTGACTGGGGCAAAGGCTGAGGCCTGGCTGTCTCTGCTAAGTAGCGACACCGTTGCTGATTTGTGTTTGCTATCCGGACTCTACTGAACTGGACTGCTGGTGTACCCTTGAAGTGTTTTTGAGTGGACTGAGCTGCTGCTGCTGACCTGTGAACTGAACTGCTGATTTCTGGACAACACAGACAGGAGTTGCTCCAAAGAACCTTTCTGAACAGGTCCACTCCCCACCCCACCCCACCACCCCCACCCCTGGACCCCCATAGCCTTTCTTTCTCACTGCCTCCGGTGGGTGGTGGGCTACAAGGGAGGTTAAAGTGTTTAAGAACCATCATTAAAAATGGGTTTTGAAAAGATTAAAGTCACAAGAATGATTACAAGATTTGGTCCTGTTGGGTTGGAATCAGAATAACGTGCAGTTTTACTTTCGCCGAGTCATAACGAAGGCAGATGGGGGGGGGATAGTGAAAATGGGTATCCCCATTTTCCCTAGCTGATACACTCCCCTCTCCTTGGCACAGTCCCTGGTATTGGAAATGCCATTGGTTCTTCAGGTCTAAGGAGATGATGGTGGCTGTGTGACGGGTCATGTTCATATAGGGCTTTACGTTTAGTTTGTATTTCCTTATACCATTGCACTAGCAGGGAAGTTTAACCCTGAGAATTCAGGTAAGAATTCTCACCCAGAAAGTTTGAGGGGAAGTGACAACCATCCCACCTCACGTAAACTTCCTGCCCTGATAAAGTGGTCTTGGCTTTACCAGCTCCACCCCTGATGGAGAGAGAGGGAGGGAGACTTAACAAAAGACTGCCTTGTTCTATAGCAATAATCAATTAGAGGGTAATTGCTGTTAAAAAGCACTCTCTGAAAAGATCAGTAAAGAAGGAAAAAAAAAGCTTGAGTTCTATTTGATGCCTGTTTTACAATGGTCTTTGGAAAGCAGACAAAATTATTATTAGCTTTAAAAATGCCAAACGTTTGGCAAGATCCTCAGAAAATACTGATGACCCATCCATGGGTGAATCGAGAAAATGTTCCCTGTTACCGAGCACATCTCACAGCTGGTTTGGCTTTCACTCTCGAAAAACGCCTCTCTGCCTATGTCACATGGACCTGGGGACATTCCCAGCCCCAGTCGAAGGCGACTCCTTGCTGCTTCCCTCTGCTAAGAACACGCCCTTGCACAGATCCCCGCACTAACCGGCCGGTCCACCCCACGTTCCCAGCATTCCTCTCACCCTCAGCGCAGGACTCTGTGTTCTCTGGGAGGACATAATGGATCCCTGAGAACCGAGACCGTCTCCCACCCGTGTTGGTGTCATCTGTGACTAGTGTGTGGCTCTGGTGTCTGCCTTTCCTCCAGGTGCACTCTGCTGCCTGCTCTAAGGTAGGAGGAGCACCAGGCTAAGTCTTATGTAACTCTATGGATACCACGGCTTGTGAGCTCTCCCAGTCCGTGGTTTTAAACACCATCATCACGGCACGATCACAGCCATCCATGCCTGTCTCTTTAAACACAAACCTCTATGGTTAGATGACTGTATAGACTGTCTTCTCACCACAAATCAAGGCAGCTTCCTCTAAGACTGTTCTGATGGCTTTTCTAATCAATGAATAGAAACTCTCCTTCCAGGTTCAGGCCTAAGACTCATCCTTTACCTCTGACGGTTGTCTGACATTCTTTTTTTTTTTGTTTTTCGAGACAGGGTTTCTCTGTGTAGTCCTGGCTGTCCTGGAGCTCACTCTGAAGACCAGGCTGGCCTCGAACTCAGAAATCCGCCTGCCTCTGCCTCCCAAGTGCTGGGATTAAAGGCGTGCGCCACCAATGCCCGTGTCTGACATTCTTAAACAACCGGTAAGATAACTACAGTTGCCAGTCCACCCGAACCCAGCTACTCCACGGCCTCCATTGCTGCCCCCTGGTCCAGGCTTCCTGCTTCCTCCCTTGTTTCATGGTAGTCTGTTCTCAGAACGGAGCCAGAAAGATCCCGGGGAAATCACATCTGCTAATCGGATAAAGCCAAGCCTGGGCCAGTGACGCCTCCAGACGTACACGGACAGAGGACAGACACCCTCCACTTCCTGCCAGTCCACCTCATTTCCTGCAGACTCTCAGCGCACCCTGTAGAGCCACACACACACACACACACACACACACACACACACACACCACCACACACACGGTGCTGCTCCGTCTACTCATCAGCCGCCCCGCGGCCGAGGTTTCCTGTCTCAGATTCCCTTCTCTGGCTTTCTTATTTTATTTATTTATTTACTTTTTTTTTTGGTCTTTTGAGCCTTATATTAGACAAGATATACAAACCCTTATTAAAAGATAAAGAATATACAAATTACTGAAACCTAAAATGAAATTGAGGATAAAATAACAGACAATGAAGAAATTAAAGACATAGTTTTAAAAAAAGGGTGCATTCCACCAAATTGGAAATTATAAAATAAATGGTTAATTTCTTCAATAGATTCCACTTACCAAAAATAAAATGAAACTTAAAAAAAAACCAACTTCAGACATAAACACCTAGGAAAACAGAATTAATTAAAAATATGTCACCTATATGAGCCCAAGTCTTTTAGTTTTAGGGTAGAATCCTACCAGACTTTCATAGAGGATTTCACAAGAATACTTCTCAATGTATTCAACAATATAGAAACAAAAGAAATATTAGCTAATTTACTTTTGAACCCATGATTTCTCATATATCCAGTCAGTATAGACTAAGCAATAAAAGAGAATTACAGACCAACTATCCTTAAAACCACAGATGCAAACATACTTAATAGACAAAACAAAACAAATAAAATACAAAACACATCAAAAGACCATCCACCATGATCAATGACGAAGGCTTCATTCTAGAAACAATGATGGTTCAATATAATGGGATTAAAGTGTAAGAACAATCAAGAATTGATCATCTCCTAAAATGATGTAAAATGGCAATAATCAACAACACTTTATGAAAAACTCTTGGAGTGATTAAGGATACAAAGCATATGCCTAAACATAAAAATATCACTTTACAGCAAGCCTAGAGCCAACATTAAATTAGCTGGACAGAAATTCAAATTAATTCCACCAATTCCCAAACTAGACAAGGTGGCCCATTCTCTCCATATCAATCTATACAATATATTATATAAAAGTTTAGCTAGAGAAAAAAAAAACTAAAGAAGAAGGTAATCTAAATTAGAAAGGCAGAAGTAAAATTATCTTTCTTTGAAGATGATATAATTGTATGCATAAGTGAACCAAAAGGCAATTCCTAGAGCTGATGAACACTGTCAGAAAAGTTGTTGGACACATGATTAACTAAAAAAGAAAGTAAAAAATTAATGGCCTTTGTATGTCAAAATGAGTTTGAAAGTGCAAATAATATAGTTATAAAATTGAATTGATTGTTCAACATTCGTAGAATTTCTCTACAGTATGAATAGTTTCCTAATGATGAAGACTACAGAGGTGTACAAAGGGTTCCTTCTCTTGCTTTTTGAGCCTGTAGGTTCCTGCTCCAGTGCCAGCTCTGGCTGGTTCCATTGGCCTTACTTTACTATGGAAGTTGCCTTTCGAGATCCTGGATTTCCCTCTCCCTGTCTCCCCTCCCCATCCCCTCCCCCGCCTCCATCCCCTCCCCCCACCGCCCCGAGCACTTCCCATCACGGTTTGATACATACTCATCGCTTTATTAGCTCTTTATTTGACTTTTTCCCCCTAGAATGCACCTATTAAAGTCAACCGCTGCCTCCTCAATCCCTAAAACAACACCAGGCCCTTGCAGTCACCCAGATATTTGCTGAGTGGATGAAATGTAATTGCAGCTCTCGCCGGGCAGGCCGCTGTTCAGTCAGTTGAGCCCAGAGCACTGGTGCGCACCCACCGGCTCGGCTAGTGTTGGGGTTCTTACCAGCTGCTTCACACTGCTGAGCTGGACCAGGTAGTAGTGCAGAGACTGGGTCGTCTTCTCCCACATCACGTACGAGCTGCCGAGGAAAGCCAAGTCCCACAGGGGCCTCAGGGCGGGCTCCACGTGCCCGTGACTGTCTGAGAGAACAAAGAGGCGCATTTGTACTAAGACTTTTTAAAGACAAGATCTGAGGGACTTGAGGAAAGACGTCAGGGATGCGGTATTGAATCATCTCACGGCCGTATCCTGACTGGCACATGTGGTTAAGATGGCCCCTGTGCCCCAGTTTGCTACACCAAGAGTATAAACTTACTCAATGGCACTATGCACATACAAACCAATGCTACAGCGACATTAAACATTAATCTAGACATATGCTAACTGAGACAACCTTAACTTGGTGAAAAAGTCCACCACCATCTTCTTGTTACATGCTGGCTTGGCCTGAAAGCCAGTGCCACTTGTCCTTTAATGACTGGCTGTAAGGCTGAAAGGGCAGCTTTCCAGTCACTGTTTGAACGCATGGGAAAAAAATGGATGGGTTTCTCCTCTGCCGTTTGTTTCTGAACCTTTTGTTTTCTTTAATTCAGCAAACACTTAAAACCCACTCAATATCAGACTTCAAGAGGTAAGGATGCGATGATTAATTACTTTTAGAAAGTCAAACTTTAGCGATTCATTTCTAGGGTGAGGTCACAGATCACCATGGTGTACAGGTTGGTGGAGACAGCCTCTGTTAGGGCCTGCCAGCAGCGCGGTACCACAGGAGGGCAAGTGTGTTAGGAAAAGTGAATTTTAGCATAAATCCTACTGGTTGGTAGAACAGTTGAATGGTCTGTGGTGATACGCCAGTCAGAGATTACTCCCTGATGACGTCGGTGCCTGTGGGCGGCATAGAGGCACAGCTGATGCGTTCTTAGAAACCGTAGAAGGACAAACAGGCAGGGGCGAGGTTTCTTCCGGCTGGAGAGTTTGAGGGAAGGCTCCAAAGGAGCGAGATTTTTTTTCAGGGACTTGAATCCTGGTCTTGTAAGACCGGGGGGTGCAGTGAGGGATGGCAGAGCCAAGGAGGACCCTGCAGGCTCAGACTGGTCTTGACGGGGCATGGATAAATGTATGGCCTCGTACTATGAATGGCCTCATGTGCAGAACCAGCAGACACGGACTGCTGTACAGGATGCTGTACAGTCTGTACAGGATGGGCAGGAGGAGAGTGAAGTCTAAGACCCAAGAGGAACTTTTGGGGCAGTCCCACAGACAGAGTGGCTGACTGAGTTCGAAGACAGCAGAATGGGCCCCAGAGGGTTTCTGGAGGCCAGCTTCATAGGAAGTGGCAAATAATTAAATGTTAAGAGATGGGGATGGCAATGACCACCTTTTCTATCCACCCTAGAACAGTCATACAGTTAAAGACAGGCACATACAGACCTGTGGGACAAGGACCCGTTGAGCTGTGGTATTAGACGTATGAAGTCTGCGGTTAAGAAAAACCATAGAAGTGGATGATGAAATAGTTTCAGTTACTTAGAGTATAGAAGATGGGTTAGGAATGGCTGGAGCAGAGCAAGGTGAAGAGAGTCGCTCTCTGAAGGGTGGACAGGGAGAGGAAGGGAAGGGGCAGTGGCTCTGTGGAGCATTTGAGAGCATGGGGGAAGCTGGAGAAATCAGAATCCAGGATAGAAGGGAAAAGATCCTGGGCTGGAGAGACAGCTTAGCAGATGAGAGATGGGCTGTTCTTCCAGAGGACCCCGATTCCATGCCCAGCACCCACATGGCTAGCTGTGCAACCTTGTGTAACTCTAGCCCTCAGGGATCTGGTGCTGTCTGGCCTCCATGGGTGTTGTACATGTGTGGTGGAAAGACAGGCATGCATGCAGGTAAAACACCCACACCCATAACAATAAAAACCTTTAAATAAAGAGTCTTGGATGAGAGAGCTTGGGCAGATGAGAGCGGGTGGGGTGTAAAGTTGTGGAAGGAGAAGAACTTGCCACCCAATCCAGAAGCCCCGAGTTTAATCCTCGGACTGCACACAAAGGTGGAAGGAGAGAGCTGACTCCACAAAGCTAGCCTCTGCACCCCACTCCTCACCACCCACAGAACTGAAAATAAGTAAAACTTAGAATTTGATGAAGCAAAAGTCTCATGCTCAGTAGAGCAGACGGGAAATTGTCTCACTGCAAATGCAAGAGGCAGGCATGCCCTGCCTGCAGAAAGGCAAAAGCTCGCACAGGGCTGTTTGGAAGAGACCATGAAGACATCGGCAGGAATGAGTGCTGGGGAGGGGGGGCTGGCACTTGGTAAGTGCTTTTAGGAGAAAGCCCGTTGAGAGTGAGGCTGAAAGCCTTGCTCTCCTCCTCTGCCGCCGTTACACGGCTGCGTTCAGGGCTTGCCTCTCATCACGCTCTTCCGTCACCATCCAAGTACTGCACACTCAGAACTGTGCACTGCCGTACCCCGTCAGCTCCTCGAGGTGACTAACCGGTCCGTCCTGCCAGGACATGCTGGTCAACAGGGAGCTGTGAGCTTGAGGCAGTTACTGTAGAGACACTTCAGACGTCTGCTGTCTAGCAGAATTACTGGTATCCCGAGGATGCGTTTGTAGGGTGGAACCATTAGGGTTCCAGGATGTGCTCTGCAGGACGGCAAAGCCAGGACGGTGACAGGAACACCTCTCTGCAGCAGCTCACTCTCGGGGCCCTGGCCACCTTTGCCCTGTCTTTTCCAGTAGCTGAAACTTTCTCCACGCGGCCCACCGACACTCACTCTATCTTACTGTGGCTTTAGATCTGTGATAGCCAAACGCGTTACCCCGGGAGACTAAAGGGCCACACTAAATGCTGTCGGCAGTGAGGACACGGGACAGGGTGAGTGCTCCCGACCAGACACGGCAGGATGGGAACTGTGTAGCTCCTCAGGTCCTTTCTTCTGCTCATACATCATGTTCATCTGTAAGAAGCTCGTGAACGGACCAGAGAAAGTGAAACCATCATAATAAAAGCAGAAGGGCTTGGGGCCGTGAAAGGCAGCCTGTTTTCTGGTCAAGCTGGGTTTAAACCCCGGAGACCCAGCAGGTGTTCCTGCAAGGGACCGAAGGCCGTTTGCCATGCTCTCAGACACTGGCCATCAGTCATGTAAGGCAATGCCCCAAGCCCCTGGTATCCTGTCTGGACTCCACCCCCACAGTTACCTGGCAACAGCCAGGTAGGCCCCTCCACCCAGGTACCTGGCAACAGTCAGGTAGGCCTGGCCTACCATAAAAGGGGCTGCTTGCCCCCTCCTCTCTCTCTTCTCTCTTGCCCTCTGGCTCCCCCTTTTTCATATTCCCTTCCCCCTCTCTCCACGTGGTCATGGCCGGCATTACATTGTCCTGCTTATTAATTGCACTACGAAGTTCAATACCCTGCATTAACTACTGACTAGGAACTGCTAAGACTTGAACCCATTACCCCAGGCCTGTCTCCATAGCTGGAGTCAATCTAAAACCAACCCTTTTGGGATTTTTTTCTAGAAGTGATTATAAATTCAATTGATTACAAACATCCACTGTTACTTGGTTCCAGCTACTGAGTATATTAAAAAAAAAATCATCTTCCATTTAAAACTGGATAAGAATTAGATTATAGGGGCAATACTATTGAACAAAAGTACATTTTCCAACAAATAATAGAATAAAATTTAGAAGCCCAACATAATGTGTGATTTGTTAAATCATAACATTATAATGAAAGTTCATGTCTTTTAAACAAAATAATTGTATTTTGTACCTCTTCTTGATAGTTTGTTCCTTCTAAGAATCTAGGACGACTGCCTCATTAAGGCTTATCCTGCACTCATTCAGTGACACAGGACTGTGCCCTTGAAGGACATATGAGAAACCATGAAGTCATTATTATACAGCTCACCTTATTGACCCATGAACTTGCAGTACGATGCCCCCGGCCTGTTCAGCCTTCACACGGACTCTGGTGTATCTGTCTAGTAAACCAACCCTTGATCCTAAATAGACAATTTTGCGTGCACGAAGACACAGCACCACGAAGCATTTACTGAATTCACAGTCAACGCAGAGCTCACATTTTTGTGGATGAGAAGTGTCCTCCACTATGACTGAATTGTTTATATATGTTTGTGTGTGGGCACATGTGTATCTGTGCTTGTCTATGTGTGTGTCCTGGTCCATGCCTGGAGGCCAGAAGAGGGTGTTTGTGGGATATCTGGCTTCCTCCGTGGGTGACCAAATCCAAACTCTGTTCCCCATGCTTGTTCGGAAAACACTCTTTGCCTCTGAGCTGTCTTTCCAGCCCCAAGATTTTTTTTTTTTTAACATTTTACAGTAGCCAAATTTAGGCAGACTGTAGTTGTAGTATAGCCCCATATGAGTGTTCAGGACTTAATAAGTGAACAAGGTCTAAATGAATGGTTCTACCGAAAAGCATTCCAAAGCTCATAAGAATGAGGCAAATACGTCTAGAAGAAGTCCTATACGTCAGCGGTTAAGAGCCGGTACTTCTCTTGTAGAAGAAAGTCTACACCAAGCAGCCTTCAACCACCTAGAACTCCAGCTCTGGGGATCTGCTGTCCTCTTCTGACTCCATGGGCATGTTCACACACATGCACACACACATATACACATAATTAAAACTCGTTTTTAACGGGCAAATGAGCCAACCCTATTTCCCAAACTAAAAGGGGAAATAAGGCCGCCCTGCACCTATGGAGTTCTAAATAGTCCTTAGTTCACTAATTCCAAGCAGCACGAATATCTTCAACACTATATTCTGAATTCTCATGGTTCTTTGGCTTAAGATTTGGTCCTAGTTGTCAATGAGGTACTGGATGGGAGTCACTGAGACTCTAATGTCAGAAATGCAGGCCGGTCTTCATTGCTGGTGTTTAGTCAGTGTCAGTAAGTGGGGGCAGATGCAGTCAGGGACAGGGCCTGAGGCTCCGGGGTGTGGGCGAGGAAGTGAGGGGTGCCTGGGCAAGCTGGCAGAGAGTGTGTGATAGAGAGTGCTGCAGAGGTCGGAGGTCAAGCTCCTACCCAAGTGCAAGTCCAGAGATGACTTTTGTGGTTTGGGAAATTGGATTTGCCAGTCAGTGCTGAATGTCTCCTGCTGCCCACACATTCTGTTGAGTGCCAAGATAAATGAGCTGTACTCCAGCTGAGTCACGGCAGAGGGCAGGGCCCAGCGCGGAGACGGCTCCACTGCCATTAGCTGCTGACCTGAAGGGAGATAAATACGGCCCCTACGGCCACAGCCCAGAATGGCCCAGACAGCCACTCAGCCAGCCCCGGGGAAGAGGGCTGGGCCCAGGCACAGGGCGGGCGTCTTCTCAGCTGAACGGCCCCAAGGCCAAAACCAAAACACTAGAAACGTCACCTCAAGTTCTAGACTCCCCTGAAAGCTGCACTATAATCTACACACACTTTTTTTTTGTTGTTTCAAAAACGTCTGTTTCTTATTTGTAGAGTCAGCTCTTGGGTCCTCATTCTAGGATGCAAAATGGTCAGCTAAAGAGACTCAGCTTTGGGTAGCATTAGTATATTGTAGAGCTGAACAGAACATGACACCCTGGAGCCTTGTTTAAATAATGAGACCTATCGCTAGCCATAGCTGAAATTGAGCATCTCTCCGGACATGCATGCAAATGTAAATAGTCATTCTTTTTAAGATTCAGTGATTATATGTATATGTATATGTATATGTATATGTATATGTATATGTATATGCATACATATCTGAATATGTATATTATATGTATGTATATGTGTATATGTGTGTATAAATATACATATATGTATATATATGTGTGTATATATACATACATACACCTGACATAGGAGACCTATTTACTGATTCATACCAGGTATGCTGACGGTGCCCAGAGGAGTCTTCAGTTGCTTCATCTGCTTGTAAAGCAGATAATCCTTTTCTTGCCTCTTCACTTTATCAAAGAGCCGTGTGCAGGTTACATTAATGGCCGGTCTGGGTTTTTCATTCTTGAAGAACACCCTCGCAGAACACCTGCCCAGGCGTTCCTCACCTTCCTGCAAGGAAAGGTTTTGAAGTTACTCAGGAAGGTTCTGTGCTCACTGCAACTCACGCAAACACACAGACAGAATCCAGGGAGTTTGGCAGGCCGTCGTCGACAGACGGAGCCTCACGCACATTACGGAAGGTGGTTTGTGGTTAATGTGAACTGTATGTAAACTGGCTAGAACCCAGGCTCCCCTGGGAGATGGGCCTATAGGCATGGCTGAGGGGGTACGCTGACTGTGTTAACCAGCCTGTCTGCTGTGGGCGTCAGTGATCCCGGATTGTATACGTGGGGAAAATGAGCCGAGCCGCCCATGTATGCATCTTTCCCCGCCTTCTGGTTGGAGGTGCAGTGACTTCCCTGCTGTGGCGGACTATGAGCCGGACAAATCCCTTTTCTCCTGCTGCCTTTGTTAGTATTCTATCTCAGCAACAGAAAGGCAATGGAGACACGGCACTTCAGGAGTCTTCCGTCTTTGCTGTCCTTTCCGCGTTCACTTTCTCATGTCCTCTGTAGGTCATAATGTCGGCCTCCGCAAAGAGATCACGCTGATGTCTGTGGAGCCCTCTTGGCTCAGACGTCTAGGACGGGGGCTGCCTCACTCTGTCTGGAATGAACACTTGCTTGGGTCCCTGTGTCCCTGGGTATTACGCTTACTAACTTGACTTGGAAGACAAAGCTGGTTCCTATAGCGAGAACACCAGCATGCCCATGCGTGAGTTTGCTCCTTTCACCTCACGTTTAAAGACCAAGACGCTAAAGTTGAGAAAGCAGCCCACTCTACACCTTAAGCTCCCAGGACTTGAGTTGGTTCCTGTCTGAGCTCAGCTATGAACCGCTGCTGTAATAATCCTGCCTACCTATTCTGAGATCTAGTTCAAGGTAGATACCTCAGTCATCCTTATGTTGTGGATTATGTGTGTACTCTCTCTTATTTCATATCCAAAAACATCGGGGATTCTCCTAGACTTCAGTTGTCTGCTCTTAGATAGTAATTCTTCCCCATTTTAGTCAGGGTTCTTTAACTTAACCATACAAGCTAAGGACCTATCCCAGGAAAATGTGCATGCTTATGCCATGAACCCTAGACGGGGAATGGGGAGGAGTTCACGGTCACTAGCCATAGCTCCGCCCAAGCCAAGCTGTGGGCTCCGAGTCCGAGTGCCCTATCCAAATATGGCTGGTGGTACAGCCAAAGCTGTTCATTTCTTTTCTGTGGTTTAAATGGCATCCTGGTTGAAGGCGACAACCAGAAATAAACTCGAGAAAGGCCCACAGTGAAAGAAATTATAATCAACTTGGGTCTTCAAAATAAGCCTGCTTCTAGAACTAGTTAAAAAAAAAAAAAAAACCCGAAATAAGCTTGCCATGGTGCAACTTTTCTCCCACGGGTGCCTGTGCCGGGTGGGAGGAGGGGCTCCGGGGCACATTAACATGCTGATTGCTGGTGAACGGAGAACTGAAAGGCTCCCAGCAGAGCAGCCTTCCTGTTCCTTTGCTGTCGGATGGGAAGAGGAACAGAGCTGGGTACAATGTCTCCTCTGTCCAACCCACCAGCAGCTCCGCGGAAGCAGTGCCGTGAGAAAGGGCCGGCTGAGCTCCACTCCTGCTAGCCGGCTGCACGCTCAGTGTAACTTACTATGTTCCAAGTCCAGAGGAACGTGTTGTTGGTCAGAAAAACAAAACAAAACAAACAGTGATTATTTTTCCTTTAGCTTTACCCTCAAGCTTTCAGTTTGCAAAACTAGAAATCAAAGGCGTCTGTCTAATCCTTTGAGGAAACTTAGCTCTAAGGTTAATAAGCCAAGCCTGGGTTTATTGTTTGTGAATTCTGGTAAGCTTTCTTCCAGAGGCACTGG
Organism: Apodemus agrarius; assembly: GCA_964023405.1. Taxonomy (NCBI): domain Eukaryota; kingdom Metazoa; phylum Chordata; class Mammalia; order Rodentia; family Muridae; genus Apodemus; species Apodemus agrarius. The sequence continues at coordinate 101,290,499 of OZ030007.1, read as the reverse complement.
GTTGGGCATGCCGTGCCCTGTGCCCATGCTCTGCCTCCCCGTGACCCTTTGATGTGCAGCATGGCCTGAAATTCCCAGGCTTAGACTCAGACCACCACTGCTGACAGTCTGGGCTGGCCTCTCAGCCTAGCTCCGCACGGGGATGTTCGTCTGTTTCTGATTTCCACATTGGGTTTCTGCTTCCTCTCTCCTGGAAATGGGGTTGAAGGCCACTTAGCAGAATCCTGGCCTGCGTGGTGGGGGCAGGAGTGAGGCAGGTGAGGCCTGCAGCGTGCACGGGACCCTGCTCCGGGTTCTATGCGGCGCGTCTACGTATGCGATTCTTTAACCTGATATGGAATTGGCCTCCAGCTGTGCCAGCCTGCCAACTAGAAATGTCACCAGCTGACAGGAAAAAGAACACATTGGCACTCCATAGTGAGTCATTTTAAGGACGATGAAGTGTAAGGAGGGGCACCCCAGAGAGCTGTGAAATCCTCTCCCGGGGCCCTAAGGAAGGGGAAAAACAACAGGTATGTGGACACTTTTAAATGCAGATGTGTAAAGTACTCGCTGTTGAAGTCCTTAATAAAGGATCAGAAAAGGGAGCTGGTCCCCAAGTGTGGGACCACTCCCACGGATGCCACAGAGTGCTCTAGCTACTGGCATCTGGGACCTGAGCCTTTGACCAGGACAGATATGTGATCATCCGGAATTCCTCCGATCTGCATGGCCCCTGTTTATATGTCTGAGACTGCACATCTGGAAATTATGTGCAGAGTGGCTCACACTAACTTCCAGAACACTGCCGATCACAACCGTCTGCCTTCCCGTGGCTGGAGTTGTACATCGTGAAATGGCACTCAAAGAAACACAAATGCCAGGCCCGGGAGACCAAGCTACAAGTCATTTGGGGGGGGGCGGGGGGACGGGCTGGGGGTGCTCAAAACATGACTAAATAGCAGGACCCCGTGACTGCAGACACCAAGCATAGTTTCAGAAACATCAGGAAGTCAGTCTCAAACTGACCAGGAAAGGCTCCCTGCTGCCTGGTTCTCATAGAGCTCGAAGGTGCTCTGCGGGCTGCTGGGGGAGAAAGGTGGTCTAGAGACTCAGCACCCTCTAAGCTACAACATGGCCTGTCAGGAAAGCAGCACTGACACGATGCTTATGCAGGTAGCCAATCAGTTTCTGCTAGAATGCGAGGCCCGCCCTACCGGAGTGACCTTAAGCCTTATCTTGGGTAATCGTAGGTCCCAGGGGTGCTGTTTTGATAAATGGTTACACTGTTACACTACCGTAACTATTTATGTTTTTTCCCGTAGGTTTATGCCATTCCCAACCTTGGTCGGAGAAGTTTCTTTTTGCCGTGAGGAGCAGTGAATGCTGAGACTCATGACTGGTCAAAATGTTGAGGATAAAGGACTTAGTTCTCAGCCATAGATGGGCCAGTGGGCTATCTCCATCACCCTCCCACATCCAAGGCTCGGGGAACATCGAAGAAGAGCGCAGAGAGAACCGGAAGAGCCAGAAGGGTGGGGATGAAAACGAGAAAAGGCCGAAAAGGCCATCTTTGTGATGGAGAGTGGTGCAGTGATGAGAACAGGGCTGTTCGTCCTGATGACCCAGGGTTGACTCCCAGCGCTCACATGCAGACTCACAACTGTCCGGAACTCCAGTTCTAGGGAGTCCGATGTCTTCTAGCCTCCGAGGGCACCAGGCACACACCCAGTGCGCAGGCACACATGCAGGCAAAGCACTCATTCATAGAACATTTTCTAACGCTGTCTTCCACGGCATGGCATGTGGTGGCCTGCTGAGGCCCCACCCCGGCTGAGGGGCTGGTGGCAGTTGATGGCAGCTGGGGAAGGAGACTCACTATTTCTCGGTGATGTGGCCGCTGGTAGGTTGCCCGTGCCTCAGTGGATGGTCCCCCAGTACATCTGTATGTGGTCAATACTAATTAGCCTCAATGGGCTACTCCTAATAATCACAATAATGGACTAGGGGGAGGAAGGTACGTTGGTGGGTATTAGGGGGGGGAGAATTGGAGAAGGGCGCTGGGAGGTAGAAATGTTCAAATACATTGTCTATGTATGAAATTTTCAAAGAATAAATGAAAATATTTAGAAATGAAAACAGCATATTGATTTAAGAAAAGGATTTGCTATAATTGTAGAATTCAACGGAGTCTCCCCGGGCAATCCCGCCTTGCCTGCAGGCTACTTTCTAGTCACTGCCCATGCCCCTGCCCTCTAGTAGCTGCTCAGAAAGCTATTTTCCTACCATTGTAAGAGGGCAGCTTCCCTTGCCGCCTGCGGGTCCGCCCCACTGCTGTGGGGGGCACTCAGTCTCCTATGCTCTGGTCTTTCGTTCTTGCAACCAAATAGGATGAAAAGAGAAAACCTCCAGGCTTTATTCATATTCTCATTTCTTCCTCTAAAGACAAGACAGTACTTAACGGGCCTTGCTAATCGGCTGCACTGCGAGCTGGGGCCGCTTACCTGCTCGGGGTTGTACTGCTCTGTGCTAAACACCAAGTCCACGTCGCAGCCCTCTTGAGGGTCGACCTGAAATACAGAAACTTCACGTTAGCCCAGTGGGAGCAAGACAAGCATTTTCATGTCAAGAATATTCCTGTTGGGTTACGGTGGCGCTCACCTTTCTTCCTAACCTCGGGAGGCAGAGGTGGCCAGAGTTCTGTGAGTTCGAGGCCAGTCCACTCTACATAGTGAGTTCTAGGACAGCCAGGGGCACAAGTAAAGCAGATCACGTCCTTGGGGCTGGAGAGGTGACTCAGTGGTGAAGAGCACTTTCTTTCTCCCCATTAAGGGGACCCAGGTCCAATTCCCAGCACCCAGGTTATGGCTTACAAGTGTGTGTAACTCCAGTACGAAGGACGTTAGTGCCCTCTTCTGGACTCCAAGGGCACCAGGTGCATACCTTGCCCTTACATACATGTAGATACATACTCATACACATAAACTTTTTAAAAATATTAAAAGCATTACGCTCATGGTAAATGTGGTGTGTCAGTGGAGTTGCTGTATATATGCCTCAGTAAACCTGGAGATTCTTGAAAAGGAGAGACTTTGATCTGGCTGGACTGTTTTGCTTCTGGATTGGTACCTACTCAGAAAGACAAAGCTGGGGAAAGGAACTGGCGAGTCCAGAGTAGAAGCTGACTTTCGTGCGAGTTGTTAAATAAGAAACGGGCATGAGCACAGGCTGGGTGGCAGTTCCTCCCTCCCCTGGGTCTTCTGCACCTGCCTCAGGCCCTGATCTGGGCACTCAGGCAACATCAACAGGACCGTAGACGAAGACTTCCTGCGTCCATGCTTGGTCAGATGGAATACAGGCAGTAAGTGAACAGCACGTCTTCAGGTAAGAGATTCGAGAAAGAGTGGTGGTCAAGGGAGGTGCCGAGACAATGCAGAATCCAAGCTGGGGGCTGATGGAGAGTCAGGCACCCGCCACATCTACACCTAGCGATGCCCTACAGCAGAAATAATGGAGGGGTTTTCAGATCTTATGCTCTTTGCTATAGTCTCAGTAGTAAGTGATCCTTAAAGATCCTGTGATAAAGACTTTAAGGTTTAGTGCCTCAAGGTACCACTGGGAGAGGTGGGACTTTAAAAGGTGGGGTCCGAGGACCGGTCTTGAGGCCACTGACACATGTCATTGCAAGACGTGCTTAATGTCTTCTCTTTCCTACCCTTTCCTCCCTGGCAAGGAAGTGGGCCTCCAACACGGCGAGACAGAGCCATCGTGGACTGAAACGCTGAAACCATGAGCCAAAAATACAACCTTTCCCCTCTGTGCGTGGATTGTCTTAAGCACTCGTGGCAACCAGAAAGCTGATGGGCACAGCCTCTCCTCGTGGCAGGCAGGCAAGCGCTCTACACTTTTCATATGCATGTTTGCATGTGAACATGCGAACTTCTGAACTACTTCTAGCACATGTATTCGAGTAAATTTAAATTATTTAGAGTTTTTATTATTGGCTATCATTCATAAAAAACAGAACAAAGTAATCATTCATTAAAAAGTATTATCTAGAAAATAGGGAATTTTGTGTGACACAGAGCTGAAGTCGTTTCGCATAATGCCAATTGATTGGAATTTTATCAACATTAGTTTCGTTTGAATTTTGGCCCAAGGACACAATGACTAAACATGGCTATTTTATCGTAAATAAATCAGATATCATCCATCTCTACTATTACAGCTGGATAAGAGATGATAGGCGTGACGGCAATTATTTATGTAGAAGATATTTCAATATGGAAGTGCATGGCTGTCTCTGGAAGAGAACGGTTCATGCTGGGGTTCACTGTAAGCTTTCAATATGTCACCAAAGCCACACAGAGGCTGTCTGTCCACCCATCCCTACAGCAGGAAACGGGATCTGAGAGACGGCCATCCTAGCCCGCTTTGCCAGAACCTTCCCGGTATGGAAGCACTGGACAGTGGCGTGTCTGAGGGCAGCCTAGGGTGAGTCCTAAGTTTAGGAAGGATTTCAGCAGCCGGCCAGGCCCCAGATAACTATTTCTTAATTTCTGAATTGCTTTTCTTTGGGATGTGTGTGTGTGTGTGTGTGTGTGTGTGTGTGTGTGATCAGAGGGGTAACTTTCAAGAGATGGTTCTCTCCTTCTACCATGTGGGTGCCAGGGACCAAGGTCATTAAGCTTGGTGATGTGATGGCTAAAGTTATGTTTTAGCCTTAAATTATTTTGCCATATACATATAAATGTGTGTGTATATGTGTGTGTGTGTATATATATATGTGTGTATGTGTGTGTGTGCATGCACGCGCGCATATGTGTGTGTGTGTGTGTGTGTGTGTGTGTGTGTACATATAAAATGCCTCTAACCTGTAAGTCCCACTTACTCGACAACAAATAATTTCCTCAGGGGGCTGTTGTTCATGTAAGATAACAAGCTCCTTGTTTTTGCTTCTGTAAACAAGCTTGCTTGCACCAACTGCGCAGAATGTGTGCTTGGTCACATGTAGGCAGGATGCATGCCAGGGTGTATGCTTGCCTCTGATTGGATGAAGCTAGGCAGTATATAGCCTCGTGGGGTCTGCCTTTATAAACCTGTGACTAATATAAATTGGTGGGGTACTCTTGGAATCCTGGGTACGAAGCTGTCTATCATCCATGGTCCTGGCCAGTATTTAATAAAGCATGTTTGAATTTGGCTCAAAAAATTGTGGTAGTGGTCTCATTCTCGCCTGGTGGGATTAACGGTGCCACCATTTATCCCCACCACGCTGTCTCACCAGCTCCTGCACTAACTCTTGAGCCGCTGTTAGCTGGACAGAAGTATAGAAGTGAAGGGTGGGAGTTAGGATATGGGGAGGGGGGATGGCCAGAGAACAAAGAAGGCAACTTCCCTCGCCCACAGGTCCAAGGCTTTTAGAGGTCCGCTGCCCTGGCTCTGGCCCTGCCCTCCACATGTGACCATGAGGGCCTGGCATGTTCCCAAGGATGTCATAACGGAATGGCCCTCAGATTTTCAGGTGAGAGGGACGGGGGTGGGGGGAGCACTGCAAGAGAAGACAAGGAGGAGGGAGCCACGCTGGATGGGAGGAGGCACCTGAGGAGTCCAAGGAGGACTTAGCAGAGGTGGCCCGAGCAGAGACGTGGGCGAGGCCCTCCAGGGATATGATAAAGAGAAGAGCCGGGATCAAGTGGAACAGCAGCCTTCCCTTCAATAACAGATCGGGGCTGATCTGCACTCCTGGGGGGCGGTCTTCCTTATTCTTAAATAATTCTGCACATTTATTCATTTTTGTTGTTGGTTTGAAATAGGGTCTCACTTGTAGTCTGAAAAGCACTGTTTGAAACTCACAGAGATCCACCTGTTTCTACCCCGGAGTGCTGGGATTCAAGGCGGTAGGGGGCTTAAGAGTATTTGAATGATCAGGTTTTTGGAAACACAGGAAGCTAAGGGAGGGCCTGGTAGACTATTCTTTGATAGGCGTGGGAAGGAGAGACCCAGCTCCAGGTTCACCAGGGCTCCCAGCTGAGTCAGCCTCTCTGAAGTGTGACTTCCTTCATTATTTGACTTGCTTATTTTAACTAGATACCCTTGAATGCATCCAAATTCTACATTGCATCCAAAATAAGGATTCTAGTACTTTTTAGCTGTCCTTTATCGGGTATGTATCAAGGCTCACTCTTATCTAATCTCCACAAAGCCTCTCCGCTCTTCCTTACCCGGAGTCACAAGCTACTTAGCTGGACTGTGTGAAATAAGCCCCTGGAGTCAGCACAAGGTGGGGGGCTGCCTTCATCTGGGGGTGGGTGGGTGCTGATCTCTGGCTGTCCTTGACTGGCCGCCTTCTCCTTCGGCACTACCTACTCTAGGATGACAGAGTGTCTGTCTAACTCCAACCCTAGGCTAGGTGAGGGGAAAGCAGGCGAAAACAATACCATTGCCTGCCCTCAGGCAGCCTAGAGCAGAAAGGACTCATTTATACGCCACTGTGGACACGCCGATCTGATTAGAGTTGACTTATAAGCTTTGCAAGGATGACTGATCCAATCTAGGGGTCCGGAGGTGACTCTGAAGACTGAGGAGGAGCTGACTCGGGGGCAGGGCGGGGCAGGGAGCGGGTGAGTCATCTCACACAGGGGAAGGGAGGGAGGAAGGGCCTGAGGAGCAGCTTGAGGGGCTGAAGGACAGGCGGGCGAAATCAGTGCTGGAAGTAGCTGACCAGGTGGGCAAGGGTTGCCCAGCAGGTTGTAGTGAGCATGACTTCCGGAGGGGGAGGGGCTTTAAGAAGACCTCTGGTGCGAGAGCAGAAAAGGGATACCCACAGCAAGGAGGTAGGACGGGACAGGATGCAGGGGCTTCCTGAAGGGACACACGTGCCAAGGTGGGAACCATGAAGTGCAGGTGGTCAGAAGGACACGATGCTCTGATACAAGTCCCTTAGAAGGTACAAAGGAGGGGTTGGAGAGGTGCTGCTCTAACAGAGGACCCAGGTTCAATTCCCTGCACCTACATGGTGGCTCCCAACCTTCCTTAACTCTAGTTCCGGGGGGCTCTGATGATCTGTTATGATGCGTGTGCCTCAGGCACACATGTGCTGCACACACACACACACACACACACACACACACACACACAAACACACACACACACATAAATCTGAATTTAAAAAAAAGAAGGTACTAAGGGAGCTGCACACAGGCACATGTTAGGCACAGCGCTATTTGGATGGCCACTGACCCCGTCTGCGTGGTTCTATAAGGTCAGTATGCCACTCCGGTTGAGTAAAAATGTAGCACACGGGCTGGAGGGATGGCTCAGTGGTTAAGGGCACTGGCTGCTCTTTCAGAGGACTTGAGTTTGGTTCCCAGCAGCCATAATAGGTGGCTCACAGCATCTGAAGTCTAGTTCTAGAGGCTCTGTTACCCTTTACTAGTCACACACACACACACACACACACACACACACACTAACTTAATCTCAAATTGCATGTAATGTACAACACTTGATAATACATTACCATGCTGCTCCTGGTTATGTGCTTATTGTGGTGTGCTTTTTTTTTTTTTGTTTTTGTTTTTTTTGTTTTGTTTTGTTTTGTTTTTTGAGACAGGGTTTCTCTGTGTAGCCCTGGCTGTCCTGGAACTCACTCTGTAGACCAGGCTGGCCTCGAACTCAGAAATCTGCCTGCCTCTGCCTCCCAAGTGCTGGGATTACAGGCGTGTGCCACCTCTGTGGTGTGCTTTTAACATTTTGGAATATATTCTACTTAAAAAAGAGAAGTTTGCGGTTGCTCAGTGTGGCGTGCGCGGTTAGCAGCAGCCACGCACAGTTTGTCTTCACGCATCTCTTGGTTACCTTAATGAGCCACTCTGAGCGGCCTATTCCGTCCGCCTTTGTGTGACGACACACTATAATGGTCGTACAAGGACAAATGGCCTAACCCTGCAATTCTCCGTACACATCCCCATTGTTAAGTGACAAGGGACCATAATCCGATGCCAGGAACACATTTGAGATTGAGACAACATGCTAGCACCAAGGGTCATGTGAAATGCTTGACATCAGACCAGGCTAGCACTGGGCACTTCCTGAACACCCTCCATGAGCTAAGTATTCTAGGACAGCCCTGAAGGCCTGGTTGAGCTCACCAGAAGGAAGTTCAAAGTGAAGAGATGCGGGCTGTCACCGTGCAGCTCCTAGATGCTAGCCATGGCGAGGTAGATGGGATCTGCTGTAGGTCATGACTTGGGGTTACACCTGCCTTGCCTGGCTGCCGGGAGGCTAGCCGGGTACAGCCTAGGGGTCAGCAATCTTCATAATTGACCAAACCAAATCCGTATGTTCTCCAACCTAGGCCTGCCGTGTATGTCTCAGAGAGGCTGTGAGCAGACAGATGGCAGGCTGACTCCGGAGGGCGTTCCCTGACGGCATCGTGGGACGCGAGCGCTAGAGGCTGACTTCAAGCAGCTAACATGCCGGTGCCTGCATGGAATAGTATATAGCAAGCCTAGGGAACCAAGTGGGCGCATGTCCAGCAACATGGGCACATCCTACAAACCCTGACCTGCACATAGACCAACATATTTTCTGTAAAATGATTACAAATAGAACATGCAACATTTGGAAACTGATGTCACTGGGAGGGTGGTGGATATGGGGACAAGCATAAAAATGACCTCTCTCTCCCTCCCCTCTCTCCCCCCTCCCTTTCCATTTCTCTCCCCCTCCTTCTGTCCCTCTCTCTTCCTTGCCACTAAGGAAAGTTAAGTATGGACCTAGGAACTAGGAAGTTGCTTCCTCAGCACTCCTGACCCTCACTCCCCCCTGTACCTTTCCAAAAACAAATTTACAAACAGGTCTTTAAAAAAACACGAAAGCTGGGGAGACGGCTCAGTGATTAAGAGCACCGACTGCTCATCTAGAGGTTCTGAGTTCAATTCCCAGCAACCACATGGGGGCTCACAACACCGAATGTGAGGGCTCCGATGCCCTCTTCTGGTGCGCACGAACAAATAAATAAATCTTAAAAACAAAAAGAACACAAAGCACTCAAAAGCATTAACCCAACCCAAAGTGACTCGGTGTAGGCGCCCCGTCTCAGCTTGGCATCATGGTTTCATAGTTTTCTCACTGTTACAGCAATTGGGTTCAGGGATATGGGAAACGGAATCTCTCTCAGCATCTCGAACAATAGGCTGTTTGCTACATCTGTGTTGTGAAAAGCGAGACCATTCAGCTCATTTTATTGGCGCTGAATCCAGCACTGCGCAGAGGGGAGCCAGCCCGAGCTTTCCCACCACAGGGAGCAGGCTCCAAGGAAGTCAGAGTCTCTAATGCCCAGCACCCCCATGCCACCCAAACAGACCATCTGCAAAGCAGATGAGGCCGTCCCGCCTCCCTCAAACACAGCCAGAGGCAGAGAGCGGTACTCTCACGTTTTCCAGGATAAGTTCTTTGCTGAGAAAAGGCGATCAAAGCAAGCGGCCCTGTGACTGCCACAGTGGAATTAGCAGCGCCTCACTGCAGACTTCGTTTTAATTCTGGGTGAACAAAGTTTATGTGCTCCAGCCTCGAACATAATGCCGCACAAGCTGGGCCATTAGCAATGGATAGTTTATATTTGAATCTGGGCTTCGGGCACTCTGTTTGCAGATTCCTTAGTGCCTGCTCTCCAGTGGCCGGGAAGAGTTGTGTCTGCCTCTCCCGACTGTACTGTCCTTCTGGATTCTTGCGCTTGACTGGCAGTGTGGGAGGCCTACTTTCAAAGTCCTGTTTGAGAAGCATACAATGCAGTGCCTTCAAAGACCCAGAGTCACCATCCATTGATCTTTCTTTTTTTGGCAAGAGAAGCTCTCCTCAGATCCTTATCAAATCAATACCATGTCTTTATTTAGTATTATGTATAAAAGCACCCTGCAAGGCCCGGGGAGGGGATGGATTTAGTTCTGTGTCTGTACCTATTACAGTCAGTCAAGCCCGTGTCTGTCTGTCTGTCCATCTGTCCATCTGTCTGTCCATCTATCTTGCCACCCATCCATCCATGTACATCTACCACTCTACTCTCTGCCCGACCTGACTTCACATTGAGTTCCTGCACAGTGAACCAAGCCTTGAGGTAGGATAGCCTCACCATTGCCGCTTTCCACATGAAGAAACAGGCAGCCTGTCCCAGAACGAGGAAGTGCCCAGTCAAGAGCTATGAGTTGTTGCATGCGGCCTAGCCCCAGAGTCCACCCTTCCCAGACTGCAAGCGCAGAGGTTACCAAAGCAGATCCCGGCAGTCCCTTCTAAGAAAAGGGAGAGTGTACGCTGGCTGCTGGTGTGTGCGCGCGTGAGGTGAGGTGAAGCCTTGGCTGGAGGTGGACCTTGTGCTGTGCCTGCAAACCAGCTCCTGCCTGGGAGAACCTTTCTCTGGGAGGGAGTGGCCAGGAAGGGCCTGCGTGCTTGACTGCTAGGGTTTCATAGCAAGGGAACACAGTCTGGGTGGCTAAGAGCAACAGAAAGTTTTCCTCTCACAGTTCTGAAGACTAGAAGTCCAGAGTCAAGGTGTGAGCAGGACTAGCTCTATTTGAGACTGCAGGTGGAATCCATCTTTCCTCTTCCTGGCTCTCGGTAGTGGGTCCCAGTCCCTGGCATCCCCGGCTTGCAACTCCAGTCTCTGCCTGTGCCTTTGAATGCAGTTCTTCCCTCTGTCTGTCTGTATCTTCTCATGGCCCTTTTATAGGAACAGAAGTCACTCGATTTAAGGCCCAGGCTGATACAGTATGACCTCATCGTCCCTTGATTACATCTCTCTCCCGAGACTCTCTTTACAGTAAGGGAGCATTCCCTAGCTGGGTTAGGACTTCAACAGATCCCTTTGGGAAGATACAGTACAATCCTTAACAACTTAGACATAAAGATGCTCTGAGACTGTAGAAGGAACCCTAAGGATAGACTCTTTTGGACAAATTGTGAATGGAAGCATGGCTTAGGATAGCTGTGGAAAGTGCCAGAAAAGATTAGGATCAACACAAGCAAGAGAAAGAAAAACCTCCCCAGACAGGAGTGTGACACAGTACTCAGGAGCAGCCCAGCTGGAGAGTTAACACGGTGACATGGAGTGGGCTTGGGGTTGAGGTCACAGTACTAGGCAAGGGCCAGGACAGAGGAGGTCTGTTCTAAGGACTTTATTCTTACATTGTGGGTGTTCACCAGAATGCCCCAGGGGCCTTGCTAAAACCCTGTGTGCTGGCCCACCCACCAAGGTTTAATTCAGTCAGTCTGGGGTGGAGTCTGAGAACTTGCATTTCAACAAATCCCAGCTGATATCAAGGCTGCTGGCCCCAGGACCACACTTGGAGGAATTCTTTCTAGCTGCTGGTCAGAACTGCTGAAGTTCTGAGGGACAGGGAGTGACCTGTACATCTAGCAACCAGTGTTCACATTCAGTAGTAAAGTGAGGGCATCATCAGAATGAGGGGCTTCCTTCAAAGCCTGGTCAGTGTGGAGAATCAAGCTAGGATACTTCCAAAATCAAGGTGGTAAGTCTACCGTCCGCTTCAGCAGCAACTGACACACTACGCTTCAGCAGCAACTGACACACTATCAACCCGGTATGGGCAGGTTTCCGATTTTTAAAGAAAATTCACTCATTGATTCCTGTTGCACGTTTGCTGTTATAGCATTCCCTCTCAAGAGCAAGTGTCTTGAATAGTGTGACCAAGGCAGTTTATACAGGAAAGCATTTCATTTCGGGTTCATGATTACAGAGGGTTAGAGTCCGTGGCCATCATGCAGCAAGCAAGCAGGTAGGCAGGCAGCAGGCATGCAGGCAGCAGGCAGCAGGCAGCAGGCAGCAGGCAGCAGGCAGGCAGGCGGATAGGCATAGTGCTTCATCTTATCCACAAGCATGAGGCAGAGAGAGCTCATGGGGAATGTTATGGGACTTCTTTGGGTGAGATTAAACCCTTGAGAATCTTAGGGGTCAAAGCTCTCCACTCAGTAGGGTCCTCCTGAACATCTCCATCCCAAGTTGCAGGACCCCGTACCTTACTAATTCGTAATTAAACTCTGGATACGCTCTGAGGCTGGAATTTGAATTTTTGTTGTGATTAAGCCAATCTCATAGTCAGGGCTCTGGTTTGGTTTTCTACAACTTGAACTTCCGTGGTTGCTGGAGATTCTCTTCCACGGGACACGGAGAAGACTTTAGACTGTTTATACACATCTGTGGTTGGGCAATTGTATTGCTGAGTTTATTCTTTCCCTTTGTTAGTTTATCCAGAGATGTTATAGAGGCAAAGGCCAGAATCATTATTTTATTAATTTTCAAGTGTTATGTGTAGACTCACTAAATTGTTTGCTTTTCACTATACATGAATCCAGATAATCAAATACATTGATTTCAATGAGTTTGTTTAATGACTCATACCAGGATTTCTGGTGCTTTCCATGTTTCAGGAGTAACTGTAGGTGTCAGCAACCAGGAAAGTCTGTCCAGATAGATCCTTAAGAATGAGGCTTAGGCCAGACATGGTGGTGTGTATTTTTAAGGACAGAGGCATGTGATCCCTGTGAGTTTGAAGCCAGCCTGATCTACACAGGTGAGTTCCATAGCAGCCAGGATTATGTAGAGAGACACTGTCTCCAAAAGAGGTTTGGGGTTATTAGAATGGCTTCCAGGCTGTGGTCCACCTAGTCAAAAAATGGCTGTCTCCTAACAGAAAGGTCAAAACTCCAGTAGATATTTAGTCCTGGAGCTGGATGTTTCAGCCAGTCTTCGGTCTATGTTAGATTCCCAAAGAACCCATTCTAACACCAGTGAGGAGACACCTCAGCAGCAGGGTGGCTACCCTTGCCAGTGAGCGTGAGGGAGACAGGCAGAGTAAACGCTCTCTTCTCCCGTGTCCTTTTAGGTGAGCTGCCGCCAGAAGGTGCGGCCCAGATTAAAGGTGAGTCTTCTGACTTCACACGATCCAAGATTTAGGGTGGGTCTTCCAACCTCAATGAGTCAATCAGGAAAAATCTCTCAACAGGTGCACCCAGCTGCTTGGCTTTTAGTTAATTCCAGATGTAGTCAAGTTGACACCTGATAGTAGACATCACAGCAGGGCTGTGTCCTAAGACCCGCAGTGGATGCCCGGAAACACAGACAGTAACAAGCCCCATGTGTAGTGTTTATCCTGTAAATGCGTGCCTACGATACTGTCAATAACTTAGGCACAGTAAGGGATGACTAGGTTAATCTTAGTGGTTAACTTTACTGGATTGAGAAATGCCTAGAAAATTAGTAAAGCACACTCCTGGGTGTGCTTATGGGAGTTTCTGGAGATGATTGCCATGCGACGAATGGGATGGAGAAGGGTGGACACACCCTGGACGTGGGTCTAGCAACTGGAAGGGCAGACAGAACAGAGAGATGGAAGGAGAGGAAGAATACACACTCGGGACTTCTCTTCCTCCAGACCTATGCGGCACTTTGTTTAGAGTTTATTTAAAATTTTGAAAGAAGTTGAGTGACTACTTTTAATAGTAAGTTTTGTTCTCTCATAATTCCATACATGCACACTGTGTTCTGGTACACTCGACATCCTGGGCATTCTTCCTGCGGCCATTACCTGTGGACTCAAGATTGGTCGACCTTTGAATACACACTTGCGGGACTTTCGCCTCACCTTAGGACCAAATCATCGGCTTGTTTTCTTCTTAGAAGTATGAGTTCTGGAAGCGGGCAGCCACTGGTTTCACAGGCTTTCCATTCTGCAGGCGGCTGCCTTGGGATTATCCTGCCTCTCACTGTGTGAGGCAAGCCAGTAAATCCATACTAAGCTATATGTACATTTTATCGGTTCTGTTCCATGAAATAACCCTGACTAATAAATACAGTGAGGATGAAACAATAATAAAATAGAATGACTATAATATTCAATGATAACATTTAACATTTTGTGAATGTTAACTCTAGCATCCTTAGTAGATAAAATTGCTTCAACAGAAGCACCATGGTGCTGTGCCAGGTGATCTGATAACTAGGATGGACATCAGGTGACTAGCGGGGGTGGGTGGGGTTGGGTGGGGTTGGGGTGGGAGGGGGATAGCCTTTACAGTGTGGGCACATTATACAATTGGGTGATTTACATATAGGGAGGGACAGAGTGGGCTAGCATGAGACTTCACACTATCAGGATGACAAGGAATTTAAAACTTGGCAATTATTTTATTTCTGAAAACTCCCGCTTAGCATCTCTGCTGTTGACCACCAGTAACAAACCACAGAAAGCAAGCGCCGTTGTGGCAGAGCGGCTGCCGTGTACGGCATTGCTGGCACTGCGTAGGCACCCAGGAGTCAAGGGCACAGGTTCTGAGCGCAGCTCTGCTAATTCCGGTCTTATTTTCGGTAAAAGCTGCTCATCATCAACCACAAAGTTATTTTCATACTAATGGATCCAAGATGGCTCCCTGAGCATCTGGGGAGAATCTTCCCAGGCTCTAAGCAAGGGCACAGGCTTCTTCGTTTTTTGCTTTGTTTCTGAATTATTGTATAAACCATTGGCCTTCTGCTTTATAAGGGGTGAGTATAAAGTATCAGAGAGGATAGAGACCGAAAGATAAAGGGCAGATGTGCACCCTTAGAGCACAGGCACAAATTTAACCCTTCAAACTCCTTTACAACACGAGAGTCACCCGAAGCTCATGTGTGAAAGGAATTCCCGTGCTCCAGCAAAGTCCTGCCTCCTTTCTCCTCTCTGCCATTACTGGCTAAACCCTGGCCCCCCTCTCCTTTTGTCTTAGGGTCACATCTGGGGACTTTCCACGTTTTCATGGTGGGGAGGCAGGCAAGTGAGAAGAAGCAGGTTGTACTGCCAAGAGCTCAGAGGCTTCTGGTCTCCCCTCGCACCACTGGGACCCTCGCACCACTGCTCTAACAGTCTGCTTCTAAATGTCCCCTCTGGCTTCATCTTCGGTGAGAAAGCATAAATGCCACACTGTTCCAAGAAAGGCAAACGTCCCCACCTCCTAAGGTGGCCTTCATGAGTCAGGCTCAGTTGGAGAAAAAGAACTCATTTGTGACTAAAAATTGTTGTACCATTCTTAGGTTCTGGACAGACTGCATATTACATTATTCTTCGGAATTATATTATTGCATTTTCTCCTTCCAGGCAAAGGTTGATAAAACAAACTGAGTTTATATTAGAAAAGTCGGTTACTGTCACAACAGGCCACAACCAGTGAAGCACAGGGAAATCTTTTCCTGTGGACACTGTGCATTAGCAGCCTGACTCAGTGGGCCAAGAGGGAAGGTATGTTGACTTCCATTTGGCAGAACCTGGATATGAGTGCTTGATGTGGGGTAGAAAACCAGAAGGGAAATTGCCAGGACCTGTCCACAGCTTGGTTCATCTCTGGGCCCAGGGTGGAGGGAAAGACTAGATATCAGAGGTGCACAGCTTCCAAGGTCTCCTCTGTCCAGTGAGGAGGGAACAGAAGGGCCTTAGCCTGGCTGTCTCCAAGTTTCCCAGTGATCTCAGCACTCTCACTGCTATTGTGATTTCACCTAAAAGTTATCTGAACCTGGCCTGCAGCAAGGCCTTGTTGGAGTGTAGCACAGGAGCTGAAGTCATGTGACACCTCCTGACTTGTAGAAGCTTCTGGTATAATCCAAGAGGCGGACACGACCACAAAGAGAAAAATCAAGCTGACTGTTCGAAAGTCAGGTCAGAGCAGAACCTGGTCCATCCCAGGAAGTGGGACAGACGACAGACAGGCCGTTCCAATAGAATACAGCCACAGTTTCAGGAGCGAAGCAACGGGAGTGAGGGCAGCCATTTCCAAAGAACCATAATGCCCGGCAGTGTGGGAAGTATTCTCAAGGGCCTCAGAACTGGTGTGCTTGGGCAAACAATGACTCTATAGATGTCACGTTCCAAAAGGGGATTTCCCCAGAGTTGCGCATTCATCAGTGTGGACTGATAAGATCATCCTTGCTTATTTTGGAGACAGAAGAGGTGTCACAGATGGCGTTGAGGATAAGAGAACCATGAACCAAGGGCACAGCTGACACCAAGAAGAGGCAAAGCAATGGGACACTCCCCTGAGCCGCCAGGGCAAGGAGCCCTGGGACACTTTGCTTTCAGCCCAGTGTGAGCCATGTTCAACCTGTGACCTCCAGAACTACAAGGAATGTACTTCATGTTTCGAACCCGCTAGCATTGGGGTAACTTGTCATACGGTGATAAGAAGGAATAGAGAGGATTAGTTGTGATCCCTCATGTGACCTTTGCTGTGGACACATGCCCTGGGTGAGCCAGTGGACTCACATATGTCTTCTTTGCAAGTGCACACAAGCGTCTCGTTCATAACTGGATTTTAGGGGCGGATATGCAGTGAACAACCGTAACAAATAACCCGAACTGGACACTTGGTATGCCTACTAGCCGTAACCAGCGTGGGCTTGGCTCTCTTCTTTGACAAACATTCTCCAGATGAGCTGCCATTGCCCTGGCTGCGTGTGGACATATCTAAGCCTGGAATGACTCACTGTTTAGCGGGCACTGAAACTGTGTATTATTTAATATGAAAAATCACCCTTTTGGGCATTGAGCATTTGCATTCAGTCTCCAGTAGCACCATTAAGAGCCTTAAAGGCAGACTCTAGGGCAGAATCCTACGCAGAGCGATCACCACCACCCCCAGCCCCTGCCACCACTAGTCTTTATTTGGAGCACTACCAACACCACGTGAGTACAAACATCCTGATCTTACATGTAAGAGACCAAATTAAACTGTTGTAAATGGGGGGGGGGGAATAGAAACAAAGCCAATTTATTACAGGATGGTTGAGCGTGTGCCTGCTTGGTAGCTCATCTGGGTACAGTTAGCTTAGGCGATTTGGGGCAAACTGCAGGGAAAGCCAGGCAAAATTTACCCCTGCTGACATTCCCAATGCAGACCAAGACTCTGCCCTCTGGGAGAGGGAATGATGGGCAAAGACTATACTGTGCCTGAGCATTTCCAGGCCAGGGCAGGCGTGTGCTACCTCTCTGCGTGTGCTACCTCTCCTCTGTGTGTGCTACCTCTCTGCGTGTGCTACAGAGCCTCCCCCATTAGGCAGGGCTCGGGTCTGAAGCTAGCATGGTCCACACAGGAGGGTGGGGGTGGGGGGGCTCTGATTTGGCTGTTGTCTTGTGGAGGCCCTAAAAGCAGCTAAGAGCTTTCTTTCAGTGAAAGAAAACATGCCTCCACTTTCCTCTTTTATTATCTTTCCTCCTGCATACACACCACAGCCTCTTGAGGGCCCCAGTGTTTGCTTCCATGTAATGTGTTCTACATAATGCATGGCTTCCCCGTTCTTAAGACTGACTCTGAATTATTGACATTAATGGAGGCAGGCCTTCAAGAAGAGCCATAACGAGGTGTCTAACACTGGGCCAAAGTGCTCCGCAGATGGAAAAGTGGTGAGGTTCCTTCTTACTGGAGTATGTGCACTTGGATCTGTATGGCCCAGGGGACAAATTTTGCTCCTGCTTCAGATCCACGTTACTTTGAATCCTGGAAGTACAGCCACTGCTCTACCTTCTGGCCTGACCAGGATGGCCTGATGCTTACCAAAAGCCAGATGGCTTGCCTGCATGCCCACAGGCTGCTTGAGATTCACTTACCACCTAATCAGAAACCTAATGCTGGGCGAGCCCTGAAGAATGGGTGTAAACCGTGCCGGGGCCACTGACCCTATTTGCCTCCTACTGCTTTGATAGAGACCGTGACCAAAGCAACCCAAGCAGCTTGGGGAGGAGAGGAGCTTGTTTTGTTTTGGTTTGGATTTGGTTTACAGTTTCCCAGGACAGTCTGTCATTAAGGGAAGCCAAGGCAGGAACTCACACAAGGGTCACATGGCTTTACTGGTTCCCTATGGCTTGCTCAGCACCCACCCTTAAAAAAAAAAAAATACAACCCAGCCGGGCAGTGGTGGCACACACTTGTAATCCCAGCACTCGGGAAGCAGAGGCAGGTGGATTTCTGAGTTCCAGGCCAGCATGGTCTACAGAGTGAGTTCCAGGACAGCCAGGATTATACAGAGAAACCCTGTCTCAAAAAAACAAAAACAAACAAACAAACAAACAAAACCCCCAAGACGCCTGCCCAGGGTAGCCCTGCCCACAGTGGGCTGAACCTTTCCACATCAATCATTAACCAAGGAAACACCCCCATAGACTTGGCAGTAGGCCGATCTGATGAAGACTTTTTCTCAATTGAGGTTCCTTCTTACTTAGTTTTTGTCAAGATGCCAACTCCTCCCCCCATCAAACACACACACACACACACACACACACACACACACACACACACACACACACACCAAAATTACAACAACAACAACAAAACCCCTAGCAATCACACTAACAAAATCCAAGCTGAATGCTCCAGAAAGCATTGATGGGGTGGTCTCTTCAACTCTTGCTGATCTGAGTGAGCCAGGATTATGGAAGAAAGGGAACGAGGCTGGAGGATTGCGCCTCAGACCCTTCCCAAGCCACACCGCGCTGGCACTGAACCAAAACACACACTGAAATGATGTATTAGAGACAGGCTTTCTTGCTAGAAAAACCCCATGGAGTTCCAGTTAAAGGGCTTTCCATAAACATCAAAGGATCCATTTATACGCCCTACTTTTTACTGGAATGAAGCATGGGCAATCCCCTTCTCCCACTGCACCTTGCCCTGCCCTTTATGTGTATTGTGTCTGGTCTGGATTCCCAAAAACCAGCTGATTCCAGAATGATTGGACTTTCTTAGGAAGCATATGCCCAGGAGACTGTCCTCAAATCTCCAAAATTCAGTGAAAGCAATGTATCTAGTAATGGAGAAACTCCCCCCGCCCCCACTCCGCCATCCAGGACAACCAGTACCTAAGAACTTCACTACTGCCTGGAATCTCCGTGCCCACGGCGGTCCTGAGGCTGTGCCACATAGTAGCAGGAAAGCCGGAAATGAAATGGTAGTGTAGGACCAGGAACAAGGTGACACCAGGAAAGGGGGAGCTGAGGACACAGGCAGCTGTAAGGTCTCCTCTGCAACTGGGAAACCAGAGACCCGGTCCTTGCTCTTCCTTAATCCAGAATCTGCAGCGATTACTCCATCTGACCACGAGGGGGCAATAGTGTTTCTAGAATGAGGACTCTGGAAGCACTAAAAAGAGAGTCGAGGTGATCTTAGAGCTGGGATCACCTGGCTGCCTGGCTTTCGTGCTTTTGTTTATTTTGTTTTGTCTTGTTTTTGTTTAAAGATGAAATACTCAGCAACTCATCATGACCTAGTTTATGCACATGTATCTGAAACACCACTCTCGATTTTATCATGTGAATACATGATCTATAGCACACGTCATTTTATTACATAGAACTAGGTAGGGTATGGCTCAGTGGCAGGACACATGCCTGGGATATATGGGTCTGTAGACTCAATCCCTAGAACCCCAAATTAAAACAACTGAACTCACTTAAATTGATTTACTCACTTGATGCTGGGCCCTTCCTTTGTCCCAACCTCCTCATGTCCAAAAGAAGAAGTCCTCATCCCCAGATGTACTTTTCTCTCTCAGCATCCACTGGCTCCTCCTGGCCCAGTCCCGGGTGAAGGACAGAAGCAGTGTGGCAACCTCTAGTTATTCTACCAAAGTGCCATGGGATCAAGACTGGCAATGCAGGGTGCCCTTCTGCCAACCCTTTCTTTTTGCATGAATGCTGTGGCTGCTCTTGTCATTGGAGCAGAAGTTCCTTTAATCAACCACTTTTCTGGAAGCGGTCCACGCCAGGCTGAGTTTGTGTTCTCACTTGGTTGGCTGAGCACTTTGAAGCCACAAGAATTACAAACAAACAAAGAAACAAACAAACAAAATCAAAATAACAAATGCCTTTCCTAAGGATGCTAGCCCACATCTGAATTAAGACCATCAATCAATCAATCAATCAATCAATCAATCAATCAATAATAAACAGCACCGCTCCAGATCTCAGGAGCCAGTCCTCCTGGTTCCCCACTCTCACGGAGCCCTGCATGCTCTCACCAGATGTCTGTCTCCTCAACATTGGTCTGCTTGGATGGTCTTTAAGGGTGGACCTTTAAGTGACTTTGAAGGAAAACAATTTCACTGGATTTGTGAAAGAAATTGATTCCTGGCACACTGGCCTCTTTTCCTACGCCATCACATAAGTGTTACATTATCAGGGAGGTTAAGGGAAAATGTAACATTGTTTCTCAGGCCTCCCATCCCATGTTTATCTGCATCCACATGCAGATACACACAGCTTGGGATGAGGTAGGGTCACCTTGAGGTGAACCGATACAGAAACCGCTACTGAACAGAACCAAAGCTTCCCCTGAAGGGAAAGGGAAAGGGAGTGAGCTTTCCTTCAGGTTTTTGCAAAGATGCCAAGGACTCCTTTTCCAAGGAGTAGATTAAAAAAAAAAAAAAAAAGCCGGGCGGTGGTGGCACACTTTTAATCCCAGCACTTGGGAGGCAGAGGCAGGCGGATTTCTGAGTTCGAGGCCAGCCTGGTCTACAGAGTGAGTTCCAGGACAGCCAGGGCTATACAGAGAAACCCTGTCCCCAAAAAACCAAATCCAAAAAACAAAACAAAACAAAACAAAAAACAGAAATACAAGGTATTATAGGATTTTTAAAAATTACACTTTTTTGTTACACGTGTGCACGCACGCCATAACAGGCACAGGGAAGTCAGGGGACAACTAGGTTGAGTCTGTTCTCTTCTCCCACCGCCTGGTCAGAGGATCAAACTCACATTACCAGGCTCGCCAGCAGGCGCCTTTACCCAATGACTGTCTCACTAGTCCTAATTTATGATTTCTAAAAATCACATTGGATTGAAGGAAAACAATCCCTGGTATTTGAAAATTGGTGGCCTTTATCAATCTGGGGTTTTGTTTCGTTGTTTTTGCTTTAATAGATAATTCTCCCCCAAATAACCAGGGAGGCTGCCTTCGGGCTCCTCTTTCCTCTAAGACAAACTCTTAAGCTGTGACTCCATTTCTCTGGAGCCTGGAGTAGGGAATATCCCTGAAACAGTGAAGATTGTTTTGCTGTTACCATTTGTTTGGTTAACACTCACAATAGTTTGTCTTTTTCTAGAAATTAGGGAAGAAGGCTGAGAGTCGAAAAGGTGATTCATGTCATCTGGTGCTACCCGGAGGATGATGTTTAGGATCCCGCCAATTTCAATCTTCCGCTCCGTTCTACATAAGATGTAAGGCTGCAGATGTGTGGGTTTGGGGGACATCGGGGAGCCTCATTGCCTCGGGACTCTGCAGTTGTGTAACTTTAAAAAAATCTGTCTAGTGAAGAGAACAACGTGGCTTCTTTCATACAACTCCACATCCACAGCCACGAGCTGAAAAGTTTTCGATCTTGCTTTCAGCTCTGCAGGAGACTGCTGCCCTGTCACTCCCTGGACAGACCAGGAGAACACCAGAACAGAATGGTCCCTGCTCAGACCCCTGAGTAACCTTTACCACTTTATCCCAAAGCCTTTGCACAGTGGCCTGCTGTGCACAACGGAAACTCTAGAAACTTGTCCGAGGTCTGCGATGCAGAGAGCAGGCTTAGGTTTTGGACACACCTCCCCTACTTTGGTAGGAGCCATAGTCTAAGTCCTGGATCGATTGGGTACATAGTGCGCATGCCAACTGCAACCCACACTGGGTACCCAGAGCAGGAGCTGTTGTTAGTGGGACCCTTTTCTCACGTTCCCAAACACGCTAAGTATTTCTGGCCTCGGAAATACTGGAAAGGCAGAGGCAGCATTGGAGGGCTCGGCGCAACACAAGCTCGGGCTGGGAACGCTGCGGTCCCCGAGCGTGTCCCGCCGCGTCGCGGCTCACTCACCCACGCGCGGCCCTCCTGCACGGCGGCCAGCACCCGTAGCGCGCTGGGCGAGCCAGTGCGGAAATTGAAGAAGTGCAGCGCAGCGCGCGCCGCCAGCTGCAGGATCCCGCGTGGCAGCCCCACGGCCGGGGGCTGCCCGGGGACGTCGGTGTACTCTGGGTTCGCGGGCGTCGCAGCAGCAGCTGCCAGTGCGAGGCTCGGCAGCAGCCAGATGCTCAGCAGCAGCGCGGGCTGCGGGGATCGACCAGGCTGCATAGACGCGGACGGCGGGGGCCCACGGGGCTGTGTGGATGGGGAAAGCTGGCGCAGAGCTCCCCGAACAGGCTTCGCGGTGCTTCGCGGTGCTCGCGGAAATAGGCCACGGCGGCCACTCCCCTCCGCCCCCGGGTCGCCGCCCTTCCTCGCCTCCGCGGTCCAAGCAGAAGGACCAGAAGGCGCCTCTGGGAGAGCGGGTCAGAGAGCGTGTCCCCGATGACGCGGTGAGAGGGGACATGGGACAGTGGGGCGCCTCCTTGAGGGCACACCCCGACTCCAGCTCTGGGAACTTGGCTTGTCGCCTGCGACTGCTGCGATTTCGTAAGCCTCAGGTTTTAGAGCGAACCCACTCCAGAGGTTAGCTGCAGGTGAAAGAGGAGACAGGTGGTGACAGGGACCGGTGGCCTCAGGCCTTGGTGAGGAATTCCGGCACACAGGGAAAGTGTGCTGAGGGCGGGGAGCAGGTAGTGAGCACCTGCGGGCGGGCGAGGTAGGGAGGGGGTGGAGTGGGCGAGAGGACAGAGGTTTTGAGAATCAAGTAAATTAATTGATACTGGAGAGGGGTCTTGGATTGAAGTTAGATTCCAGTGGAGTGAGGTGTTGAATCAACGCGTCACCGAAGGCAAGAGGTGGCTACTATTTTCTAAGCCACAGGTAAGGGAGAAAGCCCTTTGGGGACCTGTGAGATGGTTCAGCGACTAGAGGGGCTTGCGTGCCACCAGGCCTGATGACTGGGGTCTTCCCAGGACCAACGTAGTGGAAGGGGAGAACAGACTCAAGCAAGTCGTCCTGTGACCACCACGCACCCACCTATGACACAACAAATTCAATAGTGAATGAAAAGAAACGTAAGAGAGACAGAAAGTGAGAAGCCCCAGAACAACCGGAGATGCTCCAGGGTCTATCTAGTCCACCTAGTCATCGGCGGTCGACATACTGAAGGACCAAAGAATGGTTGGGACCAAGTTTGTCAAATACTGCGTGCGGTGCCGGGAGACTCCGGCCAAAGAAAGGGACGGTTGACCGGGTATCTTCCCAGCCACTCCAGCCTGCAGCCTGCTGCGTGCTGTCTGCTTTAGACTCCAGCACTCAAAGGTGGGATTCTGGCAGGGGCCATCGAGTGATCACCACGCCCGTGGCGAAGGAGCAACTGTCCAAACAGCAGTCCTCCGTGTTGCCCATCTGTGCACTGTCTTTCCTTCCGCAGATTTATGAAACACCCGGGCCACGGGGAACACCCGGGCCATGGGGACGTGAGTTGGAGCAACCAGATAAACCTCTGCAGCGCACCTGCCGCGGATGAGGCCAACGGAACTGTCCTGTGCTGTTTGCAGGGCACCGAGGAGGGAGCCCTAAGAGAGCGAGCGATGTAAGCCAGGTCAGGGCTGGCCGTCATATCCACATGCGCGCGCGCGCGCGCGCGCGCGCGCACACACACACACACACACACACACACGCACGCACATGTCGGGCATATCCACACAAGCACACAAAGGAAACAAGAAGCCATGGGCACAGCAAGACGGGAAGCAAACAGAATGGAAGGGAAGGGCAGTGGCCTCAAGTCCTAGATTCCTGCCCCTCCCCCAGCTGGTGTGAGCCCCTGCCCCAGCAGCCAGCTCTTTCAGCACCTGCCTTGTCTGCCGAGCCACTCTGTGGCTCCCTGAGGGCAGAGGCCCTGGGTTCCCCTTCATCCCTGATGGTTTGAAACACCCACCTACAAGGGCAGAGAATGGGCACTCAGTGAAACGGCAGGCTTTACCGTGGGATGCTGGCCGGGACCCCCAGCCTCAGAGCCAAGAGTAGGTTAGTGTGGGCCATAGCACCCCTGCCTTGGGACAGCGTAGCAATCCCTGATCATGTTCAAGGTCGTGTGAATTTTACTTGGGTATATTCAGATCTGGGACAGCAGAATTCACTGGTGGAAAATGGAAACACCCTTCGTTTCCATTTTCTTTTTCTTACCCTGTCCCTAGACTAATAACCATGGTCAGTGCCCACATGGTCACTTGGAAAGCAAAGTGGACATCAGCTGTCAGAAGACATGTATCTCCTAGTGTGCATGAGTGGCCAGGACACCTGTGCCCCCTCCTGCCACACATGCTAAAGAGCGGAGATGGACTGAGTCTTAACATTGAACTTTATAAAGAAAGACAGGTAATCAGAGAAGGCAGCGGGTAAACACCCCGAGGACACGCTGCCTCCCGTCTCACCAAGCCAGGAGGAGGAGGACAAAGCAGACACTCATCCCGGAGCTGCCACGCCCCTTTGCTCCTGTGGTCAGCCACATCTTTGAGATTAGCGATGGCTGTGCTCCTCTCATCACCTGCCCTGAAAGCCTCTCTCATTCTGTAAACATCTAGGCTCAGGAACTTTCCAGGAACACGGCATCTAGTCGGTGTCAACCCTCAGTTTGCCCAGGGCTGAACTCAGAACAAGTAAGCTAAGTCACAATGCGTATGTTCTAAGCTGTTAACATATACATGCAGATTCTTTTCGACCTTCACAATTCACTCTGAATTCAAAAGAGTCCCTACCCATATCCCCTGTCAAGACTTCCCAGTGCCCTCTGGATAGTCATGGATGTACAGAACGCCTCTGGAAGAACCAACCAGAAACAGCTACAGTGGCTGCTTTTGGATAATGGGGCTTACGATGTTGGTCTTTTGACCTGTGCTATCACCCCCAGGTTTTCCAGAGCCTGGAGCCCCCACTTGGGGCCAGGATGCTTGGGTTAAGCTGAATTTCCCCTGTTCATGCTTGGGTGGCACCTGCTGCCTCACTGGGTGATCGTTAGGTTCAAGTGTGCTGACAGTCACATGTGTGTGCTGAGCACAGAGTAATGGCTATTTGAAATCGCTATCATTGTTACTGCTGCTAACAAGTTAAAAAGACCCTTGACAACAAATGAAAAAGAAAATAGCATCTTGACAAAGAATAAATCCAGCTGTGACTTTCTTTTTATGTTCAATAAAGATATTTCTTCTAACCTCTGTAGCCTAGTCTTTTATGAATACTATTAGCAATCACACCACATATAAAGCTATATTCCTTTTGTATTTCTTCCCCCTGGCAAAGGTGAAGGTGCATGGGTTTGGCAGATGGATAGGGGTAATTCCACCTTGACTACATATTGCTGAAGTCCACTGAAGTCCAGACAGGATGGGAAGGATCTTTCTTTCTTTCTTTCTTTCTTTCTTTCTTTCTTTCTTTCTTTCTTTCTTTCTTCCTTCCTTCCTTCCTTCCTTCCTTCCTTCCTTTCCTTTCCTTTCCTTTTCTTTTTTTGGTTTGGTTTTTCAAGAAAGGGTTTCTCTGTGTAGCCCTGGTTGTCCTGGAACTCACTCTGTAGACCAGGCTGGCCTCGAGCTCAGAAACCCGCCTGCTTCTGCCTCCTGAGTGCTGGGATTACAGGCGTGCACCACCACCGCCCAGCGTGATGTTTGTTTCTGAGCCATGGGACCAGGCACACTAGTGGAGAAAATGTGGCTCATCTGATTCCTTTGGCCTCCATTTCGTGTTCTGTGGGGCCTTGGTGCTTGCTAAGGTTAGACCTTGTGAACTTACACATTCCCTATACTGTGCCCCTAGCCCATAATATCTGCCCCACAGCCCCTCGAGGAAGACTCTTGGCTGCCTACAGAAAAACAGGAGCCCTACTTGATAGCGTCAACTGCTGTCCTACTAGATATGGCCTCTCTGGTCTCTGGCATGGAGTTGCTTTGGGTTCGTGGGGGATTTCATGGTGTTGCTGACCCCCTCCCACAACACCTCCCCAGACTCACAGTGGTATAGTAAGACCCTAGCGGCCCTTGTTTAAGAGAAGGACCCCGAGTTTGGGGCTTCCAGCACCTACCCTCATTATCTCACACTCTACAAGGGAGACAGGCTGCAGGGCGAAGGGAGACAGGCTGCAGGGCGAAGGGAGACAGGCTGCAGGGCGAAGGGAGACAGGCTGCTACCAAGCCACTAGCTAGAATGTTCTAAACCCGGGAGGTTAAGAGCTGAGGCTTCGCGGCAGAAGCAAATTCTTTCTGAAGGCTGAACTGGAGACCAGGAAGGTCCCTCCCAAGGGGATGCTGTAGGAAACAGGGTGCTCGTTCTCCTTCTGCCTCCAAGTATTTGATGTTTGTATCTCAGAACCCAGCGGACAGGGCACTGCCCAGTAGAACTTCCTGATGAGCATGTCATATCTGCACTAGGTATATGCAACTTCAGCTATGCGCCAGATATGCCAAATGCGGCTGAAGACCGGAACTCCTAATTTAAACTTACCTAAATAATCCTAACTATTTGTGACTGGTGACAGATTTGCGAGCATACTTGGACTGACTTTTGGCTGTGACGTGTCATTTTATGAAATGGCAGGTGATATTTTGGGAAGCCATGCTTTTAGATGCGTTTCTAGATGTTTCTTCTCACAGGATGAACTTGTAGGTCTCCACGATTCTGTAGAGCGCACTGGGAACTAACGAGGTTGAGTTGTGTGTGCAGGTTACATCATCCTAGAAACAGGGAGGGAGTCCAGGCTCGCTCCAGCACTTCTTGTCTCCTCCACAGCCTCGGGTGTGGCCAGCGTTGTTTGAGTCCGAGTTGGAGCCCTGGCAGTCCTACCTAGCTGACATAGCCACTTACAGAGATAATAGTGAATAGCAGAGAGAGACCAGCTTTCAAGAGTTAGGGGCAGGAGGTGTGTGCAACCAAGCAGTCTTCTCTGCTGTGCCTCTGCCCATGACTTACCTGTCAGGCCACCTGCTCAGTCTGTCCTGCACGGTGGTCTCATGAGAGTCACAACCGGGTGACATCTATACTCGGGAGGTAAACTCCTTGAGTTGGTACCAGGTGCCAGCCTTTCCTTCCCCCAGAACGGGATCCCCTAGGGAAGACTAACTCTCTGGGGACCACGGTTTCCATACTCTGAGAAACCAAAGGGGGAGGGCACAGGGCATCTCCTTAGAGCGTCTCGCCCCTGCCTGAACAGGAAGGAGACCAAGGGAGAGCTGAAGAGTTTGGACTGTGGGAGCAAAATGAACTGAGGCAAGTTGGGATAAATTTATTTCAAAAGAAGTCTCATGGAGCCATTCAACCAAAAGGCAGGATTTTGTTTTGTTTTTGTTTTGTTTGTTTATTAAGAGCACGTCTTTCTGCCAGTCTCCAGCTGGTGAAAAACACTAAGTTGTGTGGTTCGGCCGGGCTATGGATGAAGGCTGTGGATGAAGTGTTTTCCCTTCACCTCTCAGTGAACTTGGCATGGTGTAAGAAACATCCTACAACAAGGAACATAAATTTCCCCAGGACTCACATGCTAGTGTGGCAGGCTGGGGAGAGGCCTACTGCCCTGATAGCTCTCACACATGTATATGCCCTGCCATTGTTTCAAATATACAAACTATATATATATATCTGTACATACATACATATATGCATATAACCATATATGTGTGTATATATATAAAAGCACATGTATATAAACTATATATGTATATATATGCATAAATACAAGCATATGTAAAAAAACTATATGTGTATATACATACATACATGCACATATATAAACTATATATGTGTATATGTGTACACACATATACACATATATGTATACATATACATAAATTATATGTGTATACACACATATATGTACACACACATATATATTGCAGAGGTGCAAAGAGCTTCCCCAGTTCTGACTAAACAACAAGTAAATTAATTTCATTTTACCAATTCCCATTTCCTAATTTATTTTGACTTAAAAAAAATCACTCTCCTAATTTCGCTTGAAATACAGAAAAACAGGTGGTCATTTATGTACCCAGGTGTCTAGTAAGAAGCCTGCCTGGAATCAGGTCCTCATCAGTCTAATACATGGTCTAGGAGACGCTCACAGCTTAGCTTAGGACTCTGTGAGGAGCAGTTAGGCTAACCAGAAACTTTATAGAAACTTCGATAAGTTCCTATTGAAGATTAAGTATCGAGTTTCCCATGCTTATTTGGTGATCTCGCGATTGCCTGTGCGTGAGAGTTCACAGTGGAACCTGCGTGTGCGCCTCTGCTCTGGATGTGGGGGCAACACCAAGCATGAGGTGATTAATAAATGGACTTGTTATTCAATCTCGTACGCCACTTAGCTGTAGTCAGGAAGCAATTCTTTTAAAATCCTCATGTATTCATGTTAGAAGCTAAAGGTAATTTAAATTATATGGATTTCTGGGAAACATGCTTCTCTTGCAAAGACTTTATAGACCTGTTTTAACATGTAATTGCCGACAGATGGTTTTGTTTTGCTTTTTTAATATAATGAAATGGAAATAATTACTAACCTCTGTTAGATTTTGCAATTTTCCAAAGCAAGCCATCAATCTTGGCATGCCGTGCTAGTTAAGAGGCCAGTGTCCGTACAGCTAAGTTCTATGGTTCTGGTGAATTTGGCATGGTTTTATTTTCCATCAGACACTTAAGACAGGACATTCGCCATTCCAGGAATGAAAAACCGTATCTGTCATCTATGAACTGAGATATCAAATGCGCTACACACTGGGACTACTTCATTGTTTTTCAAGCAAAGAATGTTGAAATAAGGCTTGAAATAATAAACGTCATTATTTCCTGGTTAAGAAACTGATGTACTCATCACAGAGAGAAACACATAAATACAAAGGACCCTTCCCTTTGTTTAGCAACTGTATAAAAGACCTTAATGCGTACAAGCTAAATTTGCATGGAGTATGTTATCCAGGCAAACCAAAGCCAGTCCTTCATACCACAGAACTGAACTGCCCACGTGCCATGGCCTAGATAACAGACAGTGGGGTGAGAGCGTGTGGTCAGGATTTCTCCTCCTTGACAGTCTTTCCACAGTGTGAAGTGCAGGGTACGCTTACAATAGTGGAGATAAACACATGTGAGTTGATAAGGACATCACCTGGCTGATGGGGCCAGGACACAATCACCTTGGAGACTTAGGATGCAAAGACTCCAGCTGCCTGCGTTCCTTTGAATATAATGACACCGTGGGTGCATCTTCATGTTAAGAAGTTAATCAAGAAAATCTGGATTTGTAGGTTTTCAGAAGAGGTAAGGGCAGCTGTTCCAGACACGAGGTGGTGCCTGAGAGACCTAATTACAGGGACATCAGGAAGGACAACAGTGAGCCCATCTGGAACAGGGACAGTGACTTTCTGAGGGAGAGGAAAAGTGGTCCGAGTCCCACAATGGAAACCTGTCTGGCCCACGTCTCAAAAGCTTCCGGGCTGCAAAGACTTACACAAGGTGCACTTGATTCTGGGTCCATTGGCCTCCAGTTCCAGGGCATCTGATGGCCACTTTGGGCCTCTAAGGTCCCTTGTGTTCACATGCCCCTCGCCTCCCATACTTGAACAACAAGAACAACACATTCTCTAAAAAAGAAAGAAAAGTACTAAGAAGCACGGCGCGGTAGAGTGGGGTCTGGCCCCAACACCGTTAACATGAGAGGGAGAGGCTCCGCCTCTCCCCTGCAAAATGGTGGATTCGGAGTGGATTCTACGATATTTGGAGCAAACGCCCACCGTGAAGCGCCCTCACTTAACTGGACTTACTCTTTAAAGCGAACTTAGCTACATTGTCTGGTCTTTGAACTAAGTAACATTTCCCACCTTCTGCAAGAATCCTCTGACCACCACATGAGGGCCTTATTAGTAAGATATTTTAAGTTTTAGAAACCCGAACTCCAAAAGATGAATAATTTTGAAACATCTGTTGTTTGAATTAAATAAAGCTATTGACTGTTGGCAATTTGGTAAATGAGACAACTCATTATCCTAAATCGTGAGAAGGCTGACAGTGCAGCCCAGACAGGCCAGGATAGGCTGCGGTAAGACAGCGCCTGTTTGTGAAGGCTGAGTTACTAAGGCTCACTGTGATTTCGTTGTCTTCATTTTATGGGCCAGGCTGGCGGAGCAGTGGCACATTGAGCATTGCTGACAAATGCCAAGGTAAACGGAGTAAAGCCCGGTTAGGTTCTTCGTGCTCCTGACCAGGAGTCATAATGCTGCTCCAGCTCGACATTTATTACACAAGGTCAGGAATATGGCTCAGTGGGTAAGGGTGCATGCTGCCAAGCGTCTGAGTTCCCTCCACAACAACCCTGAGACCCCACCTCACACCAGTCAGAATGGCTAAGGTCAAAAAGTCAGGTGACAGCAGATGCTGGCGAGGATGTGGAGAAAGAGGAACACTCCTCCATTGCTGGTGGGATTGCAAGCTGGTAACCACTCTGGAAATCAGTTTGGCGGTTCCTCAGAAAACTGGACATAGTACTACCTGAGGACCAAGTTATACCACTCCTGGGCATATACTCAGAAGATGCTCCAACATGTAACAAGGACACATGCTCTACTATGTTCATAGCAACCTTATAATAGCCAGAAGCTGGAAAGAACCCAGATGTCCCTCACAGAGGAATGGATACAGAAAATGTGGTACATTTACACAATGGAGTTCTACTCAGCTATTAAAAACAGTGAGTTCATGGAATTCTTTTTTTTTTTTTTTTTTTTTTTTTTTGGTTTTTTGAGACAGGGTTTCTCTGTGTAGCCCTGGCTGTCCTGGAACTCACTCTGTAGACCAGGCTGGCCTCGAACTCAGAAATCCACCTGCCTCTGCCTCCCAAGTGCTGGGATTAAAGGCGTGCGCCACCACTGCCCGGCGAGTTCATGAAATTCTTAAGCAAATGGATGGAACTAGAAAATATCATTCTGAGTGAGGTAACCCAATCACAAAAGAACACACATGGAATGCACTCACTGATAAGTGAATATTAGCCCAGAAGCTCAGAATACCCAAGATACAATTCACAGATAAACTGAAATTCAAGAAGGAAGACCAAAGTGTGGATACTTCAGTTCTTCTTAGAAGGGGGAACAAAATACCCATAGGAGGAGATAAAGAGACAAAGTATGGAGCAGAGACTGAAGGAAAGACCATCCAGAGACTGCCCCACCTGGGGATCCATCCCATATACAGTCACCAAACCCAGACACTGTTGTGGATGTCAACAAGTGCTTGCTGACAGGAGCCTGATATAGCTGTCTCCTGAGAGGCTCTGCCAGTGCCTGATGAATACCAAGGTGGATGCTCTCAGTCAGCCATTGGCCTGAGCACAGGGTTCCCAATGGAGGAGCTAGAGAAAGGACCCAAGGAGCTCAAGGGGTTTGCAGCCCCATAGGAGGAACAACAATATGAACCATCCAGCACCCCCAGAGCTCCCAGGGACTCAACCGCCAACCAGAGAGGGACCCACACATGGAGGGACCCATGGCTCCAGCTGCTCATGTAGCAGAGGATGGCCTTGTTGAACGTCAAAGGGAGGAGGGGAAGCCCTTGGTCCTGTGAAGGCTCGATGCCCCAGTATAGGGGAATGCCAGGGCAGGGAAGTGGAGTGGGTGGGTTAGTGAGCAGGGGGAGGAGGAATGGGATAGGGGTTTTCAGAGGGGAACAGAGGAAAGGGGATAAAATTTGAAATGTAAACAAAGAAAATATCTAATAAAAATTTTTTAAAGGCCCACAAGGTGGAAGCAGAGAGTCAAGTCCTTGTCTTCTGACATCTCCCTGGGTCCTGTGTCACATGAATGTGTGCACATAACTGCATCAAAATAAATATCAATACAATACAAAATCAGGTTTTAAAAAATTACTTTGTGCTATATGTTAGAAAATCATAGACTGGCTATTTTCATTAAATATTTATTATTAGACACAGATTTCACTAGTGCCTCTGAGACTTGAGTGCACATCAGAGTTCTCTGTTGAGCAAAACACAAATTGGTGGAGCTGTCCCTGGACACTCCAGGTCAGTGGATCTGAGATGGGCTAAAAGGCTGCGTTTCTGGTGAGTTCTCAGGAGACATTAATGCTGTTGATGCCCATTTCGCCACAAGCAATCACGGAGTGCCGTGCAGAACCGTGTAGGTGAACTTCTGGGAAGCTACCTTCCTATGTTTTCCCAATTCCGGATGTTTGGGCACACGAGAGATGCCTCAGGCAACCAGACAAAAGTCAGCAGGGAGTCAGAACTGTGAGCTAGAAGGGGCCTAAGCGGGGCTAGCCTTTCATCTTTTCTCAGTTTCTTCACCAGCCGGGTAGTGCTGCTCTTTACAGGGCCTGCCTCCCCCCACCCCCCAGCCTTCAGTTGCTTTGCTCTTGTTTGTAGAACAGAGGGTTTCAGTAGAACATTATGCAGATTCCACCAAAGTCTTGAGAAAAAAACCAGACTTAATTCTTTTCCCTGGTCCCAGAGTGTCTGCTTGTCATAATTGGGTCCCAGGGTGAGGGTTAGCTGGTTTCCCTCCTTTGGAAGTCTGGGAGTTCTTGGTGAGGCACAACACTGTGGCCTGTGCCCGACTCCCTCCTAAAGGCTTTGTGTCCTCGTTGGGATGGTGTACTGGCTAGCTTTGTGTGTCAACGTGACACAGGCTGGAGTTATAGGAAAAGGAGCTTCAGTTGGGGAAGTGCCTCCATGAGATCCAGCTGTGGGGCATTTTCTCAATTAGTGATCAACTGGGGGAGGGCCCCTTGTGGGTGGTACCATCTCTGGGCCTGTATTCTTGGGTTCTATAAGAGACCAGGCTGAGCAAGCTAGGGGAAGCAAGCCAGTAAGGAACATCCCTCCATGGCCTCTGCATCAGCTCCTGCTTCCTGACCTGCTTGAGTTCCAGTCCTGACTTCCTTTGGTAATGAACAGCTGTGTGGAAGTGTAAGCTCAATAAACCCTTTCCTCCCCAACTTGCTTCTTGGTCATGATGTTTGTGCAGAAATAGAAACCCTGACTAAGACAGATGGTATTACAGGAATGCCATTAAGAGTCACAGATCCTGCTCATCTAAAAGGAACTAGGAGGAGAACTAATAAGGGAAAATAGATTTATTTATAGTTTTGCCAAATCAAAGGAGGGACCCTAGGTTCTTTCTGTCTTCTCGTGTGTGAGTTATAGCTTCAATTTTGTAGAAAAAAAATAAACCAAAGCTAGAAAATATTCATATGTTAATTCATCATAAAGGTGAAATCCCTTCCTGAGAGATAAGTCTCCCTCTTGTTAGCATGAAGGCCTCAGCCTTTCTTTTAACCCAGCGTGGGATTCTAGAAGGAATTTTCCTTCCTTAGGGTCCTCAGTTTTTCTAATCTGATGGTGAAAGAGAAGAGCCCAAGCATTTCTCTTTAGAACATCTTTCCTACAAGGGCCACAGAGCATGGCTCTGCCTTGGCAGTAGAAAGTCTGAGAAAGAAGAAAAGGGGTTGGAGTTTCACGTGCCTGTCCCTCCCACTGATGATTGTGATAAACAGCAGAATCACAGCAATGGTAACCAACACTTTCTGGTAGAGCTGGATGCCTAGCCCTTGACAGGTCAGCCTACAAACAAGGGCGATAAGGCGTCGAGTGTTGATAGCACCTGAGTCTCACAGCTGTTAAAG
Organism: Apodemus agrarius; assembly: GCA_964023405.1. Lineage (NCBI taxonomy): Eukaryota > Metazoa > Chordata > Mammalia > Rodentia > Muridae > Apodemus > Apodemus agrarius. Next base: position 101,256,937 of record OZ030007.1, on the reverse strand, counting down.
TAGAGTTCGATTCAGACCTGAGTCTGACATCCGTCCAGCCCACACAGTGGCACTCCAGACTTGGCAGGCTCGATCCCTGGGCTCTGTCTTTGTCATCTATCCCGTCTTAGGCTCACAGCTCTGCCTTCCACGTTGTGTATACCCCACCCAGGTACAGGATACTCTCCTGACCCCCTCATCAGCACAACAGCTGTTCTTTCAGGGATGGACTGGAATATACTCTCTCCTCTCCTCTTTGAGAATGTGATGTTAGAATCCAGCTCTGTTCAGGCCACCGTATCAAGAGCATCAGCCGTTCCCTCTCACAGATACTGACAAACAGCCTACTGAGGCGTTGCCTGTGAATCTCAAGCTGCTAGAATCCCAGGGGCCAGGGTTCTTCCGGAGGAAGTGGATTTATGCCCAGTGGGTGTTGGTGACTGCACATCCTATTCCCTGCTCCTTCTCTGCTTGTCTTCTGAGTATCAGAGGGCCTTGCTGGAGAACCGTCTCCATCCCCAGAAAGCTATGAGAGGTTTGAGCACTTCTGCTGCCATGCGGGCCCTGATCTTCTCTCTTGAGAGCCCTGGGCGTGCTGTTTGTCTCAGGTTCTTGGCCCTCTACTTTCCTCAGAGGCCCACCATTCTGTTGTCTGTTTGTCTGTCCATAATGTCAGTGGTTTCTCCTATAATTCTATAGCCCCAACAGTCCACCTCAGTGTCCCTCTTGAACCCCTATCCCAGGGCTTTTGACACCCCCACTGCACCACACCATCGCTCTGGTTACTCCTGAGGATGCTATCACTATGTCTTCCCTGTTTGCTTCCTTATCCTTCGATCAGGACTGAGAACAGGGAAAGCTCAGGCCCATGCTCCCATGCTGAGAGTGGCCTGGAACCCAGGCAAGACACTGAGATGTTCTAAATTCTAAAAGGAGATGCTGTGCTTCAGAGAATGGAAGCAGCCCCCCTGAGAAGGGAGGCAGAGGAGGCCAGTCTCCTCCTGAGAGGAAAGGATGGTTCAACCACCTCCCAGCTAAAGCCTCCTTCTTTCCGGCCTTTGTCTCATGGTTTCCATCTTACCTGCACATAGGAGAGGAAATAGAGTTTCCTCTCTGTTTGGCTAAACTATAAATAAATCTACTTTCTGTACCAATTTCTGTTTCCTCATGGCTTTGGATACAAGGAAATGAGGGTTGTCCTGTAGATCTGAGTACCTGGTAAGAGCTGAGTCCTTTAGAATTTTGATTCTTTGGTGTTGCCAGCATGTTTGATCTTCAACTTGTTCCTTCCCTATTCTGTTTAATGTCACTTTCCAGAACTCCTAAGAGTCTTACGTTAAATGAAGCAGCCAGTGGAGGCTGTGTGTGTTATAAAGGAAGAGATGTGTGGCATCTGTAAAGTATAGACCCGTGGAGCAGAAAGGTATTGGACAACCCTCAGGGTCACTCTGTCCCCTGATAACTGCATGAAAGAAGGGCTGTGTGGGAAGGGGCTTGCACTAAACCATTGCCTTCCACATACATGCTCAGGTATGTTCCGAGCGCATCAATGTATTAAGACACTACCGTTCCCCAGTGGACTAGGAGCTAGACAGATTCTCCATAGGTAAAAGGCCAGGGAGAGGGGCCATAGCTAGGTAATAAAGGTGGGGAACTTCATCCCCACCTCTCCTGGCCAGAGGACCCTGCCAGTAGGTCCCCTTCTGATGGACTGTACAAATTCAAGGCCCAGTGGATGATGGAATGGTTGTGGGCCGATCAACCATCCTGTCTGTCTTCAAACTGACCAGCCCTAAGTTAGGGGAGGAAGATCCTCCAGAGACTTAAACAAACAAACAAGCATCCCTTGAGAAGAGAGCAGACACTGGCTTCCCAGGTCCCCCTTCTGCTTCCTGTCTGCTGCCTGCATGTGCTTCCTCACACCCAATAAAAGCCTTTCTTCAGCTCCTGATTCTGTGTGCGTCTGTTAGAGAAGCTCCTGTGTTTGAGATTTCTCTGCTCATGCCTGCCAAGCTCAAGACTCTTCCCGCATTTCAATTCTTTAGTTAGCAGAAAAAAAATGAACAGAATCAAGACCTCTAGACTACAACACCACGATCAATATAATGTGGGCTTTCTATAAGGCATTACTGAACTTGGAGGTGTTGACGACATTGAGTTTCCTAGTAGGTGAATGTATCTAAAAGTCTTCTCATGGGAGGAGTCAGGAGCTCATGTGTGTGCAGTCATTCCTCTGCACTGTCGGCAGGAAAGCCCAGGGCCATAGCTGCTACACCTTATAGTGAGAGCAAGAACAAGCAGAGAGAGAGAGAGAGAGAGAGAGAGAGAGAGAGAGAGAGAGAGAGAGAGAGAGAGGAGAGAGAGAGGAGAGATAGGGAAAGAGAGGAGAGAGAGAGGGAGAGGGGGTAGAGAGAGGGTGAGAGGGGAGAGAGGGAGAGAGAGGAAGGAAAAGAGAGCAAGAGAGCGAGCTTCTTTCTTCCGTGTCATCTACATAGGCTGCCAGCAGAGGCTGTGACCCAGATTAAAGGTGGGTCTTCACACCTTCACCTTGCGTTTGTGGAATAAGAAATTGCTGAGGCCTGGCCTTGCAGATAGGCGGGGATGCTCTTGGGAAGGAAATGAAATAGACAGGCCCACTCAGGTGTGCAGAAGACAAGGCTGTATAAAGCCACCTTGTAAGGACTATTCCACGTTGAGCACTTGGTCGGTAATGAGAAGAGAGCCCTGGGAACGACAGGCAAGTGTGGGGACCCGAGGAAGGAAAGCAGCCGCTCGTCCACGCCCTGCGGAATCCTCCCACCTGCTAAAAAGCAAGAATTCCAGCATGGTTAATGCTTGCAATAAAGACCGAGCTTCTCTAGATATAGTCCTTTTTGTGATGGTTATTCTTGGTTGCCACTTTACCACACTTGGAATTAACTAAAACACAAATGACTGAGTACACCTGTGAGGAATTTTTGCTTAAATAAATCATGCGAAATAGGAACACACATTTAAAAAAAAAAAACCAAGATCATACCATATGTAAATGGATTTACTTATTTTGTCTATTCAAGTACACTGTAGCTGTCTTCAGACACACCAGAAGAGGGAATTGGATCCCATTACAGATGCTTGTGAGCCACCATGTGGCTGCTGGGATTTGAACTCAGGACCTCTGGAAGGAAAGTCAATGCTCTTAACCTCTGAGCCATCTCTCCAGCCCCAGGAAGACTCATTTCTAATCTGGATCTTTGAGGTGTGAAGATCCACCTCTAATCTGCCTCACACCTTCTGCTGGCAGCCTATATAAAGGAAATGGAAAAAAGAAGCCTTCTCCCTCTCCCTCTCCCTCTCCCTCTCCCTCTCCCTCTCCCTTTCCCTCTCCCCTCTTCCTTTCCCTCTCCCTCTCCCTCTCCCTCTCCCTCTCCCTCTCCCTCTCCCTCTCCCTCTCCCTCTCCCTCTCCCTCTCCCTCTTCTTCTCCCTCTCCCCTCTTCCTTTCCCTCTCCCCTCCCCTCCCCCTCCATCTCTCTCCCTCCCCTCCCCATTTCCCTCTCCCCCTCCCCTCCCTCCTTTCCCCTCTCCCTCTCTCCTCCCTCCTCTTCCCCCCCTCTTCTTCCCCCTCCCTCTCTCCCTTCCTCTCCCCCTTCCCCCTTTCCCCCTTGCTCTTGCTCTCTTTATAGTCCATTCCTTCACCGGCATTAGCGCCAGCTTTTTCAGGATTCTGGCATATGCTAGAGACTAGCTGAGACATCCAGCCTTGTCGACTTAACAACTAACATCTGAAGCTCTTTAATTAGGTTGTTAGCAATTTAGAGCACCAGTTTGTGAGGACGCATCCCGTTTGCCGGGGAGAACTGAGATTGCAGGTGTTCCTGAAGCTGAGGAACAGCTTTAATCTTTGGCAAACTCTGCCAGCCCACAGTTTTCTGATCAGTCTTTTGCTGCTCTGAAATCTCGGATTTCTCCTTCTCTGTGTCAAAGATCTCTCCATCCTGGTGTCTGGGCTTGCGCAGCTGCTGCTTCTTGAAGTAAGCATCAGTCAGGACTTCGGGGATTTTACCATTGCTGATAGTAACTTTTGTAGAGGTGGCGAAGACAAACTTCTGGTGTGTTCGTCGCAAAGGAACTCTGTTGAAGGCAAGAAGTCCAGTCACAATTAGCAAGCCACTGGCCAGCTGCTTCAGGAAAACCACTCTCTTCTTGCCCCTGAGGCGCCCAGTGTGGATGATCAAGACAGTCCCAGAGTGACGTTGGAGCGCAGCCTTCTCGGGCGCTGACTGAAGGGCTTTTTGCCAGGACTCAGCAGCTCCCGAGGCACAGCTCCAGTAGGATAATACCTACACGGGTTTTCAAAGCCTCACCCCTCGGGTGCCCCCCCCCGTTCTTGTCCCCTCCAACTGTTTTTGTGACAGTAACAAGAACCATCTCCTTTTTCTTCTTCTTTTCAACCTTGGTCTTGGCAGCTGAGTATTTCCTTTTGTACAAGGCCTTTCTGGAACACATCGCAGATCGGGAGTACCTGCCAATTCCTCTCACCAGGATAGGGTTTCGGCTGCATTGGGACCTCCCCTTCCTGGGCTTTTAAACCGTAGGGTTGTCTTTTTGGCTGCACCAGCGGCCCCGGCACCAGCAGCCCCGGCCCCAGCAGCTGGGGCCCCAGAGGCAGAGCATCACCACCAGCCTTCTTGGTCACAGGTTTCTTCTCCTTTGTATCAGACTTCTGTGCTTTTTCACCTGCCACCATGCAAGACAGGAAAGAGAACTAAGGCAGCAGCTTCCGGTCTATCCAACTAGTGCATTCTTGAACCTTTTGTTGGTAGTCAGCCATTATTGGATGAGCTAGACAACAGCTGTAAGGAATTCTAATAAAATCTCCTATGGATATATAGATTAACCCTGTAAGTTGTGGTCCTCTAAAGGTCTTCGACTATATTAGTACCAGGGCCATATTATACTTGGACTATATTGGTGGTACCAGGAGTATGTCTTGAGCAACAGAAGTATAAGGATGAATTTTCTTAAGTATCCGGAATAGGCTTTCCATTTGCCAAAAGCTATAGCTACTGAAGCCTCTCTAGTTATAGGTTTCTCTTCTAGAAGCCTGAAGAGTATTGAAAGCTCATGATGTGACCTATTTTACAAACTTGAGCTAAATACATTGAAAACTCTAATTTATCAATTGTGAAAGACAGGCAATGGATTTGGTGACTCTGTATATAATAAACATTTTAAAAATTTGTTGAAAAATAAGGAAAACGGTGATACTGGTTGGTTGCTTTAAATATTTCTGGGTAAACTGACAAAGGAAAAGAATGAGCACCTCGATGAAATTAACCAACTTCTAGCATCCCAGAATACAGTGAAGGACCATGAACTCAGTGATACATTAACCTGCTTCAGATATGCATAAACGATCTACAAGTTCCCAAGTGTGCTCTGGAAGAGGATCTCTCCACAGAACTCAAGTTTCAGAAAGTTAAACTAAAGTCCTCATTATATGGTGGAATTATTTCAGAAATTCAAGCCCCAACCTCCAGTGATGTTGGTGCTTAAAGTAAGGGCATTAGTTGGTAAAGAATGAGATCCTGTACCTTGAGATGGGAATGTGAGGAAGGACCCTATTGAAGCTGAGAGCTTCGAACCCGCAGAATTTCAAGGGTTCATCTCACCCGAGGACGTTGTTGCTCTATCCTCTTGCCTCAGAAGAAGGCAAGTCCAGGCAGGATGGATGTCCCTCGGGTCTCAGCAATAGTTGTCTCTAAACCTATAATTAGAGTCAAGTCTAAGAAAGCGTCTACAGGGGAGACACAAAGTGTAGCCCATGCAGAGGTGAGCTAAACTGCTGAAGAACATAATGAGTTTGCTAATTCATTCAAGCAGAGTCTGGGGTGTTGGTGTATGTGGATTTCAAGGTTGTGAGGTCTCAGTGTAAGAATCATGAAAAGGATCAGGCTGAGTTTATGGCCCACTGAATGGAGATTCTAGATTTAATATGGAAGCTCACACCATTAAAACGGCATTAAATTTTTGTTGAAACATTTAACGCCATTGTTGAAACAGTTGCCAAATGGTGGCCTATTGAAAACGAGTCAGAGATGCCTGATATCCCTTGGCTTAGTGTCCATGAAGGGATTTTGAGGCTACAGGAAGCTGCAATGCTAGAGTGGGTATACTGTGAAAAACCTAATCCTCTACAACAAGGAGGCCGGAACACACGCTTTCACTGATGCTCTACGGCACAAGATGGCGAGATGGGCGCCAGCACATTTGAAAGGCTTTGTGCTCCTTGTGTCAAACCTTAGGATTGGAGACACTGCTGCTCAGTCAGAATTAAATACTGCGGGTTTAACCGGGCCCTAACGTAGCAGAGGCCACGTGGAAGCATGAATTGCCAAAGCATGGGGACCAAAGGCGTTGTAATGAGCAGTGCCGACGAAGTGATGCCCCATAATGCTCAGCACAGGCAATGTGAATTTTATGGTGTCACAACTCATATGTATCTTTGGTACTAGCTAATTAATCATGGTGTTTCATGACAGACATGAAATAGATAAGAAGCCTAATAAATTTTTGTTTGAGCTGCATAAGTGGAAAACTTCTTAAACAAATGAAAAGAGGCTTTATTGGATCATGGCCAAAGGGAATCTCGGCCCATGAACCAATGGCCAGACTTGAGCCAGTGTGCAGACCCAGAACCTCTTGAATGAAGGGATGACCAGGTTACCCCAAAAATAACATTGGTAAAATACCTAAGAGTTTTACTGTTAGCCTTTCTCAAGTCCTTCCCTAGAGGGATCTACAGCCTTTTACAAGGGTAAGTGTACAGTGGGGGAAAAGAAACAGACTTTCAAGGGGCTAATGGATACTAGTTCTGAATGGACACTGATTCCAGGAGGTTCCAGGAAACATTGTGACCCTCCAGTTAAAGTAGGGGCTTGTGGAGGCAAAGTGGTTAATGGAGTTCTAGCTGAAGTCAAACTCACAGAAGGACCAGTATCCCTAAACGCATCCTGCAGTTTCCCCCAGTCCCAGAATGTATATCTGAGATAGATATACTTAGAGGTTATCAGCATTCTCACATTGATTCCCTGACCTGTGGAGTGAAGACTATTCTGGTTGGAAAGGCTAATTGGAGTTGCCTCTGCCAAGAAAAACTGTAAATCCAAAGAGCGTCATACCCCTGGAGGAACTGCAGGAATTAGTGCCACCATCGAGGACTTGAAAGATGCAGGGGTGGTTCCCAGCACATCTCCATTCATCTCCCCTATCTGGCCAGTGCTGAAGACAGGAGGATCATGGAGAACGACAGATGACTATCAAAAACTAAATCAGGCGGTAACTCCAGTGGCAGTTGCTGCAAGAGATATAGTGGCACTATTTGAGCAAACAGATGTAGTGGCATCTCCTGGTATGTTATGGCAACTATTGATTGAACAAATGCCTATTTCTTGGTACCTGTCTGTAAAGACCTCCAGAAGCAATGGCTTTCAGTTGGCAAGGTCAGCAGTATACCTTTACAGCTGTCGTAGAGTTTCTGTTCCTACACAAACATCATGACCAAGAAGCAAGTTGGGGAGGAAAGGGTTTATTCAGCTTACACCTTCCACATTGCTGTTGATCACCAAATGAAGACAGGACTGGAACTCAAGCAGATCAGGAAGCAGGAGCTGATGCAGAGGCCATGGAGGGATGTTACTTACTGGCTTGCTTCCCCTGGCTTGCTCAGCTTGCTTTCTTATAGAACCCAAGAATACCAGCCCAGAGATGGCATCACCCACAAGGACCTTCCTTCCTTGATCACTTATTGAGAAAATGCCCCACAACTGGATCTCATGGAGGTGTTTCCTCACCTGAAGCTCCTTTCTCTGTGATAACTCCAGCTTGTGTCAGGTTGACACAAAATCAGCTAGTACAACAGCTTTACTTCAAAGATATATTAACTCTCCATCCCTGTGTCAAATGGATTTTGAAAATCTGTCTCTCACAAAATATCACATTTGTTCACTATATTGACAATGTAATACTGATTGGATCAAGTGAGGAGAAGGTAGCAATCACTTCAGACTCATTGGTAACATATGTGCATCAGAGGATGGAAAATAAATTCAACCAAAATTCAAGGTCCCTTTACCTCAATGATATTCTTGAGTCCAGTGTGTGGAGCATGCAGATATATTACTTCTAAGTAGAGGATAAGTTATATCACCTGGCTCCTCCCACCACTAAGACAGAAGCACAATGGTTAGCTATCCTATTTGGATTCTGGAGACAGAACATTCCTGATTTGGGTATGTCATATCATCCAGCCCATACACCAAGTGACTTGGAGAGCTGCTACTCTGAATGGGTCCTAGAACAGGAGAAGGCTCCTCAACAGGTCCAGGCTGCTGTGCAGGCTTCTCAACCCTTGGACCATATGATGCAGTAGACCTAATGGTACTTGATGTGTCAGTGACTGATAGGGATGCTATTTAGGGCCTTTGGCAGGCCTCTATAGGTGAATCACAGAAGATATCTTTGGTATTTTGAAGCAAGACTCTACCATCAACTGTAAACAATTATTCTCCCTTTGAGAGACAGCCTCTTGCCCTACTATCCAGCCTTAGTAGAAACAATGTTTAACAATGGGCTACCAAGTCACCATGAGTTATCCATAGTGATCTGGGTATTGTTTTATGGATCAAGTCATAAAGTAGGGTGTGCATATTGCTAGTGTACCACATGCAAGTGGTATATAGGTTATCTGACTTTAGCAGATTCTGAAGGCACAAGTAACTTACATGAGGAAATTGCCCAAATACCCATGGTTTCTGCTCTGGTTACAGTGTTGCCTGTTACTAAGCATGTGCTGTTGGCCTCAGGGAATGTAGCCTATGCTTGGTTGACTGAGGCGGAGGAGGAAATGAGGGCCTGGTTTACTGAGGGGTCTCCAGGTGATGCTGGCAGCACCCAGAAGTAGACAGCTGCAACACTACAACCCCGAAAGACACAAGTGAAGGGAAACCTTCACCGTTGGACAGAACTTCGGGGAGTACACGTGGTCAGTTTGTTTAGAAGGAGAAATGGCCAGATGTACAATTGTTCACTGACTCATGGGCTGTAGCCAATGGATCGGCTGGACACTCAGGGACTTGTAAAGAGCATGACTGGAAAACTGATAAGAAAGACGTCAGGGAAAAGATATGTGGATAGATCTCACCAAATAGATGAAAACTGTGAAGATATTTGTGTTCCACGTAGATGCTCACCAACAGGTGATTTCAGCTGAGTTCAATAACCAAGTAGACAGGATGACCTATCTACTGTGGACAGTCAGCCTCTTCTCCAGCCACCCAGTCATTGCCCAGGGGGCCCATGAACAAAGTGGGCCAGGTACAGAGACAGGGCTTGTGTATGAGCTCAACAATATGGACTGCCACTCACCAAGGTTGGCCTGGCTACGGCTGCTGCTGAGTGCCTGGATCTGCCAACACTGAACTCCAGATACGGCACCATTCCCCAGGGCGACCGGCCAGTGGCTTGGTGCCGAGTTGACTACATGGACCACTTCCTCCATGGAAAAGGCAATGCTTTGCCCTTATTGGAGTAGATACTTATTCCAGCTAAGATTTACCTTTCCTATATGTGATGCTTCTGCCAAAGCCACCATATGGGGACTAATCTGCATGAGTCTCAGCCAGCAGCTGGTAGAGCCTCTCAGAGGACAACCATGCTAGGCTCCTGTCTGCAAGCACAGTATAGTGTCAGTAATAATGTCAGGGATTAGTGCCCACCCGTAGCATGGATTACAAGTTGGGCCAGTCACTGGTCACCATTCTTTCAGTCTCTGCTCCATTTTTGTCCCTGCATTTCTTTTAGACAAGAGAAACTTGGGGTTGACAATTTTGTAGGTAGGTTGGTGTCCCCATCCCAACACTGGGGGTCCAGCCTGACTGATGAAGGTGGCCTCTTCAGATTCCATATCCCTACTGTTGGGTAAGGTCACCCACATTGAGTCCTGGGACTGTATAGAGGTTCCCTTGCCCCAACACCCACCTTTGGCAGCTGCATATTTCTATCCATTCTCCTGGCCCTGTGGGCCTCTCTTCTGTCTCCCCCATACCTAATCCTGCTCCCCTTTCCCCTCCCCCTCCCCTCTCCCACCCAGGTCCCTCCTTCTCTCTGCCTCCCATGATTATTCTGTTCTGCCTTCTAAGTGGGATTTAAGCATCCTCACTTGGGTCTTTCTTCTTGTTTAACTTCTTAGGGTCTGAGGGGTGTTCTGTACTTTTTGGCTAACATCCATTTATCTGTAAGTACATATCATTCATGTCTTTTGGGGGGTCTGGGTTACCTTACAAAGGATGATATTTTCTACTTCCATCCCTTTGCCTGCAAAATTCATGATGTCCTTGTTTTTTAATAGCTGAGTACTATCCCATTGCTTAAATGAACCACGTTTTCTATAGCTTTCTTTGGTTGAGAGACATCTAGGTTTCTTCCAATATCTGGTTATTATGAATAAGATTGCTATGAGTTTAGTGGGGCATGCATCCTGGAGTATGGAGGAGCATCTTTTGGGTATATGCCCTGGAGTGGTAGAGCTGGGTCTTCAGACAGACCTATTTCCAGTTTTCTGAGAAACAACCAGATTGATTTCCAGAGTGTTAATATGTTTGCAATCTCACCAGCAATGGAGGAGTGCTCCTCTTTTCTACATCCTTGCCAACATGTATTATTGCTTGATTTTTAACCTTAGCCATTCTGATTGGTGGAATATCAGGGTCATTTTGATTTGCATTTCCCTGATGATTAAGGATTTCCACGGTGAATAAGGATGTTGATATTATTTTTAAGATTTATTTTATTTTAATTTCATGTGTATGGGTTTTTTTTGTCAGTGTGTGTGTCTGTGTAACACATGCCTGCAGTGCTTGTGGAAGCCAGAAGGGGGAGGTGGATTCCATGAAATTGGAGTTGCAGACTGGTTGTAAGGTAGTGCTTAGGATGGAATCTGGATCCTCTGAAAGGGTAGCCTCTCTTCACCGCCAAGCCATCCCTCCTCCCCAGTGAGATGAAATATCTTAACTGTGGTGAGACTGTTTCACGGGTTGGGTCCTGGACAGGATGAACCACAGGCTTTTGTTGCTATCTGCTTCTTAATAATGTGTGCATTGTGACCAGCTTCTGCCTGGAGCTCCTGCCTCTGTGACTCACCCACAATGATGGGCTGTAAGCGGGAACTTGGATCCACAACAAACCCTTTCTCCTCTAGGTTGCCTTTGTTTGACTATTTTATCTCAGCAAACAGAAATGCAACTTGGGTTTTAGTAAATCCCAGCCTTGGGTTTTATTAAATTTATCTTTTTAGTTCTTAGGTTTTGTCTTGCTTCCTTCACCCCATTCTTCCATTAATTAGTTCCTTCAGCTTTACAGTTCCTTGAACTGAGATCTGTCAGAGTTTTCTTTCCTTTGAGAATGTCCATCTTCACCTACGCTCTTTGTGAGCCTCACTCATGAGAGTGGGGTTGTTTTTTTGTATATTTATAAACTTGTATATTTATTATTTTTAAATTATTTATTCCCTGACTCACGAATATTTAGAAAAGAGTCAAAGACATTGAATCTTCTTGTTTTTTAAAAATTATTTATTTTATTTTACTGAAGTTAGAGACCTTGACCTGAATAATAGTGAAATTTGTTTTGGTTGTGAGACAGGGTCTCATAGAGCCCAGATGCCTTTGAACCTCCCCATATACTGAGGACAGTCTTGAACTCGTGATTTTCCTGCTGCCCTCCTAGGTGCTCTAACTTTAGGTGTACTCTACTTCATCTGGCCTTGTATTTAGATGTTAAGGAGATAACTTTGTTGCTTGGTCAGTGGTTGATTTGGGGAATTTTCACATTTTTTTTTAAGTTTTAGATGTGACAGAAAATAATCTATAATGTTAGGTACACGGTTCGCTTGTCTAAAAATTTAGTTCTTAATTCCTTCATCATAGTCTCCCGGGTTATTTCTTCCTTAATTTTCCAGTGTTTGGGATGTCCCAGACCATCACTCCTTTTATATTTTTGTTCAAGATTCCTGTGCTCTGGTAAAATGGCAAACATGAGCTCTGTCCCCATAACTAGGATAGACTTGGGGTTTGAGTTCCCTTAGAAAACCATCTTCCTTCTCAGCGATGCAAAACGAGCACCAAGAAGCAGAGAATTTACTCTGCTTTATTCAAGATCCACAGGCAAACTCTCCGCCACCGCCAGGTAGGTATGCGGCATGTGTGTGTGTGTGTGTGTGTGTGTGTGTGTGTGTGTGCGCGCGCGCGCGCATAGCTGTTCCAGACCCTGTTTCATGGAGTTCCTAGACTTATACTACATTTATTACACTGATTAGACTGGCTGATGTCCCATGGATGTCTGGTTGGGTCATGGAGACCGAACGGTCACACCCCACCCAACTACCCTTAAGTTCTCTATTAGCACATGACTAGAGTAGTACATTATAAACAGCTCCTTTTGAGCCGGGCGGTGGCGGCGCACGCCTGTAATCCCAGCACTCTAGGAGGCAGAGGCAGGCAGATTTCTGAGTTCAAGGCCAGCCTGGTCTACAGAGTGAGTTCCAGGACAGCCAGGGCTATACAGAGAAACCCTATCTCAAAAAAACCAAATCCAAAAAATCAAAAAAATAAATAAATAAAAATAAACAGCTCCTCTTGAACTCGACAGAATCATTAATGATATATTTTAAAACTTTACCTAATTGGCTTCAGTCACTAACTGACTCATCTGGAGCTATCTTATCCTGGATAACTTCTTCTGTACTTGAGAAACTGAAAGGAACTGTATTGGTCATGAACCAGGTAGTCTGAGGACTTTCCTCTTACTTAAAAGAAAAAAAACAAACAAACAACACAAACTATATAATCTGTGGAACACGGATTGTACAATTTTCTCTACTGTGTCATTACACATTACAACCTACTGAGCGCATTGTAGTTTATCTGATCTCCTGGCATCCTCATAGGTGGATGGAAACTGGGGCGGGTCCCAATTCAGGATTATAATCACTTTGAATACAAACAAAGTAACCACAATGTGCTATGTTTGGGAGAAGTAGGAATAAGCTAGGGTGATTTCTTTAAAATATAGAAACACAGGATTTCCCTTTGACCTCCTGATGAAGGCAATCATTTTGTGTGCTGAAGGCGTTTGACTTCATCCTTACTATGGGGTCACACTTACTTTAGTTTAATCTACCGGAGCCCTGAACTCCACTTGCCTGTTGACTCACTTACCCTTCTAAGGATGGGTGGAAACTCTCCCCAAAGTAGGTCAGAGGTGTTCCATCTCTAGTCTGCCTCCTGCCTATCTGCTCCCAGCTTCTCCTCCTCCCCTAACTTGCAACTGCACCTTGTTGTTTTTGCCAACATTATTCATGTCAATCAAATTAATCCTCAAGTGAATGAATTTTGGTGCTGGATTGGCAGGATTGTCTGCCTATCCTGGCTTGTGGCTGCAAACACACATTCTTCACAAGGCGAGTGTCCCAGCAGCTGGAGCAGAGAGGTCGTATCTCCAGAGAGAGCTGGCATTTTCCAAGTGTCCGTGCCAGGCACCAGACTAAGAACTTTGGGGTAGAGTCTGTGTGCTCCTCATGCCATCTCTGTGGGCTCGGAGCAGGTCACTTAGCCTTCATCTGGAGCTCGGCCAGGCCCGAGTCCTTATGGTCTGTTCTGCTTCTTCACCCTGTGCAAACCGTTTCTCACATGTTCAGCCTGCTCTGTTCCATAACCTTGATCTGGAAATGTTTAGGGACTTGAGAGAATGATTCTTGGAAGAATCATTCTCTTGTGAGAATGGTTTAATTCTCAAATGCACCAGTGTTGGAAGTTGATTTCTCGTGCAAGATGTTACATCCTGAAGACTCTCCTCATGAGTAAACTAGGAAGAGGATTTGCTCTAAGGGTGAGTGTTTGGTCTTCTCCACTCTTCTTCTCTTCCATCCATCTGATGCCTTCAATGATGTCATTGTAGAACAGCAACATCATCATCATCATCATCATCATCATCATCATCATCATCATCATAATCATCATCGTCGTCAACAACAACAGAACCAAATAAGTAAAATCCTGGATTAGTCAGGCTTCTTGTGATGGTTTGTATGAGCTCGGCCCTACACTCCTACAGGGAGTGGCACTATTAGAAGGTGTGGCCCTGTTGGAGTAGGTGTGTCATTGTGGGTGTGGGTTTTAAGTCCCTCATCCTATCTGCCTGGAAGCCAGTATTCTGCTAGCAAATATTTATATTTGAGTTACTTATAGCCAAACAATGGCTGTCTACCAATGGAAAGTCCAAGAATCCAGTAGTTGTTCAATCCGTGAGGCTGGATGTCTCAGCCCATCTTCAGTAATGTCAGAATTCTGAAGAAGTAGGTTCTAACGCCAGTGAAGGAGTGGACTTGCCACAAAGAGTGAGGGCGAGGAGATCCCTAGCATTTTAGTTAATTCCATATGTAGTTAACAACAAAGAATACCCAACCATAGTGTCTCATCAGATGGTAAAATTCCAGCCTCTATCACTGAGAGACCAATAGACTTCTGTTCACTCTAAATCAATGCTAATCTGACATAGAGCCAGCCTGTTTTCTATTGCTGAAATGAAACACCATGACCAAAAAGCAAGTTGGGGAGGAAAAGGTTTATTTGGCTTACACTTTCACATCACTGTTCATCACTGAAGGAAGTCATGACAGGAACTCAGACAGGGCAGAAACCTGGAGGCAGGAGCAGATGCGGAGACGACGACGACGGAGTACTGTTTACTGGCTTGCTCTCCATGGTTTGCTTAGCCTGCTCTCTTAGAACCCAGAATCTTTGCTTAAAGGGTGGCCCTACCTACAATGGTCTGAGATCTCCCACATCAATCACTAATTAAGAAAATTCTCTATAAGCTTGCTACAGCCTGGTCTTAGTGAGTCATTTTCTCAATTGAGGCTTCATTCTCTCCAGTGACTCTAGCTTGTGTCGAGTTGACATAAAACTGTCTAGCACACATCTCAAACAAGCTTTACCTTTGTTTTTTATTCTCAGCTCGATGGTGGTGGATGTTTCATTCTGACTAAAGGCAAGGATCAAGGCTCTAACTTGAGGAAACTCAGTCACACTAACTGGATCATTCAACATTTAGCTGACATGCAAACTATATAGATGAGCTAACCCTTTAATGCTGTATGTAACTCTGCATGGGTTATGATAATCAACATTTATTAATACATTCTAGAGAACATTATGTAAGAGAAAACTCCAGCTGTATTTAGGATCGAGATTTGTATGATTCTCTCCTGTGCTGGTTAGGGGTAAACTTGGATCCTCTATTTATAAAGGATGGTTTGTCACAGAAGCATTTACCCACACATCAAGCCTTTACTGAGAGATTCTGATATATTTGGGCCAAGCATTAGGAAATCAGGAATAAGACAGTAATCAAAGCTGGGCAGCGGTGGTGCACACCTTTAATCCCAGCACTTGGGAGGCAGAGGCAGGCAGATTTCTGAGTTTGAGGCCAGGCTGGTCTACAGAGTGAGTTCCAGGACAGCCAGGGATACAGACAGAAACCCTGTCTTGGAAACAACAACAACAAAAAGACAGTAATCAAAATAGATGTGGTAGAAATCAACACTTAGTGGTGGCGGGGGATGATGATAACAAATAATCATATAGAATTGTATGTTATGATAAATTCCTGAAGGAAAGGCCATTGGTTCTAGGAAAGGCAAACTAACCTAGGGAAAGGAGTAACCTGAAGAGAAGTGACATGTGCTTATGAACTAGGTAAAGGGCGTGGGGGAAGGGAAAGGAGCAGCCTCGCTTCGCGGTCAGAAAGCAGCCACATGGAGTACGTGAGGGGCTCACAGAAGGCTCTTGCAGGAGGGACAGGACATGGAAGAACACAATAAACCGAATGAGTAAGAGTCACAATGACTGCAGGCCGAATGCTTGTCAACCACATCCCATTTCCCTCCGCTCCATGGAGGTGGGTGATTAGGGTGGGACTTTCATGAAAGCAATCAGTGGCCTTACACAAGAGTACTAAGGGAGCTTATTTGCCTGTATGAGATTAATAAAGATGTTTCCGTCTAGAAGGAAGCCTTCACCAGACAGCAGATCCGCTGGCACTCCATACTGGACTTTCTAGCATGCACAGCTGTGTATAAAAGTGCCTGCTATGTGTAAATGACCTAAGCTAAGGCATGCTGTTAGAGCGGAATGAATGGCTGGACAGACATGAGGCTCAGAAGATCCTCTTAGGATGTGACGTGGGCTGAGATCAACCTGTGTCTTGAAGGCATCGCATGGGCTGCCCTGCAGTGAACATGCACCCAAAGGCAGAGGCTGCTGGAGGCCCAGTGAGAACGGGACACTCAGGATACTCAGGAGGGGGGGGGGAAGGAGGCTCCTTCGTTTCTGTGATCACCAATGTGGATGGCACCAAGTCACAGGACATCTGGAGAGGTGATCCTCCTCAGCAACATGTGGGTTTGCAGAAAGGGTTTGAGGGTCTTCTAAGGTTTCAAAAGCTCCGAGGAGTGCTAACTAGGTCCTGCCGTGTGAAGTAAGCCCTCCAAATCCACGGGGCCGTGTCCTGCTAAACCCCAAGTGCTTTTGTGGAAGTGGTTTGTTTGAGATTTCTGCAACTATAATTTGGCTTCGCTTGAGAAAAATCCTATAGCCCAAAGGGGCCTGACCTAAGACCACATCTCCAAAAATCTTAGTGCTCCATGGATTATGAAATCCATTCCCAGGTCTCTCTCATTGACCTCCAGGGCTTCTTACATCTTTGGGGGATTAATTATGAATTTTCTGGAGACTTCCGAGAAAACTGTCTTTTACATTTTAATAGTGGAAAATGCAGTTATTTTATCTAATGGAATGGTCAGGTTATAATTTTTGTAGCGTTAATTTTTAATCACTATTAGTATGGTACCAACCTTCTGTAATTTAAAGTTTGTTCTAGGAACTTGATTTTACATTTAAAGAGACTGTGATAACCATGTGTTGAATTCAGCAAGCAAGAATCTTAACGTGGAGACACTTATATTCAAAAAGCACTTTGCTGCTCTCTGATTAAAGGGAGACGCTTGTTGCATCAGAAGATGTCTCTTTCACTCTTTCCACCGACTTGGAGCTTATGGAGACCTCCCAGAGTAGGAAACAGAAAATGTATTTTGAAGGCCGTGGTCTGAGGCTATTGCTGCTTTTAGTAGGAGCTCTGGAAGCAGAGGAAACAGGAAATGGAAGAAAAAATGAACAAGTGTCTCTTTTTGGAATGGAGATGAAACTAAATTCTGTCTGGGCAGAACATAAATGCACAGTCACAAAGAAAAACACAGACTCTCGGTGGCAAACCAAACAAACCAGAGCAACTGGAGAAAGTTCTGAGCACGGATGGAAAGATCAACAGGATTCACGCTAAATTCCTGAGCTGCCTCCCTGCCAAGGCCATTGGGCACAGATCCCATGTGTCCTGTACGCGTCGAGGTCTCAAATTCACGGAAAAAAAAAATGCAAACGTGCAAACTCCCTGTCTTCTTAGGACGGTGTCCAATATCTGTGTTGAAAAGAACAAACATGAACCTTGGACCTGTAAGGACATGGCCGTGTTAGCTAAGCTCCTCCTTCCCGTCTGTTCCTCAGGTCTTGTGAGAGGTCTGTCGCCAGGCCACCTGCTCGCTTTCCCAGTGGGTCGCCTATGAGCTGCTTTGATCTAAGTGGTCTTTCATCAGATCTCTCTAAGCTGATGGTTCTGGGAGAGGTGAGACCCATCTTCAGAAAGAAAATTTGATCAGATGAAAATGTTAAGCAATTATCTGCTTGAGGTCATGACAGTGAAATGGATGCCCAGTTGGTTTTTTTTATTTTTTATTTTTTATTTTTGTTTTCAATAACCATTAACAGAACTGGGTCTCCTCAGGTAACGTCTTCCCAGCTCTTCTGGAGCTGCTCTGGGAGCTCTTGCTCCGGGAAGAGCACACACGTGCTCCTGCTGCTCCTTCTCGAAGTGTCTGGCTCGACTGGATCCTCCTGTCACTGGCCATGGCCTTTTCCCCACAATCTCCTGAAAGACCCTTCCTTCTGCTGCCGCCTCTCCTCTGCACTGCCACACCCGAGTCGGCACGTCTTGGGGATTCAGAGCCGGCGGCAATCTGTCTTGCTTACTTCCCTGGTTTAGATTGCTTTATTGCCTCTCGTGAGGCAAAGCCTCTTCACGGGGCCCGAGGTGATCTACCCTGGCTTCTCCGTCTTAGCCACACTGGTTTCCTCCCTTTGTACCTTCCCAGTTTTACTCCAGTTCTGTCTCCGAGGGTCCTTGATCCTTGTTGCTTTCTGCTTGTTCACTGTAGTTTGATGACTCCTTGTCTTAGGGTTTTACAACTGTGAACAGACACCATGACCACGGCAAGGGTTGGCTTACAGGTTCGAAGGTTCCGTCTATTATCATCAAAGCGGGGACATGGCCGTATCCAGGCGTTCAGGCAGGCATGGGGCAGGAGGAGCTGAGAGTTTTACATCTTCATCCAAAGGAAATCAGGATTGGACTGTCTTCCAGGCACCTAGAAGGAGGGTTTCAAAGCCCACTCCTTCAGTGACACATTTCCTCCAAGGCCACACCTACTCCAACAAGGCCACACCTCCTAATAATGCCATCCCTTAGGCCAAGCGTATACAAACCACCTTGCTCCTCCTCTAAGGTTTCAGCTCTCACGAATTACTTTGTGGCAGTCTGGACCATTGGCCTCTCTTTGTGTCTCGGTAGAACCCTGCAACTCCCAGCTTCTCCACGGGACTATGTTTCCTGAATGCAGGGACTCTGGACATCAGTTGCCTCAATGTGGAGGCTGGGTGGAGCAGGGCTTATGGAGACTATTTTGCCGTGAGTTGAGACCACACAACAACGTTCCTACACATCAAATCATACCACAGAGTGTGGGAGGATTGTGAAAAATCACCACTGGAACCTCACCCTCTCGTTGGGTACCTCCTCGAGGAAATCGGAAAGAATTGGCTTCAGGATCCCCCAGACCTGAGACTCAGAGACACTACATTATCAGTTCTTAGGGCAGGGACAAGCAACGTATATGGAGGGAAGATATGCTGACAGGATGGACACACCCACTTAGAACAGAACCCAATGTAAAGCTTCCTAACTCTCTCTGACTGGAATAGGATAAGTAAGTTATTGATGAGCAGATGCAAGATTTAAGTTTTCTTCATCTTAAATTGCCTCTGGTGAGTCTACTGGTGAGTCTGAGGCATGCCAAGATCTCTATTTAGGATGCATATAGTAAAAAAACATACATGTACAAGTGCTCTCTCTCTCTCTCTCTCTCTCTCTCTCTCTGTCATCTTCTAGAACTTAAGAGCCTTGGAAAGGTTGTGCTGTTCTTGTACTCATTTTGCAGAGTTCAGATGCTGGGATATACTTGCTAAAGGGAAATATTTATAGAACAGTCAGAACATTGATTGCAGCTCCTGATATTTCAGGAATGGGAATGAAAGCAAGTACCAGAGCACAGAAGTGGGTGAGGTGAAGGCTCCACCTGTGGGAGTCTGAGCAAGCGCCCATCGATACCGAGAGTCCTCCCAAAGAGCCGGACGGACACGAACTGATGGGCCCGGTACTGAGTCTCGGAGATTCTTGGAGGCGGGGAAGGAGGTGGTGGTGGGCTGTTGTTGGTGGGTGCCTGGGGGGGCATTGGGGGGTGGATATACAACATTCCAAAGCTAGAGATCACCAAGTGGAGCTGTGCAAATGAAGGTTGAGTACAGGCATTATCTTAGTGGGAAAAAAATACTTAATCAGCAGCCACTCAGGAGTGGACAGGACGGGGCCGGCACCAGGCAGGCGTCCCTTCTGATGTCCGTATGCTGGGAAGAACAGCCATTTCTCTGCTTCCGTTAAAGCACAAAAGTAAACATGAGAAAACTTCCGGGATGTCAACAACACTGTCCCTTGGTGGAACACCACGTTCCCACCCTCAGCATGAACATATTCCATGAGAAAGACGCCAGAGTTCTGAAGCCAGCTGTGGGAAATCTACACCTTTTTCAGGCCCCACTGAGGGCGTAAGGTCAAGGCCCACAGTTGTTCCATGACTGCTTGGTCATAAGTTTATATATATTTATTCACATTTGCACAGTATGAATTTGCACAGTTGTCATATCTTTGAAAGCAGAGGCCCCCCTTGAGCATGAGCGATGCCTTCTTCATATCTAACACGCTGTATAACAGGCAAGAGGACTTGAATTGACACAAGATGCACCAAGATCAAGTTCCCAGCACCAGGGAGATGTATTTGACCAGGAAGGACAAAGGGCAGAGCACAAGAGACAAGGACAGGAGATACAAGACAAGGGAGGAAAGGGGGGCGGGGGAGGGGAGGGGAGGGCTATCTGCCTTGGAGGGCCGAGGGACTGCCTCTGGATAGAGAGGAGAGAGTAGTGGTTTATAAAGGGAGAAAGGAAAACCCTATGTAAGGACAAGTTGCTTTGTTTTGATTTGGCGTGTTAATTGGGTGAGCCAAAAGGGGGCTTTTGATTGCTGGGCTTCAACACTGAGAGCTGGGCCTGGGTGGCCAGCCTCAGAAGAGGACGTGGCCTAATAGGGGAACAGATCCTGGTGGCTAGCTTTAGTAATGCGATCTAGCAGTTTAGCAAGGCAGAGGGAATGGGGGAAGGGCAGGGCCTGTCAGAGCCATGTCTGCCACGCTCTGGCCGGCTAGAGCCCTTATAATCTAGGAATGCTCTAACCTAGAGCATTAGGCCTTAGGTTAGAGCATTTCAGAGAGACTCAGAAAGAATGGCTAGAGCCAGAGAGTGTGGTACACCACACCGGCGAAACCCTCTCAGTGTGGGGAGGATAATAAGGTGGTCGTCCCTCCATGCCCGTCGTCTGTACTTACTCCAGCTGGTAGGGCTTCTCTGTCAGCAGGCACGGTGCCCACAGCTCCTCAGATTGGTAACAAAAGCCCGTGGAAGAGACCTTTGTACCCCTCCCCACAGCAGTGCCCTCTTCCTGTCTGTCCTGACACTGTCGGATTAGGAAAAAAGGATCGGCGGAGTTCATCCGGGGTTTCCAGTGCTGGTTGTGAAATCCCCAGAGCTTGGACAAAGTCCTCAAGGGAGGACTTTGACGGATCTAGGTGAATCTGAGGGAAAGAATCACAGATGTGTGGGCTTTGCGGAACAAAAACACAAAACAAAACAAAACTCCCTGTGAGCTGAAAGATGACCATCTCCCAGCCACCGCCTTCAGAGAAACAAAACCAGTTTCAACAGCTCTGGCTTCTGGCCATTCCATGCGTGTACACACACACACACACACACACACACACACACCCCTCCCCGTTGAGTCTTCAGATTCAGTATGGACTCTTTGCTTCCTCCTCTGAAGGGTGAGATTTGACGCCCTGGTTCCCCCCTTCTTCCAGTGTTTGCCTTCTGTTTGTCTGTTTGCTAAACAAGCCTTCGAAATGGACACACTTGGGGTTACTGTAAATATCTTCCTAGCTAAGCCACGAAGCGAAAGCTGATATTTTCTTTGTCAACTAACATTTTCTTTTTCTCACCGGAGTTAAAAACTAATGCTGTGCTTCAATGTACACATCACCCCAGCTCTGCTCTCACGCTTCCTCTCCACAGTTCAAACACACCAGGAAGCCCGCTGGTGTTTCACTGCTTGACACACCCCATTAGAGGCCCGCGGGCCTGTGGCGCCTTACTTTGTATCGTCTTTGCTGAGTCCCGTGTTAGCACTCTCTGTTCTGTTCCCACTCGCTTTGGGGAGTTGTGTCTTCTAGTTCCTCCAACAAAGTGCACTTGAGTTCTAAAGGGTTGTTCTTTGTTTGTTTGTTTTCTTCTGATATGCCTCTCTCTATGCCTTTTAATGCCCATCTATCTTTCTATCTGTCTGTCTGTCCGTCCGTCTGTCCATCCACCCATCCATCCACCCATCCATCCAGAGATTGAGACACAGAGTACCATATATCCCGGGCAGGCTTCAAAGTCACTATGTATTTAAGGATGACTTTGGCTTTCAGATATTTTTACCTCTATTTTCCCAGTCTTGGATTATAGGCATATTCCACCACACCCCGCTGGGTGTCAAACCCAGCACAAGCACCCACATATGTTCAGTGCGGGACTTTAACTAATACACCATGTCTTCCTATACCTCTCAGAGCCCTCTGGGGCTAGCCTGTGAGCATTTGAAAACATTTTCAACACACCCGTGGGGCATATGAGAGTCCCAGACACCAAAATGGGGGTCTTAGTACCTCACACATGCAAATAATGCACACACCACACACAAATGTAAACAAGCAAATAAAAGTGGATTTTGTTTTGTTTAACTTTGTTTTTTGTTTTTAAATGGGAAAGATGCAGCCAAGTGGTAAACAGTACTACCCTGAATGCCCAGTAACTGCACAGTGGAAAGAGATTCATTTGGAGCATTCAGAGGGAACTGAAACAGGATAGGAAAGGAGGGGGATTCGGGTGGGGGGAGGGGCGGGAGGGCAGGTAGGTGCTATAGGAGGACGGAGATCAGAACTGCCACTAAGACGCTCCCAAGGCAGGATCGGCCTAGGACCTCTTAAGAACAATGGCTACTGTTGTGATCATAAAGAGAAAGAGGTTAGAGAATATGTTCTGCGGTGGTGTGGGAAGGGGGTGCCTCAGCGGGCCCATGACGAGGCATCCCTTCCCCCTGAGGGACCAGACACACACCGACATAGCATAGAATAGAGTTTATTCAGGGCCTGGGATGGGAGTTAAGGGGGCTAGTGGAGGCAGAGAAAGGCAGAGAGAGGGAGAGCAGAGAAGCAGAGGCCAGACATGACCACATGGAGAGAGGGGGAAGGGGAGGAGAGCCCAAGAGGGGTCAAGAGAGAGAGAGAGAGAGAGAGAGAGAGAGAGAGAGAGAGAGAGAGAGAGAGAGAAGGAGAGTGTGAGAATAAGAGAGGCAGGAGAGAGGTAAGAGAGCTGAGAGAGAGAGAGAGAGAGAGAGAAGGGGACGAGCAACCTCTTTTTATAGTTGCTAGGTAACTGTGGGGAGGGGCATACCTGGCTGTTGCCAGGTAATAGTGGGGTGGAGCTTAGACAGAATCCCTAACAGCTACCATTTTTCAGGTTCAGATTTCTGGGCTTTGTTCTTTCCTCTCCATATTACTCCAGAACCTACATGTGGAGAGTCTGCCCTATCTGGCGAATTTACAGAGGAAGATCTGGGGACCCATTTTGCACAGTGTGTCAGTTCTCAAGCTATTGCACTAGGCTCCTCCCAGGGATCCAGCAACAGCTTACGTCATCATCAGCTGCTGCTGAGCCTGCGCGGGAGGTCTGGGCTGCGGACTGCGAGGCTCCAGCTCTCTCCCTCTCCCCACCCCCCTCCCCCCTCACATGTTTCCATGTGTTCTCAGCCCGTCTCTCTTTCCCCACTCTCCCCCTTTCTGTCCTCTGTGCTGCAACCTCTCTCTCTGCCCTCATGGCTCTGCTTCCGTCTGTCTTTCTGTCTTCAAGTCCACTCCTTTGCCTCTACTCCATCTCCAGGTCCTCTCTCCTCGCTCTACCCCAATAAACACTCTTTATACCATATCACTCTTCCCTTCCACTCCGGTGTGGTGTGGGATGCAAGGCTTCCCCAACTACATGGCTGATATTTTGCTTTTCGCTGGGTGTGTGCCTAAGGTCAGACACACCTCTCCTTTTCTTCGTTTCCAACTCCTTAAGAAAAAGGTGTCTACCTTCCACATTCCCACCCTTTTGGCTGCAAAGGAAGCTGGGAACTGTAGTCTTTTAGCAGGAAAATAGCAAGGATAAGAGAGGGTAGGGCAGGAATCTTGGGCACTAGTGTCCATTCTTGCCCCACGCTGCTCTGTACTGTACTGGGAAAGCTCTGCTGTCTTCTCCGGGAACATAAGTGGAGCCTGGGCCTGATCTGAGAAATGTTCCTAGGAGAGGCCTGGGGCACTGAAAGGAAGTCAGAGAGGCAGGAGATGGAAGGGAGGAAGAACATCTTGCAGGACTCAGACAAGAGGGGCAGTTTGGCCGCTGGGAAAGGGTGGATCCTGTGAGAGACCCATGATTCCCTGAGATGTTTGGAGAAATAACTTAATAAAAGGCAAAGTCTTTGACCATAAAGGTGGGGCACCCTGGACTAATGCTGTTTTACAGGCTGATGTGGGACCTGATTGGGAGTCAGAGGTTTTCAAAGCTAGACCATATGATCTGCAGAAGTTACCCAGTGGCTAAATCTCTTTCATTTCTGATATCCAGGAGTGCAATGATAGGACATGTCTAGGCTCACTGTTCCGCTTAGGTTGCTCCACACACCAGCAAAGCCCCTGACCATGAGACTGGCTCGTTTTAATCTTAGGCCTGCTTCTGAAGGTACCTGGATCGTAGCATTGAAAGGGAAGTTCAAAAGCCAAGTGCATCGCGGGGTGCACTTGTGAGCCAGAGCTGGGGGGCTGGGGACAGGACAGTTTCTGAAGCTCTCTGGGAAGCAGCCTAGCTTGCTGGTAGTCAGTTAGAATGATTCAGACCAAAAAAGAAAAAGAAAAACAATAGGCAGTTCAGGCTGTTGGGGATGTGGGGTGAGGGGAACACTTGTCCGTTGCTGATGGAACTGCGAACTTGCACAACCTCGATGGACATCAGTGTAGTGTGGTGGTTCCTCGGGAAGCTGAGATTAGATCAAGATCAAACTGTACCATCACTCTTGGGAATATATCCAAAGGACTCGCCATCCTACTGCAGAGACACTCGCTCAGCCGGGTTTATGGCTGTTCTGTTCATAATAGCCAGAACTTGCACATCGATGTCCATCAGCGGATGATTATTAACCAGAAACGTGTGGCACATTTACACAATTGAATATTATTCGGCTGTTAAAAGCTGAATTATGAAATTTACAGGTAAATAGACGGAGCTAGGAAGAAAATCACCCAGAGTGAGGCAAGCCAGACCCCCAAAAGCCAAATATGGTATGCATTCTCTTAAATGTGGATGTTAGCTTTTAGTCTTTGAAGGCACGGTACTATCTGAATACTAGAGAGATTAGAATGAGAACCGAGGTGGGAGGGAAGGACCACGTGGGGAAGAGGAAATGTATAGCTGGAGAAAAATGGGGGTCAGTGGAGACTGGGATGGGGAGAAGGGGGTGTAAGGGAGGAAGCTTGGGAGGGACAGTCAACACTAGAAGCCATTTCTGAGAGCTCATATGGAAACCTGCGACAGTAGAAGGTTCTTTAAATATATACGTATATGAGAGAACTCTGGATCTGTAGCAGGGCAAAGGTTTTTCCATCCTGCCTCAGCTGGAGCCATCTTTGGTTTAAACCGAAACTGACTCCCTCTCCTTTCTCATTCCACCACAAAAAGTCCCACGGGAAAGCACCCAATCCTGTTCTAGAAACCCGGGGTCGAAATGCCCCAGCTACCTGCATGTTCTTGGATCTTGTCAAACTGCCTGCTTGCTCCCCCTGCCAAGGCCAACCAGGATGTCGTTTTGCTGTGTTCTTTGCCTTTAAAGTCTCCCTGTAATATGCATTTGGCGCTGCTCACGCTTGGAGAAGCGTTTCTCTCCAGGCAGTCACCGGCTGGCTTAATACAGACTTTCAATGTGAACTTTGGTCGTGCTGAGGGGCTTTGGGGGATTTCTACTCCAAACAAATGGAGTTGCCAAGTAATGGGAGAGGCAAAACCCCAACTAGACATCTCTCGCCACCAAAGGCAACCTCCAGTGTTAGGAATGGGTTACATCTAATTAAGTTGTTGGCCAAAGGGGCCCAATGGAGACCCATAAAAAACTCCAGTGGTTGCCAAGGCTTCTGGTTGTTTTCCACAAACTGATGGTAAGGCACTATTGCTAAAGAAGATATCTAAATATCTTGTTGAATACAGAGAAGCTGGTGCCTAACTAGATCCTTCACCCGACCTGCCTGCAGGATAAACTGGAATGAGGCACAGATGTTGAAGGAGAAACCAACCACCAGCTACAATTCACCCAGCACAGGGAGCTCAAGAAGGAGGACCTAAGTGAGGATGCTTTGGTTCCTCTGAGAAAGGGAACAAAATACTCACAGGAGCAGACACTGAAGGAAAGGCCACCCAGAGACTGTCCTACCTGGGGATTCATCCTATAAACAGTCACCAAACCCCAACACTTTTATGGATGACAAGAAGTGCGTACCAAAAGGAGCATGTCATGGTTGTCTCCGGAGGGGCCCTGCCAGAGCCATACATATACAGAGGCAGAAGCTAGCAACCAACTATTGGACTGGGCATGGGGTCCCCAATGGAGGAGCTGGAGGGAGGTCCAGAGGAGCTAAAGGGGTTTAACGCCCCATGGGAAGAACAAAGATTTCGGCCACCCAGATGCCCCAAGACTCCCAGGGACTGAACCATCAATCAAGGGACACACATGGTTCCAGCCAAAAATGTGGCAGAGGAAGGCCTTGTTGGGCATCAGTGAGAGGAATGGTCCTTGGTCTGGTAAAGGCTCAACAGAGGCCAGAACAAAGGGAAACCGGGTGGGGGGGGCAGGTGGAAGTGTGTCGGGTGGAGGGGCATATACATGGAGGTAGGGGGAAGGAGGAGGGGGAGGGGTTGGGGGTTGGGGGTGGAGGGATATCAGAAAGGTTTTACCATTGGCAATGCAAATGAAGACAATATTCAATTAGAGAGAGAGAGAGAGAGAGAGAGAGAGAGAGAGAGAGAGAGAGAAACCAATCACTAAATGATTGGATTCAAGACCCACTCCATGGAATGGATCCTATGCTGACACTGCTCTAGTGGCCAAGAATCTGAGTCTAGATAAGCCTCGGACCTAGGAGAAAACCAAATACTATTGTTCTGCCAAGGGAACTCAGCAATAAAGTGACTCTTAACGACATTCAGCTGCACTCATAGATCAGAGTCTTCCTCAGCCATCGTCAGAGAAGCTTCCTTCCGAAGTGGATGGCGACAAATACCCCTGGACCGTGTGCAAAGCCTTGGGACCCTCAGTCCTAAATGGCAGGTCTCTCTCTCCACTAACCCCTCCCCTTGGGGCTCAGGGAAGAAGAGGTGGGAAGAGCAAGAACCAGAGGGGCTGGAGGACCCCAAGCCTGACACATATGAACTCACAGAGACTGTGGCAGTGCGCACAGGGCCTGCAGAGCTCTAAGCCAGGTCTCAGCGCTGAGAGGAAGAAGGAGACTCACTCACATCCCCAACCAAGACACCATCTCCGATTAACAGCTGCCCCAAAGGAAATAGTTTCTCCAATGGAGTCTCACTGGGTATACAAACCACACTTCCGAGTAGGCCCCATGCCCAGCAGTAAACAGCTGTCACCAAAGGAACTCAGTGGTGTTTTATAGATTTTTTTTTTTTTGTCTTATGTTGCTATGATTAGTCATTTAAAAAAAAAAACTTACTGGTCTTTGCTTGTGTATCATGACTTCGGAATTTGTATTTGATGGTGTCTTTGTGTGTGTCTGGGTGTGCACTTTTTCATGTTCTTTATTTGTTTCTTTTTTTGTTTGTTAATTTTGTTTTATTCTGGTCTGTTGTTTTTAATTGTCTCTGTTTTCTTAAGAGAGAAAGAAACAAGGTGTTGAGTTTGAAGGGCGGGGTTGGGCGGGGTGGGGCAGGGTGGGGGCGAGGATCTGGAAGATGTGGGAGGGGAACCATAATCAGAGTATATTGCATGAAGATAACTTCATTTTCAATAAATAAAATATACTAAAAGAGGGCAGTATATGAGGGACAACACTCGGAGTCGCCTTCCAGTCTTCACGTGCATGTGAAGACACATGATGTATACGGCACCCCCCCCACACACACACACGCACACGCACACAGGGTAGACTCACGAAGTGCTGTTTGTTGACTAACTCAATAGAATTTTTTTTTTAAATATCTGGGTTTTTTTTTTTTTTTGCATTAGTTTCAGATGGACACCATTCCTTACCCAATGAACTTTGCGCCCTTTACATAGTTTTAAGAAAAGAAGACTAAGTAGGTATACATTTCACAACTAGCACGTGACTGACTGTACCCCGCTACATGCCAGCGCCCCTCAGCCTCGCGCGAGCCTTCTGGGCCATAATGAGGAAGTGAAATTGCAAATGAATTGCAAATGAAGAAATCTCACCCAGGGGTGATTTCTTCTTGGGCTACCAATTAGGCTGAACAGACCGCGGTGCCAGGGGAAGGCCAGAACTTGTCATGGAAGGTGAAAGCTGGGGGAGGGGAAAACGAGTCCTTTCCTGTCCCCGGAGAAGAGGATTGTGCTGCGGGGTAAAGCGCGGAGGGTTGCGAGCTTCGGGGAGCGGGCGCAGGCTCGCAGCCTACGTGCCTGGCGTGCTAAAAGAGCCTCCAGAGTCAGCAGCTGTTAAGGCACAAATTGCCAGTGACACCGTGGAACTGAGTGATGGTCTTGCTGGAAGGAAAGCGGTATTTATAAAAATCCTATCCATATTTATGAACCTTTTCACTCAATCCTGGGGTCTTCACCGTTCTGTCTGGCGAGGGTGCCTGAGTGGTAAGGAGCAAAATGTTTATTCTAAAAGAAAATAATAAAAAAAAATGGACTTCTTTTTTATTCTTGAGGATTTCATGCATTTATACAAGGAACTACCATAGCCATCACCATTCCTTTCCCCTCCCCCAAATTCTTCCCTACAAGCCCGCCTCCCAGCTCCATGTCCTCTTTTTCCTTTTTTTAAAACACCTCAAGTCCAATTAGTGTTGCCTGCATACATATGGGAGTAGGGCCGTCCTCTGAAGCACGAGAGGTCTACTAGTGGCCACACAACAAAAACTAAAGTAAGCAGGTCTGCTCTTTCCCCACAGCTATCAACAGCTAATAGCTCTTTAGTAAAGGATGGATCTTGGAGATCGTCTGTGTTCCATGCACGCCCTGAATTTTGGCTGGCTTGATCTTTTAAGGTCAGCACAGCTGGGCAGGAGTTTGTATCCACAGTCCTCCAGGTTGTCCAGCCCTTATTGTCTTTCCTCTTCATGGATGTTCCTAGAGCCATGGTGGTGGTGGCGGCGGCGGGACACGCCACTGAGAGGGATGTCCCACCGAGAGCTGAGAACCCAGTCACTTACTCCCGGCACCGGGGCTGGTTCTGCATCTCACACTCACTGCTACCCATAGCGAGAAGAGGCTTCTCTGACCACGGTTGAGAGCAGCCCGGGGATACAGACATAGATATTTAGAAGGCTACTCGACAGCAAGACAGTTTAGGAAAGTGACAGCCGCAGCCTGTACTCTGGGCCTATGATGTCCCGAGCCATGGGCTTCTGACCGAGTTTACAGTACTAGACTTGAATTTCCACTCCGCGGCTCCCAGCCTGTTACCTCTGGCTACCACTGCGAGGGATTCTGACTCTCGCCCTTTGGTTTCTCAGAATGCTCGCTTTCGCTCTCTACACTCCTGAGAGCTACTTCCCGTGTCTCAGTTTGAGTTTCCAAGACCATTGCACCTTCTTTCAATTCCCAGTCAATCCTTTGAAAGGAAAATTCGCTAATACATTTAATTTCACCAGGTTATTTCAAGAGTTGGTGAACATAAGCACAATATAAGTAACGTTTTCCCTAATTAAAATATAATCACTCGCAGCCGGGCGGTGGTGGCACACGCCTGTAATCCCTGCTGGGAGGCAGAGGCAGGCAGATTTCTGAGTTCGAGGCCAGCCTGGTCTACAGAGTGAGTTCCAAGACAGCCAGGGCTATACAGAGAAACCCTGTCTTGAAAAACCACAATATATATATATATATATATATATATATATATATATATATATATATATATATATAATCACTCGGGCCGGAAAGATGGCTCGGTGGTTAAGAATGTATATTGTTCTTGCAGAGGAGTTTGGTTTCCAGCACCCTTGTCAGATGGCTCAAATTCCAGGGCTGCAACGCCTTTGTCTAAGCAACACTGGCACCCCTCTGAGTGTGTGTGACACAACACACACACACACACACACACACACACACACATACTTAAAACTAGAAATGAATCTTTAAAAAATGATTACACCTTCGCTTCTCAGCCTTTTGGCTAAGATCAAGTGTAAAAATCGATTACATTCTGCCCACATCTTTTTTCTTCAGTGCTGGGGATTCCGGTCTTTGCACATCTCAGGCGAGCATCCGGCCAGGGAGGGACTTGCTCAGCTCCACGCGCTTCCTTGTTGACGTACTAGCTATGGTATTTTCAACTACAAATAAGAGGACATCCAACTTAAAGTGGTTTAAGTAATGTTACCTTCCAAGAGTCCAGACCCAGAGTTTCTCTAAGCATGGTGAAGTAGTCAGCAACAATGTTTATGATCCGGGTTTTGTCACCTTTCAGCTCTGCCATTCTCAATGTATTTAATTTATCCAGCATCTTCAAGTCTCGTGATTGCAAGATGGCTGCCAACCGTGATACCCAACTGCATTTAAAGCCAGCAAAAACGAGTAGTTCTTTTTCAGAGAAGTTCCTTTGATTAAGGAATTTTTTTCTTTTAAATGTTGTAAGTTTTCTATAGAGCCATTACCCAGAATTAGGTCACACGTCTTAACTGCAAGAGAACTTTGGAAATGAATGTGTTTTTTAATTTATCATAGAAATAGGTTTCAGCCAGCAGGAAAACAGTATTTGGGAATATTGCAGCCCGTGGAGGAAGTCCGAGTGTTAACTCCTTTCTGTCTTTTCATCTTGAACTTGGATTCATAGAACTGTTTGCTTCTGAATGCTGCGCTTGAATGGCATGCGTGAAGATTTCCAAACAAAGGTAATTGTCCTCCCGGGCTGTCTGCTGCCCCTGGCTCTTTTCTGGTCTCCGTCTCAGGAAGAAGCGCCGCTGTTCACACAGAATTCTGCTCTTGCGTTTGGTTTTTGACCGTCCGCCCCTCTGTCTCCTGTAGAGCCCTCACAGAGCTGCCTTACCTAACCCCCTCCCTGTCCTGCCTTGCCCACTGCAGAACTGCAGAGCAGAACCAGAGACAGTCCGTGCACTCAGTGAAGAACTAATTTGGTTTGGGGAGGCGTAGGTGTAGAGGAAGACCGTATAAGGTTGAATGTTTTGACCTTGTGGGGTCCTGCAGGAGACTGCTCTCTGTCCTGGGCACTTCTGGTAGGAAACAGGTTCTGTCTTGGAGGTCACTGTCAAGTCACTAAAATTCTGAAGGCCAACTTTGATTCTCAAGTGCATCGGCTATGGAGAATTTCCAGTGGACTTGATGGATCAGAGTAATGCGAAAGACAGGACCTCCAGCCCTCGGCTTTTATGGCACCCATAAAATACCTTTTACAGTTTCTGCTCAATTTTATGCTGTTAGGCTAAACATTTGACATCATATGGCACTTTAAGCACATTGATGTATGGGTAGTCAGCAATTGCATCTGTAATAAAAAGTCCGAAGTATGGGTTTAAAAAGTAATCTACTGTATTTATTATTGACATAAACAGTTACCTGTAGTTCATTTGAACACCATCTTAGGTTTAACTCATGTATTAAAGATATTATGCTCCCCACTCAGCAAGGTCACAGCCAAGGTGAAAACTGTATGTGGTTGGAAATGAAAAAAAAATCAAATGTATAATGATAACTATGTAAAAAGTGATATATATATACATATGATTTCATCTCTGTAAAGCCTCGATTAATAATAATATTCTGTTTATTCCTTTTACCTCCACCCTTGACCCCCAGATCTTTAAGCCCGGCAAGCCACTAATCTATTTTCCATGTCTAGAATTTTGTTCTTTCCAGAGTGATATATAAATGGAATCATATAGGTTGCAGCCTTTGAGCCTGGCCTCCTTATTATTTTAAACTCAGTATAAGTCCCCGGAGGTCTGTTTAGTTTTGTGTGGCTTGTCTCATAACCCGTTTCAGTATCGTGGTCACAGCCGGGGCTGAATAATTGAACTAACTTAAAATTACTTCAACACAACCCAGAGCACCTGAAGTCAAGGTGGTTTCATAGCAAGAGACTGCTTCTTACGACCCTGAGTCCACTCTGTGGGTAAGGAGGGTTTATTTTTAAGCAACATTACAGTAAGTTTTCACAAGTTTATAGCTAGTTCAGCTGAGCTAGTAGCCAGGATGATTAAAGAACACCTATTTTCCTAACACTGATTTAAGAGATACTTCAGTCAAATATTGAACAAAAGTTTGGAAAAAAATTGTTCTCATTTTGCATTTGATAAGATCTATACATTTCACATTATAATCACTTACTGACGCCATCCATTTCTACACAGTAAGTCCAAAATTGACAGAGAACACAGACCTGTGTGGCGAATGCGTTTAAGTGGTCTTTTGTGTTATAAGAACAGTTTTCTTGCTACAGTTCTTGATATACTGCATGCGAGATTAATGTTTTTCTAGTCACTAAAATGAAAGTTGACAAAGAGAATTTCTTTCAAAAAACCTCAGGGAAGGAAGGTCTGAGGTTCGGCAGATGTTTCTGGGGAGGGCTGGCAGGTAGTGTCACAGGTCCCTAAGGCCATCCCCGAGTGTCTCCAGGGGGCCCCAAGGGGCCCAGCATAAATTATTCTTAGGGTTGTGGTGATGGGTTATAGAGATAGGAGCACAGGCTGGCTTCTGGAGGGAAGCAGGCAGAATCCTCACAAGTTCTTTTTGGTGAAGAACACAGGACACCCCCAACTCCCATAACAGCAATTTGCAACATGTGTGCAAAATGCTTCCACCCAATCTCCTTGGAGCCCCCCCCCCCGTCTTCACTGCTGGAGGCTATCACATAGCACCCCTGTCTTACATATGCCTGATCCCACACTAACAGAAGGAAATGGGTGTTCAGTATAAACTCATACTTCACAGAGAGTGTAGCCACAGGAGGCCAGGCTCACCAGGCAGCAGTGGTACCTCTCCAGAAGTCTGCATCCACAGATGCCATCCGAGGACCTGCACTCGGGATAGCACCCCAGGCCTGTGGTGTAAAGCTTCCTCACACAGCCGTCCAGTCCAGTGTCACTTTACTCTTCTCTCTGCCTGAGTTAGATTCAGGAGGGTATCCTCAGGGAAAAGTGAACAAAAAGAGCAAGTGTGTGTGTGTGTGTGTGTGTGTGTGTGTGTGTAAACACAATCCCAACACCAAAACCCCCACTGCACTTACTGACTAGGTCTGTGTTGTGGCTATGAGACATTGATTATGACAAGACATTTAATTCTTTTAATAATTTATTTTATGGTGTTTGCTTGCATGTATGTCTTTGTGAGGGGTCAGATCTTGCATTACAGACAGCTGTAAGCTGCCATGTGTGTCCCTGGAATTGGACCCAGGTCCTCTAGAAGAACAGTCAGTGCTCTTAACTACTGAGCCATCTCTCCAGCCCCAATAAGACATATAAAATATTGTTTATTTAGCTTACAATTTCACTTTCAAAATTGCCTTATCTATGTGTGCTTCATCGTTACAATAGAGATTAGTTATAGGTACCAGAATAGATTTTGAAACTATACAACTACATGTTTGACAGATGTGTAATCAAACATCTCACAAAGATTTCCATTCTCAAATACAGAATATATTCATTCTTGGACACCAGTATTAGCCTAATAGCAAAGTCACACAAAGACTTGGCAAAAAAGAAGACAGTGGACCGGTATCTCTCATGAACACAGAGGGGAAAGCTAACAGGTCACTGGCAAGCCAAGCCCAGAAATGCAGAGAAATATACACACCGTGTACAAGAAGGACGTGTCCCAGCAGTGTGGGATGAGCTCAGTCGATGAATTCAAGTAGCACACTATACTGTAATAATAGACTAATGGGAAAGTCAAATGGTAACTTCTAACAACAGCAGAACATTCTTTCAAAATAAAAATATTACCAAATAACTAGGAAAAGAAAAAGTCCTTAATACAATAAAGGGCATGTATTACAAGACCCCCATGGCTAACATCATACGGGACGGGAATATAAGATAGGGCTGCTCCTTTATGCTGTACTGAACTGGAGGTCCCAGCCAGAGAAGCGAGGCATGAAAAAAAGGATAAAGGTGTTCAGATTAAAAGAGGAAGCAGAGCTGAAGGGTTGGCTCAGTGGCCAAGAGCACGTCTGCTCTCGCACAGGGTGGGGGTCAGTTCCCAGTACTCACGTGGTGACTCACACCCATCTAACGCCGGTTACAGGGATCTGCTGCCCGTGCAGGCACTGTCTGCACGCCATATGGTGCATATATGTATATGTACATATATATGTATATATATGGCAAAATACTCATATATAACATAAAACAAATAAATCTCAAAATCAAAGTAGAAAAATAGGGGAAAGCAGTAATTATTTTCACCTTGTATGATGTTGTGTATAGAAAATTCTAAGAAATTCACTAAAAAATTATTAGGACACAAATGAGTTCTGTAACTTTGAAGGATGTAATATCAACTTTTTCTAAAAAAAAGTGTATTTTCACATACTAGTAAGGAACAATTAAAATATTAAATTTAAAATTAAGTTGGTTCATAAATTGAATGAAAGACTAGAATATTTGGAAATAAAATTAAATAGCCATCTAACAATTATATAATTAATAGCAAAAACATTTTAAAAAATAATAAAATGCAAATAAATGAAAATGTATTCCTTGCACATAGATCAGAAGACTGAATGTCGTTAAGATGGCATTACTCCCCAAATGACAGAAAAGTCAGTCATTATCCAAAATTCCAGAAAACAGAAATTGACAATTTGATCATAAAATTCACATGGCAATGCAAAGGACCTGTAAAAGCTGGGTACTCTTGGGTAAATAAAAACAAACATCAAAAATAAAGGACTTTGGAGGGACCACATTAATTGACTTAAAAATTTAATATAAAATATTGTAAGATTGTTGAAATAGTAGAAATACCTATTAATGAGCTATGATTGACAGACAAGAAATAAACTGTGCTATTCGTAGTTTACTGATTGTTGACAAGGGCACTTCGACAACACCAGTGGGAGAAAGCCGTCTTTTCGACAAATTGTTCTGGGTAAAGTGACAACGCAGCCACAATATTAAGTTCAAATTCTCTTCCTACGCACAGTAACCGACTTGGGCTGGCTGTGGTGGTGTGGTCCTTTAACAGTACTGAGGAGGCAAAGGTAGGAAGATCTCTGTGAGTTTGAGGTCAGCTTAGTCTTTAAGTTTGTTTCCGGACAGCTATGGCTGGGTTCTGGGGGGCGGAGGGCATGCAATTTGTGTGAGCTGGTTTTCTTCTGGGCATGGAACTCTTGTTTGGTGACAAGTGCCCTCTCTCCCTGATCCAAACTTTGGGTCCCATGTTTACCTTTCTCCTTTAATCAATCAGTGCTTTAGAAATCTGGTCAAAGACCATTTTTGTTTGTCTGTTTTTGTACAGGTCTGTTAGGGGAAGGACGGTAAGACCCAAGATCTTTGCTTGTTATTACTGACAACTCTTCTTTCTCTAAGATGGTGGAGAGTGGTCTGGAGGTGAAGACTTAGGAGAGACTCTCTCTGTGCCTATGTAGATCTTTTACCAAAGCACAAAAATGCCAAGCTGTTAGTATTACAGGCGCTGAAGTCACATGATTATGGTTTTAGTCACAGTACCACGGAGTTTGCTCTGATTTAGATGAGTTGGGGATGCAAGGCCACCTCACACTGTGAGGCTGTGCTCAGCAGGGCTTCTTCCTGAAGCATGGGAGCCCTGGGCTTCTCAAGACAAACTCAGCCCTCGGGAAGTCCTGCTTTATTTGTCTACTGAACATGTGCATTTTATTTAAAGACTTTTAGATTGAAATATGATTACAGACTTGCCCCTTTGCCACACATCCCTTGCTGAACGCACGGGCTTTCAAAGACAGCGGTTATCTGAAAAACAAGCCAGCCGAGAGGAGTGTAGCTGAGAAGCAGTCCTAGAGTGACATCCACTGGCCACAGGACCTTAGTGACAGGGTGACAGTGTCAGGACTCCAGTGAGCATCCCAGGAGTGCTCCAAAGATCTGAGCATGTCCCTCCCAAGCTAAATGATTTCCACTTTTAAAAACTTGCAGCTCTTATTATTGTTCCGGGAAAGAAGGAGGCTGATGGAACCCCTGGGGCTCCCTAGCTAGCCAGCCTGGCCTGCTTGGCAAACTTCTAGCCAGTAAAACTCTATTTAAGCCGGTAGTGGTGGGGCTAGCCTTTGATCCTAGGAGAGGGGGAGGGGCAGGGGAGCGAGGGGCAGGGGTAGGGGCAGAGAGGCAGAGGCAGAGGCAGAGGCAGAGGATCTCTGTGAGTTTGAGGCTAGCTTAGTCTACAGAGTGAGTTCCAGGACAGCCAAGGAAGGCTACACACAGAGAAAGCCTGTCTTAAGCAAAATAAAAGAAAACCAACCAACAAAACAAAGAAGCAAAAGAGACTCTCCTGGAAGAAGAAGAAGAAGGAGGAGGAGGAGGAGGAGGAGGAGGAGGAGGAGGAGGAGGAGGAGGAGGAGAAGAAGAAGAAGAAGAAGAAGAAGAAGAAGCAGCCTAAAAATCATGAAGAATGTGAGACCAGCGTGGTCTCTGGCCTTTATGTTCATGTGCACATATGTGTATCTATACACCCAAACATTTACATGTGTGCATGACATCTTTATCAGTCATTACAGACATCCTCTTTACATCTGGAAACATATACCACATGTGCATTTCGATTAGCAAACTTCAAAAGCATCACATTCTCTTGCTTTAGATTGTGGGAAAACAGATTTTTCTTTCAACATGTCCTAAGTGTAGGGTTTTAATTTCATAATTTGTTAGTATGCGGAGTAGGTGCTTGAGCAATTTACGAACGCTCCCACCGCCGGTGTGGAAGGCTCCTTTCTCACACCCTCACTAGCATTTGTTGTCATTGTTTCCTTATTAAAAATACTTCATTTTTATTTTTAATTAGATATATATGTATACATTGTACATATACGCACACGCGCTCAGCTTCCTCGGAGGTGAGGACAGGCATCAGAGCCCCTGCAGCTGCCCTTACAAGGGGTTGTGAGCTGCCAGTCGGCAACTGAACTTCGGACCGTTGACAGAGCGGCACGCTTTCTTCACCTCTGAGACGCTCTGCGGCCCAGCTGTTGTTTCTCCACGATAGCCACCCTAACTGGGATGTGATGGAGTCTCTAAATCCCCCACCTTGACTGTGTGTGTGTGTGTGTGTGTGTGTGTGTGTGTGTGCGCGCGCGTGTGCGTGACGTTGGGTGTCAGTCCTCACCTCGAGCCAGGGTCTCTTGTCCACTCCTGTGTGAGCCAGGCCGGCTGCCTGTGAGCTTCTGCGACTGTCTCTGCCTCACGTCTTGCCGTAGTAACGCTGGAATTACAGATGTGCACATCGCATGGCTTATGTATGTGAAGGCAAACTAAGTTCCCCGTGTCTGTGCGGCATTTCAGCCGCTAACCCCCTCACTGGCCCCGTGATGCAATTTTATTTTTCGTCTTCCTGACTGTTAAAATGTTGAACTTTTATTTTTGGGATTATTTGTTGGGCATTTGAACTTGTTCTGAGAATTGCCTGTTCTATTACTTTTCTCATTTATTGATTTAGCGCTCTCTCTCTCTCTCTCTCTCTCTCTCTCTCTCTCTCTCTCTCTCTCTCTCAGCACTGTGATAATCGTCCCGCAGACACTGTTTTATTTCATGTGACCTCACTTGCTAATATTTGAAATTACTTCTTGAGTGATTTGAAGTCCTATTTCAAAAGCCGCTATGTATGGAATACTTCCCATATAGTTCCTCTAGTGGTCTCAAGGTTTTGGGCCTTGAGGGTTCTGATTTATTGAATGATTTTCACACTTCATTGTACTCAAGATTATTGCAAAACATATTTTGAAATAACAGAACACTGGAGATGTGCTAAATGCACCTCAATTCAGGACAAATGTGCTTGATGATATAGAATGGGGTGGGAGAATAAGGAAGATTATATAAACCGGTAAGAGTGAGGGAAATCTAGGTGAACTCTTATAGAACATGTCCCAATAGAAGTTAGGTAGACAACCGATACTGCTGCTTTTGGACAGGCCTTGATGCACAGCCCTGCCTGGCTTTAAACTGTCGCTCTCCACCCCTCTCCTTTTAAGCAGGAATCAATCACGACGTTTAGGTTTGAAGCTTGGGAGTGAGGAAGGGTGGAGGTGAGACCCGAACAGAAGGCCTTTCAGGCCAGGCAGCTCACCGGCCTTTCTAACATGCCTCACCAAATCAGGCCACTTACTATGTACATATGCTGAAATACAGATCAGAGCGTGATACCCACGAGTGTGGGTTGAGGAGGAGGAGGAGGAGGAGAAGGAGGAGGAGGAGGAGGAGGAGGAGGAGGAGGAGGAGGAGGAGGAGGAGTTGAACCACATGCAACTCTGCACAGTTGCAGCTGGACAATTCCTGCTGGAGTGGGTGGCAGCGGTGGACCGGGGCTAGTGAGTTCCTTGTGCTCATCTGCTGATGGGGTGTGTTGGATGTAAAGGCGGGTGTGATTTCTGAATAGCCCCTCTCTGTTCTGACAAGCTAAGTGTTGGCACCACTTGGGGAATGTCCCCGCTGTAAAATCTGTTCTGAAGAGGAGTGTTCCTATCTCCTCATGCTGACATTCCAGTGGCATTAAAAAATAACCTTCTCATCCCCAGAGGGGTGTGTGTGTGTGTGTGTGTGTGTGTGTGTGTGTGTGCGCGTGCGCGCGCATCCTCCCACCCCCTCCCACCCCCGCGAATTTGAAAATCTGTATACTATACTTAGTAGCCTTTTGGCCAGCGAGGAAGGTGGAGCCCCTCCCTCTGGATGTCTTTCTTGCGCCATCTTCTGGCAGACGTGAGCATCGCTCCATTGGCAAAGGAAAATAACACCAGACTGCTTGGTCCTGTTGGGAGCGGACAGTAAATCCAAAACCCACGTGCTGCGTGATTATTGATGCTCCCCATAGCTACTCCTGAATCAGGCTCGTCTTTCTCTTCAGTTTGTGACTCACAAATATATGTGCACAGTTTTATCGTTTGATTTGTAATGATGCATTTCCATTACTAAGCTAAAAAGGTTTCTTAAAAACTTTCCAGTTAGGGTTTGGCGAAATGGCTTCATGGATAGAGGGACTTTCTGTCAAGCCTGACGACCTGGGTTTCATCGCCAGAACACACGCTGGAAGAAGAGAACCAACTTCTACCAACTGTCACCCCACCACACACTCATTTATAAACAAATGCATAAGTAACTATAAGCATTCGAATTGGAACCATGCATGAGTACCTGTTTTTTCGATTCTCTCATCCCTTATTGGGGAGGAAAAATACAACGTGTATATTTTTTGCAATTGACTTTAATACAGACTTTCGTGCATCTGGGTAGAGAGACCAGCAGATAGCCATATAGATGAATACACAGATGGATACATGCAAAAACAGGAAAGAAAACAAATCCTAGTGGGAAGGGGATTGTGGACACAGAACAGTCATAAAAAAGGCATTTAACACATAGATTTATTAAAATTGAGATCTGTAGGACGCAAGTTCAGTCACTGATGTTAGACATCTAGGGCTCCATTTTATCCTCAGCGTGCTAAGTATGGGATTGTGACATGCCCCCCTGGCCCCCTGCAGGCTCCTGTGTTGGAAGACTTCATCCTCAGTTGTCGCCACTGTTTTGGGTCTGTGACATTTCACAGAATGTTTGGGATGTGTGGCCTCAAAGCAGAAGTGAGCGGCTGGGGAAACTTTGAAGGTGGTGACTTTAGAGTTCCTTGTCCTGATCCTGAGAAGCTGCCAGTGTCTGGCTACCCAGTGCAGGCACCGCATCTTCCTTGCCACGACAGACTGTGTCCCTTAAAACTGTGAGCCAGAATAAACGTCTCCTCCCTTAGCGTGTTTTTGCCAGACATGCAATAAGGAGAGTAACTAACACGGTACCTGTTCTTATTCCCAACATGCCTGCCTTTTTGTTCTTCAGAACAAAAGGTAGATACTATGTATCTTCCAGGGTAGATAATTTCTCTCTCTTCCTCTTAAAAGTTCTTTTTTTTTTTTTGAAATTTATATATGAGTGTTTTGCCTACATGTATGTATTGTACCATGTGCACGCCTTGTGCTGAGAAGGGACTGAAGGAGGCACCGAATCCCTAGATCTGGCGTTACAGATGGCTGTGAGCCAAGCTGTGCGTGCCCGGGACTGACCCGAGGTTCTGGTCAAGAGCGGCAAGTGATCGTAACAACTGGTCCCCCCTCCCCGCCACCCTCCCCTCTCCAGCTTTTCAAACTAGACAATAGGAGCATGCCGCCAGTCTGGAGCTCCCTGCCGTCTAAATATACATTCCGCCATACATATTAAACCCATGTGTGTTACACACGTCTCTGCCGCTGTGAGAGATTCGGTTGGACAGAGGAACAGTTTGCTTTGGGACATCTTTCATGGCTGATTTGCAGTGGACACTGCAGTTTGTAATGAGGTTGAAACACTGTGGGGGTAGAGTGAGGTGGAGGAGAGCGGCTCAACTTGTGGCTCAGAGTCATGGGAGGGAAGGGTGTGGGGGAGGGGAGCAGAGGAGAAGGGAGGAGAGCAAAGGAGCCTGGGGCTCTCCCAAGGGCGGGACCCCACGAAGACACCCCCTTAACTATGTCCGCGCTGCTTCCTCTGCATATGCTTCCCTGCAAATGTCATGATTCCATTTGTCTTTGAGACCGAATACATTTCCATCTGATGTATGTGCATTGTATTCATTCATTCACTCTTTGATAGACATCTAGGCTTTTCCCATGTTGCAGCTCCTGTGAACAGAGCAACAGTAAACACGCATGTATAAGCACCTCTGGGGTGTGTCGAGTTAGATTTCTTCGGACATGTGCCTAAGAGTGCTATAGTTGGATCACGGGGTAGTTCTAGTTTTATTTTTAAAAATTCCCATATTGGTCTCTGTAAAATCTTTCCATATTGGTGCTCTCCAGCAGTCCATCCATGGGGCAGGTGTTGGTGTGGGCTGATTCAAGGCCCTGGATCTGGGCCTGAGAGGTCTCTGACTTGGTCAGCAAGCCCACACTGTCAAGCCTTCGGGGTTGGCCCACGAGTAACCCCCATAGCCAGAACCAGTTTTACCCCGCTGTCCAGACAAGGTGCAAGACCAGCTCCCCCGAGTGCTGAAGCCAGGAAGGGACGTGGTTAATACCCGCTCTCTAGATCCTGGGGTAGCTTTCCCGTCTGCCATAGGTGGTGAGGGCAAAGGGGAGGGGAAGGGATCTGTCCTTTGACAATGCAACCCCACAGCAGACAAGAGGCAGGACCGGCTCTCCTATGCTCGTGCCCATGCTCCCGACACTAGGACACTAGGGTCAGTTCTAGTACAGTTCAGGCAGGATGCAGGGCCCCCAAGTCCCGAGTGCTGGAGCCGGTGAGGGGCGGGACCCGTTCTGCTCTCATGGCTCCGATTGGGAGCCATTTTGCCTGCAGGATCAAGGCAGATAACGGCCTGCTGGCAGATTTCCTGGCCTACTGATGAATAAAATGATAAAGGGATAGATATACTTGAAGCTCAAGACAAGGGGCCGGATGTTCTATTGATCTTGGAGGAAGGAACAGGGAGGCCTCGGAGGGGTCTAGGTATTTAGTGTACACCAGCCATTGTCTGTGCTGGCTTGTGACTTTGCTTCCCACGATGCTGTAAAGAATATAAAGGCTATGAGAAATACATTTGGGGCTGGCGGGGTATAGACCTGGAGCCCTCTCGATTTCTAACCTTTGTCTCTGAGTCTTTCTTTCTGTCCTTCCTATAATCATTTCACTCTCCCCTGAGAGGAGATTGTTCTACTCCTCACCAGCTGGGCTGGTTCACTCTCCCACCTGCCACAGGAAAGGGGGAGGAGGGTAGCTCTTCCTTGTCCACTGCACCACACAAGAGAGCAGGGCCGGCTCTCCCACGCTCATATCCCTAGGGTCCGCTCACCTGAAACTCCAGCACTGGGGAGGGTGAGGGTGAGGGGGAAGGGCAACTCTCCTGAGGACTGCAGCTGGCTAGGGGCAGGGTCAGCTCTCCTGCTCTCACGTCCCCAGGGCCAGCTACCCCAGGTCCAGGTGAGGGGTGGGGCCAGTTCTCACAGCCCTCAGACCACACGTCCCCAGGTGGCTGCACAAACCAGGGACATCTCCCAGGCCTTGGTAATAGAGCCTGGCTGCTGTAGGGCCACATGTGTCCCTCGCCCCTGTGGCAGCATAGGTCAGGACCCCATCATGGCCCCAGGTGGCATCTCCAGTCACTCCTCACTACTCTCCGGTTCTGCCTCTCTTCATTGCGCCCACGTCTTTCTGTTTCTCTCTCTCTTCCATTTTTTTCCACCACTTACTTGCTCCTCTTAGTGGCACCAGGGTCTTTGAGTGTCTAAGGTTATCTCAGAAGTGTTTTCATGCCTTGTTTGTGCATTATGGCACCTGGTAATGGTCACTTTGGGCGTGGTCTGTGCTGCCACCCCCAGGTCTGCACCACCCCCACCCCCAGGTCTGCATGGCGCCATACTGGTGGTCATCTCAGGCTAGCTCCCTATCCAGACCCCCCCACCCCCACCCCCCCAACCCCCACCACCTGGGGCTTTGTGTGAACTAAGAAAGTGCTCTACCTCCAAACCAAGTCCCTAGCTCTGCAACGTATGCTGTTGACATCTGTAGAAGAAAAAGCAGCAGAGGCAGAAGAGCAGAAGCAGCAGAAAAAAGAGGAGGAGGAGGAGG
The DNA here is from genome assembly GCA_964023405.1 of Apodemus agrarius. NCBI lineage: Eukaryota > Metazoa > Chordata > Mammalia > Rodentia > Muridae > Apodemus > Apodemus agrarius. Next base: position 101,214,256 of record OZ030007.1, on the reverse strand, counting down.
AGGAGGAGGAGGAGGAGGAGGAGGAGGAGGAAGAAGAGAAGGAGAAAGGAGGAAGGGGGAAGAGAAGGAGAAAGGAGGAAGGGGGAAGAGAAGGAGGAGATGGCACGCTTTGGTGCCTGGCTGAGTGGTCTTCCTGGGTCCTCTGTTCTACTCCAGGATAAGTGTGTGCCAGCACGGTGGTTTCTTATTGCTCTGGCTCACAAGTTCAGCCAGAACTGAAGGCTTGGAGGATGAGCGACCTCTACTGATCTACCTCTCTTCACCTCCCCAGCAGGGGAACTATGACAGTCAGAACTTGATGTGGATGCTGAGTGCCAGGGTCCAGCCTTGACACAGGATCAGAGTTCTCAACTGGAAGCAGGGATATCTGGAAGGTGCATAATAAATACACACAGACTACTTTTTTTGGGTACAAGCTGACAGGCAATTTTCAAGGCTTAAAGTTTCTCTTCTCTCTCATTCTCTGCTCTTTCTCTCTTGCTCATTCGCTCACAGCTTGAAGCTGCACACACTCTGCATTCTCCTGCGCACTCTGCTTTTCTCCTGTGTGCTTTTCTTTTCTTGCACTCTCTCATCCATACACACCTCTGTGTGTTCCCCTTTCACTCACACACTCTTCACACACACCACACACACTCTCCTCTTACACACACACATACTCTTCACACACATCTCACACACACACCACATGCACTCTCCTCTTACACACACACATACACTCTTCACACACTCTTCTCATGCTCTCTGCATTCACTCTCTCACTTGCTCTTCACATGCTCACTACTCGCTCTCTGCATTCTCTCTGCATTCTCTCTCTGCATGCTCTCTGCATTCTCTCTGCATTCTCTCTACAGTCCCTCCTGCCTTCTTCTTGCCCTAGTCTTTTATTGAGACTCCAAAATCAGATAAAAAAGACACTGTATTGCCAATATTGCCAAATCAAACTACAAAGAATAACCATGTCCCACAAAGAATCAAGAATTACAATTGTTCCCCAAAGCTTCAAGCTTCTCTATTCCCAGGCCTATAGCCAAAATAATAATAATTGCAAACTTACCATTAACTTTAACTATTATACTTCAGAGCTCAGAGCTCCGAGGCCAGCTACTTGCATTTCTTTGTAAAGCTCTAATGACAAATGACATGGGCAAAGCTGCCAGGCAGTGGCCAGAAAGAATCAAGTTAACCCTTAACTCCATAGTTCCCCTAGCTTTCTGCTTCTGCACATTGCACACAATGACTCTCCTAAGAGTCTCAGTTTTGACTTAGTCTTACTAATCTAAGATTTAACATATCCTATACTTGCTTATCCAGGAAACAGTATCAAATGTTGTGCAGAACGTATTTCATAACTTTAATAGTTTTTTTTCTTTCTTTGGGACCCCAATGTTGGCTCTAATTCATTTTCTAATAATTTCGTAAAACTTACTTTGCAAGCCAAGCACTAATCTAGAACTACCATTGTGCAGTTATTGCATTGTTTCTAAGATGAGAACACACAGCATGCACCTGGGCCATTAGGACTGTGCTGTGCTGTGCTGTGCCCCATGCCTCAGTTTTTAATTGTTGAAGAATCATTACATCAGGGAACATCTAGTTTTACAGAATTCACCAGAGCAGAAGGAGAAAAAAGTAAGAAAGTCAGATATAATAGAATAATTATGCACACCAAGGCCAATTGAAAAACAGTCACGCACAAATGAAATCTATACAGCCGTTGTCAAGGGCTAAGGTTAGGAGAAATGGGAACAACTGTTGTTATAAAGAGCTGCTGCAGGCTACTGAAGATGTCGCCATCCAGGCCTACTGCAGGCAGTCCCTTACTTCAGATGGCGGGCCCCCTGCAGGGATGTGTGTCCTGCTTCTGGGGGGGGCAAACACCATCCTTTTCTACAAAGAGCTGCTGTGGGCTTCTGCGATGTCTCCATCCTGGCCTACTGCAGGCAGTCCCTGTCACTGTTTGCTGTCCCCAGCAGCCGAGAACTCTGATCTTCATGCTTACAAGTGCTTTGCCCACTGAGGCATCTTTCCAGCGCCTTCTTGAGGGTGTCCTTACCAAAAAAAAAAAAAAAAAAGAAGGAACTTTGTTTTCTAGTCTCACATATTTGATGTTCTAAATGCTTCTTTTCTCTGGATGTTATCTTTTTCCTCAGACATGTGAAACTTTCTGCTACTGAGTCTGTGCACAATTTTATTGCTTTATCCTGTCCTGGACTGACCGTGTGCTCTGATTGCCATGTCTTGTCTTCCAGCCCTGATACTCCGTTCTCTCCATCATCCACTCTACTGATGAGCTGTCCCACTAAACTTTTTATTCAACTTACTGAAAACTTCATTTATAAAATTTCATTATTTTCTTCAGTATTCCTATCTCTTTATAGAATTCTATTTTCATATCCTATATAAACTTCTTTTTTTGTCTTCTCTTAGAATTCATTAGGAGTTTGAATTCTCTGTGATTTCTTTGAACATATTTAAGACAGTTATTTTGAATTCTTTGTCTTAAATTTCATCTACTGCACTCTTATCGGGGGCCATTACTTTGGGATGGGGAATTTTTGGAGGACACACCTTATCTTGCTTTTCCAAGTCTCCTACATGTTTTTAAGCTGGGGCTGAAAGGATATTCTAGAAGGATGGATGCTGTTTGTCTGCTAACTCTGTCTTGACCAGGTACTTTGAAGGTTACAACACCAGAAATGAATGTTTATTCTTTATCCTTTGTACTGCTACCAGTGCTGTTAGGATCAGCTCCAGGGCCCTGCAGACCTAACGAGCTGAACTCACCCACCTTCTTTGATGAACCAGTTAAAGAGACAAGGAATGATGAAAAGCGGGGGTAGGGGGTGTGGGGATGGGGGGTGGGGGGTGAGGGAGGAGATTATTTTGGAGTGGTCACAATGGGAAGAGGAACAGAGAGGTTCCGTAAACGCCTCCCTTGTCTTCCTTTAGGTTTAAACAGAAGGCTGCTGTGCATAACTAAGTGGTCCTGGTCGGGGGGGGGGGCTTCCACCCCTTATGGACCCACCAATGGCTTCACTTTCGTCTTTTCTGCAAGACTAAATGTGTTGTGTTGAAAGAATGGCCTAAAATTGCCTTTACTGCAATAAATCTCCAACCCCAATAAGCTTGTGTTAAAACACACAGCCCAGTTATTATATTTATAAGCTGCATGCCTGGATTGGGCGGATCTACCCCCACACTAAACTATTCCCCAGCTATGCGATCCCTCGCTACTGCAACTTCTCCAGGCCATGCAGCTCTGCTCCGTCTTCCTTATGCCTCTTCCTCTGACCTTCCCCTTCCCTTCCTCCACTCTCTAAGACCTCCAGTCCCACCTTTTCCTTTCACTGCCCAACCACAGGCTCTAGCCAGTTTGACCAGTTAGCATGGGGAGAAGGTTCATACAAGATCACCTGATCTACTCCTAGTAGGGACAGCCCCTCTCGAGGAAGCAGAATTAACATCAGATACGAACAGCACCAGGGCAGCCCACAACGCTTTTCCTGGAGTCGCTCCAGATACCCACATACTCGCCACCCCTGCTTTCCTTCTCTCAGCATGAGATCCAAGGGAAATGCCAACTCCTCGTAGTCTTGTAGTACACGGTCTCAACAGTCGTATAGTTAGAGAGATGGGCACAAGTGTCTCCTTGGGTATCTTCATTCCTGCCAGGACTGTTCCAGTGCCTTCTTCTTGGCCAGACTGTAAGAGTTCATTTCTTCAGATTCAGTAAAGCAACAGCAGTAGTCAGAGTGTGCCGAGTGGCTGGTGGTCTCACTAGTGGGGAATCCTGACTGAAGCTCAAATGATGGATAGTCTGGGTTTGGAGTCTGACCGCAGCTGCTGGTCCAGAATCCTGGCTTTATTGAGACCATGCACTATTTTCCTTACATGACATATAGGGACGTTAGACTTTAACTGGACACTACCAGCTACATTCAGAAATACATTAGCCACAAGCAGTTAGAACAACAGATGTGCTCATGGCTGCCATTTGTAGTGGCGGTGTGAGCCATCGTGTCAGGGAAGCCAGCTCTGAGGAAAGCCTTTCTAGTCACTCCTTGAATCTCTGTGCAAAAGATGATGATCTGTGCTGCAAAATTGGAAGTGTCGCTCTAGTCACCGATGGTGGCGGCAGGTCTCTGTGTGCAGTTCCCAGGACATGGATGCCACCCACCCTCGCGTTAAGACACTAAGGTCTTCTTCCACTTGGTCTGGACAGTAGAGCAGCTCACGGCTGTGAGGAACAGCATAGGCCCCATATGAGGCACTGGGAAGACCTTTAAAAGGGAAACACAAGGTAGACATCATTCTGAAACCTTCCTGGATATTCATGCTGGGGCGGGCTCCCAGCATGGTTAGCTACACAGTTACTATTAAGATTAAACAAACAAAAACAAATGAACCAACAGAAATACACATTGACACTAATTTCCAGTGGGAAAAAAGCAAGAACACCCAGGAAAACACTGAAAAGCAAAAGCTGTGAAGAGGGACTTGGAATAGTCAATGTGCCACAGCTAAAAGCTTCTGAAATAAGAACAGTAAAGAGACAGAGAGGCCAGTAGGGTTGGGACGAAAGCCTCAGAAGGGAACTGAATATACTCAGGAGATACCTGCAAAATAAAGTGTTGTCCCTACTCACCCAGGCAAGGATAAACTTTCACTAGATGGTGTTGGGTTCACTGGTATCCATCTGCCTCTCATTATACAAGTGAATACTTTAAAAATAGACTACCCACTGGGTTTGGATAATAAAATCGCATACACTTTAGGGGAGAACAGTGATATCCTCTACCATTTGGACATGGAAGATTTTTCTAACTAGGTTCCAAACCTCAGATTCAGTAACGGTCAAGAGCCTGGTGTGGCAGATGGTGCACACCCTCAATCCCAGCATTTGGGAGGCTGAGGGAGATGGTCCTCTGAGAGTTTGAGGCCAGCCTGGTCTACAAAGTTAGTTTCAGGACAGCCAGGGCTGTTACACAGAGAAGCTCTATCTTGAAACAACAACAAAACAATGAACAAAAGGAGTGCTGGATACGATACCACAGGATGAGGAAAACAAACCAAGCCATGATATCACCGAAAAGACAAAAGCCAAGTGAGAAGCTGGGACATGGTCTGGTTAAGGTCTAAAGCTGAGGAGAGAGGCCTCATGCATTTAGGATAGAGGAAGTCACAATGGACGCCCTGTAGAAATAGGGAAGTCATATGCACTACAAGATCCCACTTTGACGGAAGCCACTGTGTGCAGTTTTGGATACTGGGTAACCGAGTGTATCCCACTTCCTCCCTCCCCAGGCGACCCCTCCCTCCCAGTGCTTTCCTTTGCATTCCTTTAGAGCTCGGATCCGCTTTAGATAGTGTTCGCCACTTAGTGCACCTTAGTAGGCTTTTCTTACCTTTCCCTCTGTGAGACAGTCTTACAGGACCACACTTGTTAAGTTGGTTTCACTTAGGAAATCTGATCCCTCGGAAAACACTTTCATTAGATACTTCTAAAGACACCCTTCCCTCCTGTGTTACAGTTTTTAGTTTATATTGAAACTGTTCCGGATTTGTAACTACTGGCTTGGCTTGAAAGCATGTTTTCAAGGGATCAAATTCAGAAATACATGCTCCTGGTGTATAAAAGAAACTTTGGAAGTGGGACTTAGTCATGCCCTGAAATTCTCCCAGTAACGTTATAAAATTCTCCAGCGCACGGGACTCCTGGGGAACGAGGGTGACACAGTGGTGTCACTCAGTCAGGGCTTCCTCTGCTCCACACATCTCCTGACTAACTAAGTCTTTCTTTTTTCTGCCTAAGTCTTAATAGAATTAAAAAGCTGAATAGTTGGGATTATAGACATGTGATACCATACTCAACTTTAGGATGTTGAAATCTTATTTGAGAGCAAAGACCTCCCATTATGAAAAAATTGATTTGGGATGAAAAACTATATGGAAAAATAAGTGCGGTCAGGGGAAATGTCAAGTCCTATACACACCAGTGAGTCTACTTAAGCAATAAGCGAAGGAACAAACCCTAGGAGCCTTTCTGAAAACATGGAGTAAAGAACAGAAAGAGAATTTGTAGAAAACTGAAACACATCCACGTGAGGAAAAACACAGACCACACACTAACGGAAGCAATTAAGATTGAGTCCTTTAGCTGATGGGCTACCGGCTCACGCTTCAGAGTCTCTGGGTGCCAAAGCTCAGGTGTATAGCATTTTAAAAGGCAAACCCCACAAAGATCATAATTTACATCAAAGTTAGATAAGGGTCAGAATAATCTCAAAATTTTTATTATTATCTCAGACATAACATGCTAATTATTTTTGACTTACATCTTCAGTTATTTTAAGTTTGTATAAACATTAATTAGTTGTGTGAATACATCAGACCCGGGTCAGGGGCGTAGAAATCTCAAATGTGTAGCCGGTGTAGACATGACCCATTGGGAGAGTAGATGGCTGAAAACTGTCTATGCAAACACAAAATGGGGTCAGGACGAGAGGATGTTAGCCTGGTCATTTCATTAAAACACAAGTGACTATCATTCAAATGAAGTTCAACCTCCTTCAACACAGAAGTACAAACTGTCTATACTATGATAGCTATTTTTAAACTAGATTTTCAAAGACTTAAAAAAAAAGGTGGATTAGAGAAGTGGAAACCAGGCTCTTACTTGTATTGCTGATAGACATGTAATTGGGGATAGCTTTTAGTATGAATACTATTTTAAAATATATAACGTTTAAAAATAAAGCTGCTGTTTGATTTAGCCATTGGACGTGCCATAGCTAGGGTTTCTATCGCTTTGATGAAACATTATGACCAAAGTAAGCTTGGGAGGAAAGGATTTGTTTGGCTTACACTTCCACATCACAGCCCATCCCCGAAGGAAGTCAGGACAGGACCTCAAGCAGGGCAGGAACTGGAGGCCGGAGCTGATGCAGAGGCCATGGAGGGGTGCTGCTTATTGGCTTGCTCCTCATGACTTACTCAGCCTGCTTTCTCAGGGAACCCCGGACTAGCAACCCAAAGATGGCTGGGCCCTCCCCAACAATCATTAGTTAAGAAAATGTCCCACAGGCCCATCCCATGGAGGCATTTTCTCAACTGAGGATCCCTCCTCTTAGATGACTTCAGCTTGTGTCAAGTTGACATAAAACTAGCCAGCCCAAGACACGTAGCAATCTACCCTGTGGGCAAAGCTAAGGAGTGTAAAATGGTGGTCTAGGCCCTTCACTGTAGTGCAGCTGATGCTGAGTGAAAGAATAAGCCCGAGGTGGAGTACGACCTCCGTGTTGGCCAAGCAGTGTTAGTCAGGGGAGTGCAAAGTAGAAAGCAGGCTATGCATAAACAGTCCAAACAGTATCTCTGACAGAGTCCCTCCGCTTCCCCATCTCCCGTATTTGGATCTCTTTGGAGGGCCCAACCTAGAAATCTAGGAGACACTCAAAAGTCCTCTTTCACTTTCAAACCTCAGTGCTGTTGTGTAAACACATCCCCATTTTACTTTGTAAGCGGTCACTGGAACGCTCTGTGGTGTCATACCCATTGACCATCAAAGACTGGCTTTGAGCCTCGCACTCACTTCTGCGGCATGCTTCAGGGCTACTTAGCACCTAGCCTTGCTACACCCAAAATTCTACTGCGAAGACTCGGCACACCTAGAAAACTGGGGTAGGCTGTGCTGCTAAATCAGCGTCTCAAAACAAGCCTAGTGGTCTCGATACTCTGCTGCACATCTTTGAACGGCTCTTTCTGGGTTTCTACTCTCGACTTCCTTCTTAACCCCAGATCAATATAAACGTGTAATTAGAAACATATAAATCCCAGACCAGACACTTGTGAGATACTCAATGCCAATTTCAGCCGCAGTTATCCACCCACCCACCCATCTGTCCACCCACATTATTAGTTTCTGTCCATTTCTCTTAAGTAAATTCTCTCACCCATATTCTGAGGTGAGAGAATTTGTTTTCTTTTCTAGTACAGAAGTGCTAGCTAGGTACATCTGATGCTGTTCCTTCAGGTCTGGGAGCATGAGGGGGGACTGGGAAAGGGGAAATCATTTGGAATGTAAACAATGAATGTAGAAAATAAAAAAAAATACTGTAAAGAAAAATAAAAATCAAAAATAAAGCATGCTGGTTAAGTTGGCGAAGTGAGGGAGGGGGGCTCAGCTGTGAGACGGACCCTGGCGGCTCAGGTCGGGCCTTCCACGGGGACTTCTGCACCAGCACGTCCTACTGGTCTTAAATCAGATGCTAATGAGGACCCTGACGCGGTCGCCCGCTTCCCTTCCTGTCCCTATTTTCATCCCATCAGCAGAACGAAAATTAGCGCAAGAGTCCCGCCATCACGTGAGCAGCCGATCACGTGAGCGCAGGGGGCGTGACCCGGATCACGTGAGCTCGCGGGTCACGTGAGCGCCGCCGCCCCTGCTTTTGCTTCCTGCTCCATTCCGGGCTGCAAGCCGATGGAGGACGAGGATGGGGAAGAACGGGCGCTGCTTGGGGGCCGCCCCGAGGCGGACAGCGCAGGCCAGGGCGCCCCTCGTGCCCTGCCCGCGCTCTGCGACCCGAGCCGCCTGGCGCACCGGCTCGTGGTGCTGTCGCTGATGTGCTTCCTTGGCTTCGGTGAGCGGGGTTGGGCTGGGGCAGATGATAGAGGGACTCTGGGGTTCGCGTCCCCGCACCCGCGCTGCTGCCGGGGCTTGGGAGTCCGCTTTTTTTCCCGAGTGTCGCGAGCGAGGTGATATTTGTTCCCGCCAAGCCCCGGAGAGCAGCAGCTCCTCTCTGGGGAACGCAGATGAGACGGAATCTCAGATGTTTCCCCAGGAGTCCCGTGCTCTGGAGGATTTCATAACGTTGCTGGGAGAATTTCAGAGCGTGACTAAGTCCCACTTCCTCCCGCCCCAGGCGACCCCTCCCACCCCCAGTGCTTTCCTTTGCATTCCTTTAGAGCTCCGATCCGCTTTAGATAGTGTTCGCCACTAAGTGCACCTTAGTAGGCTTTTCTTAACCTTTCCCTCTGTGAGACAGTCTTACAGGACCACACTTGTTAAGTTGGTTTCACTTAGGAAATCTGATCCCTCGGAAAACACTTTCATTAGATACTTCTAAAGACACCCTTCCCTCCTGTGTTATAGTTTTTAGTTTACATTGAAACCATTCCGGATTTGTAACTACTGGCTTGGCTCGAAAGTATGTTTTCAAGGGATCAAATTCAGAAATACATGCTCCTGGTGTATAAAAGATACTTTGAGCTTTGGTTTCTAGTTTTTTGGGAAGATGGTACCCATTTGCTTTAAAACGTGGTATTGAGCTGATAGTGGTGGTGCCGTTTAATCTCAGTACTGGAAGACAGAGAAATGTGAGTCAGAGAGGTTAGCCAGGTCTACAAAGTGAAATCTTGTCTCAACCAACCAACCAACCAACCATGGTATTGAATTTCTTATAAGCAGTTAAATCCTGAAGCAGAAGTTTCTAGGTTTAGAATCAATAACCAGTAAGCATAGATAAAGCCCTTGAAGAAATCGTGCCTGCTCAAGCTGACACTTTAGTTTTGGTAGGTAGATTGGGCTGAAAGTTTGGGTTTGAGAAACCAAAGTCCTGCGTGTTTAGCTGCCTTCCCCACCTTTGGACCCGCTTGTGTATTTACAGAGTCAGCGGGGAACAGACTGTGTAGCCTTGGGGCCTCCTCAAGTCTGATGCCTCCCCCTCCCCGCAGGAGACACTGCTGCTTTTCCTTTGCTCCCTTAGACTCGGGATTGTGTTATTCTTGTTTCTAGCACCATATTTGCTCAGTTATTTGCTGCTGGGTTTTTGTTTTTGCTTTTGCAGGATCAGAACTTATTTCAAATACTGGTTTGGTCTGAATAGCTGAAGTTGAGCTTGCCTTCGAGAAAAGTGAGGACCCAGCTAACATGCCCCTGTAGAGGATGCTTGTAGATTTTTTTTTTTCTTTGAGACAGGGACCAGGCTGGCCTTGAACTCAGAAATCCGCCTGCCTCTGCCTCCCAGAGTGCTGGGATTACAGGTGTGTGCCACCACCACCCAGCTAGAATTTTTTTAAGAAAGGGAAATGCAGCCATTTCAGGAAGATGTCAATTCAGTAAAAAGCATGGGAAGAATGGAAAAAAAAAAAACTAAAATGATTAAAACCAGTCAGTGTTGACCTCTTGACCAAGTTTCTGGTGTTTGCTGGGTATGCACAAAATTCTTTCTGATGGTAGATTAGGAAGCAGTGTAAAACAAACAAGCAAAAGATCCATTTTCATAGCGTCAGCCATTGTAAACCTTAAACACCTTGGGGGAGTGACTAGTTATGAGTTGTAACTTGAAACGTTTATGTGGACGTTATCTTTCTGAATGAAATATGCGCTCTTCCCTTTCTAGGCAGCTATTTCTGCTATGACAACCCTTCTGCCCTTCAGACTCAGGTTAAACGGGTGAGTTGATTTTCTGCGTTCTTGTGCTGCTTTGCCTTGGAGCACTGACTTACAGCTGCTGAGGTAGAAGGAGCTCTCGGGGAGCTGTCCACTTTCTCTCTTCTAGTGTCTGTTATCAGACCCTCAAGCTGCAGAGTTCCTGGGATCAAATTTGCTTCCCTAAAGAACGTATGAATAGCATGTACGTGGCGTGAGATGGTTTTCTTCTTTAGGTAGATGATTATGGACTCTGCCCACCGTGTTTCCAGACATGCTAGTGTTGGTTGGAACTTTACACTCCTCTGAACCATGAGCGAGGGGTGCGACAGCTTTGGCCTTCTTAGATAAACTTTGTTGTTATTTACTTTTATAAATGTGGATACTGGTTGCTGAGTATTGGCCCATCTGTATTCTTAGGCTGGTTTTGAATTGTAAAATTATATTTGATATTTGGCATTTCTTGGGCATTTAGACCATCATTGTGTGCATCTTTTTAAGCCATTAGGCAGAGGAAAGATGCACAGGTTGTCCTTTGCATTCTAGTAGGAGTTAGAGTGTAGCGTCTATACGACTAGGCAACGGTGATTCTTTTCTGTTTGGGAGGAGTCCACAGTGCAGGCAGGAAGGAAGGAGGAGGAGGAATGCAGGAGACAGGAAAGGACTGAGTTGGCCCCCATAGCTGTGACCGGTCCTGGAGTCCATGAGCCTGAGGAATAGTGTGTGGAGTGGCTGGCATCCTAAGGGCAAGGGTTGTGGCTTTCCGAGTCTCAGGCAGGTCAACAGTTCACAGATGGTTAAGGAACTCACCCTGTACAGAAACCCAGCTCTCGCCACGATTGGTTTTGATTCGTTAATTACAGAACTCGTGTGGAGAACGTTTTCTTTTCTCCTATACAGGACATGCAAGTGAACACCACGAAGTTCATGCTGCTGTACGCCTGGTATTCTTGGCCCAATGTAGTCTTGTGTTTCTTGGGTGGCTTTTTGATCGACCGCATATTTGGAATTCGGTAAGCTTGCAAGAAAGCTAAGTTGTGGGTAAATCTAGCCTGGTTATTATAACGTAGGAATGGGTTGGAGTTTTTCTTCAAAGCGCTGAATAGACTTGTGAATTAACTGATGGTGCACATGAAGTTTTTTTTTTTTTTTTTTAAGATTTATTTATTTATTTTATGTATGTGAGTACACTGTCACTATCTTCAGACATCCCAGAAGAGGGCATCAGATCTCATTACAGATGGTTGTGAGCCACCATGTGGGTGCTGGGAATTGAACTCAGGAGCTCTGGAAGAGAGCAGTCCGTGTTCTTAACCGCTGAGCCATCTTTCTAGCCTTGTTTTTTTGTTTTTAAAGATTGGTTTTGGCTCTAGACTTGACCCTTGAAGCCTGGTTGGTTTATTAGGATCAGGGCTGGTAGATACTGCTGACGGGGTGAGGTCATCAGTTTCCAGAGGTAAATTATGCTCTTAAATTGGATTAGACGAGCCACGTGAGAGCCTCGAACCACTTGAGAGCCTCTCCCTGCCCTTGGTCAAGCCCCTGCTGTGTGAACACTTAGCTTTTCCTCAGCTTGCCCTTCCCCCCTGCTCAGCAGGGGCAATCATTCCTACCTCAGGACCTTCTACAGGGAGGAAATGAGAGGCGGAGTCTCTGCACCTGGGTGGGAATGCATCCCTCAGCTCTGGTAAGATTTAAGATTTTTCCCGCCTCTATTTCTGCCCATCTTTGGCCACTGAACTTTGTGGCCTTGGTTATTAGATGCGGAAGAGGAATAGTCCTGTGAGCTTTGTCACTTTTCGTCTCTCTCCGTGGCTGTGTGTCAAGTGACACTTAGGGACCATCGCTGGGGCTCTCTCCAGAGCGCAGAAGTGTGGGGATGCTGAGTGCTTTTAACCCTTTCCGATAGATAAGGGCTGAGACACCCTTGTGTGCTTAGGTTTCGGGGTTTGCTTGTAAGAATCTTAAACAGTTGAGTATTAAGGACGTGTTTAGTTTGACTGGGTCTCAAGGGGTAGAATTAGCTGAATTTTTAGTGAAACTAATTCCACTTACATGGAGGTGGAATTCCTTTTCATAGAGGTGATATAAGTCTTCTTGGGACGTTCAGTTTTCCAGTTTTATAGAACATTCAGGCCATGATTTTCCAAGGGTTTTGAGTAAATTTTGATTTCAGAAATGCAGTCGGCTCTGCTATTTTGTTGCTCTGGTGAAATATTAATAGACTGTAGTTGGCCCGTAACTTCATTAAATTGGCATACTAAATTCTAAAGGTAGTTTTTAGTTACCAAGAGTTATAGCCGACTTAGAAGTATCTACTGTAGAATTTCCTGGAATCATTTCTAAATTAGTAAAATAAATATTTATTTTTGTGCACACACACATCATGCCACATGTGGAGGTGCCCACAGTTGCCATACAGGAGTCTGATTCCCCAGGAGCTGGAGTTACGGGCGGTTGTGAACTGCCTCAACCTGTGTCCTCTTCCAGAGTAGTGCGTGGTCTTAACTACTGAGCCTTCTTACTAGGCTCCGACCCTAAACTCTGAGTAGAAATTTAATAAAGAATTTCCATTTCCGAATGAGAACTTGGTGAAGATTACTTAAGTTTTAAGATGTGATAATCGCCGCCAGTGGTGGCCCATGCCTTTAATTCCAGCACTTGGGAGGCAGAGGCAGATGGATTTCTGAGTTCAAGGCCAGCCTGGTCTACAGAGTGAGTTCCAGTACAGCCAGGGCTACACAGAGAAACCCTATCTTGAAAACAAACAAACAAACAAAAACAAACAAGCAAACAAACAAAAAAAAAGAGGTGATAATCGTGTAAATAAACCAGTGCCAATTGCTGGACTCCTGCTAGAACTCTGGACTTCTGTGTGTTAGCATTTGTCCCTGGACGGTTGCAGATGAGCGTTCACCTTCCAGTGGGCAAAGAAAACCTAAACTGGTTATTAGTATAGGACGCTGTGATTACCAGCAATAATGTGAAGAAATGACGTTTTCTCTCTCACACAGATGGGGCACAGTTATTTTTAGCTGCTTTGTTTGCATCGGACAGGTAAGAAAAGCCAAAATATTTATCTGTTATTTGAGAATGACTTTGCAGTCTTATTTAATTAATTCCCTTAGCAAAAATATGTTGAACGAATGAATGGATTAATTTGTTAATTAATCAGGCCCATGAATGGCCATGTGGAATCATTCATTTTATACCTTAAATTCCATTATCTGTCCTCTTCGCTGTGATCAGCAGAAGCCACTTGGGAGGGAGACGGGTTTGTCCAGCTCTCTGCTTGCGGCATGGTGGCTGGAGCTTGAAGCAGCTGGTCACACCGGAAGTGTCGGGCGCGCGCTCAGCTTTCTGTCTTCTCTGTGCTGCTGCTCAGCCCATAGAGCGGTGCCATGCACACTGGGGTGGGTAACTTAACCCAAAAGATCCTCCCAGATATGCTGGAGGTCCTGCTAAATGCATGAACATTAACATTTTAATTTCTCAAATTTAGTAGTGTAGGCTAGTGAAATTGTTGTGGAAATGAGGATTTGTCATGCTACTTACTTATAAATATCTCAAATGTATTTATTTTTTTTTACTATTCAAATTACAGGTTATTTTTGCTCTGGGTGGTATATTTAATGCTTTTTGGCTGATGGAGCTTGGGAGGTTTGTGTTTGGGTAAGTTATATCTTAATTTCTTGTTATTTTAGCATGGTTATTAAGGACCTTCAGTGCTGAGGGTTAAAGCTAGGCCTTCCATATTCCAACCAGTCCACTGACCCGCCCTTCTAGTGCTTTATTAAGGATTTAAGAAATACTTTATTGTCTCTTGTGAGGCGTTTACTGCTCTAGATGCGGTGGGACCTGGGAGAGGGGAGCCCATAACTGAGGCAGAAGAACGTGGAATCGCAGACTTTATTCAGAGCATCAGACAGTTCATACTGTGAGTCTTAAGAAGAGTCACAGGAAGTCTAATGACAATCACAAGGACAAGCCACATGTGGCCAAAACATGTTTTCCCATACAGGCGTGTAAACTACAGCAGCCGGCTGTAATGGAGTAAACTCACTCCTATCCACCACACCTGGGAGGGACGCAGAAACACACCCCGAGAACATGTTTGTGCTTTTGACACAAGACTCTCATCTTCTTTTCTCATTCACTCTCAGAATTCTCCTCCCAGGATCCCTCTCTTGGACAGACAGTGAGGAATTATTTCAGACCTGTGAAATGTAGCATATTTATGTTAGTGTGCTTCTGAGTTGATTTACCTAAGACTTAGTTTTTTGAGTGATCGTGGTTAACTTGTAGAGTTCAAATATTTTAAGCTTCTTCAGAAATGCTTTCCCTGAGCTTTTTAAACTTGATTATATTGAAAACTTACTTAAATCTCATTCACAGAAGTATGTCCCATCAGTTTGTAGGTTGGTAACCCTGGGCCTCTTCCTCTTCCTTAGCGCGTGGCATGTATGTTTTTCTGCTCCCTGAGGTGTCTTGAATTAGTGCAGAATCACTGGGATGGCTTCCCCATGAACATTTCAGTGTCTGTTCACAAACCTGTTCTGAGTCCAGCCTTGGGCATCCTGCCCTGAGGGCTGCAGTGCAAAGAAGGAAAGTCTTTCCCAGAGCCCCAGGGCATGTGGGTGGATTCAGCGCATCCCAAGGGGAAGAGAGTATATGTAAGGGCATGGAAGAGTAAATGGCCACATGGGGGGGGGCGGGGTAGAAGGGAGAGTGGGGACTCATGTGTAGATGAGAAGGAAGGTGCCTTTGCTAGGACCGAGCCGCGGCGGGACTAAGGGATGAATGAAATGGACCTCGGGGGTAGTGATAAGTGTGTGGATCTAAGTGAAGGGAAATTAAAACCCAAGCAGTAGAAGCACGCTGGCTCTGCAGGAGCCTCGCACGTTGGCCTGAGCATGAGTTTCCATCTGTACAGAGTGTGAGTGGAGGCCTCTCCTCCATGCTGGTGCTCTGCACTGGACACACGCTGTAGCTCCTCTCACCGCCTGCCACCACTAACTCAGCATGCCGACTCCTCCAACACATCTCAGTAGATAAGAGCAATTGCATCTTAGAGTGTGTGTGGGCTGCCTGTGTCCTGATGTCTGCTGCAGAGACTCATGTGAGGCTGGAGGTGGAGTCATCTGGCAGCTTGTTCTGCATGTTGGATACTCGGGTGGGTGCCCTGAAGAGCATGCTTATTTTCAAGCGATACCTCTCGTGTGGCTTATTTTGTGGTACCGTGGAGGTGGTTACGCTTCCTATAAAGTAGCTTAGGACTCCAGCTGTGAGCGTTGGGCTGCAGTGGCAGTTGACATCTCTGGGATGCTCATGGCCACCCAGTCTTGCTTCACGGTGTCTTACTGGCTGAAACACTTAAGCCCTCCTCCCTTCAGGAGGAGACAGAAATCCCACTTCCCTCAGGGAGGAAGAAAATGGCTAAGTGGGATTTCTTTCAAAGCTCTGACTTTTCTTCTTCTATATTTAGGATTGGTGGAGAGTCCTTAGCAGTTGCCCAGAATACATATGCTGTGAGTTGGTTTAAAGGCAAAGAATTAAACCTGGTGTTTGGACTTCAGCTCAGCATGGCCAGAATTGTAAGTATGGTGACGGATATGGTGGGGCCCAGTAGGAAGCACGAGACTGAGTCTTGTAACGCTCTCTAGCCATAGAAAGAAGGATGCTAGGGCACCCTTGGGTGTGAAGAAGCAGCAGTGATCTCTATGGATCCCTTCAAAACACTGGTGTGTCGTTGTTGGTGCCTCTCACCCGTTCATCTGAAGGCAGCAGTCTCCTGCCTCCGCACATCTGTGTCATTAGGCATTCAGGGGACAGTTGGCTTGGTATGTGGGAGCTGTGAACTGAAGTCTTGTCTTCCTGATGGCACAAAGCACTCTGACCGTGGAGCCACTTTTAGCCCTGTTTTTCTATATTTCTGTAGGACTTAGACAGACATTTGTCTTCAGTGAAGCACTCATAAACATTCATTAGTTCAAAGCATCTGAATAAAGCTTGCCTAATTTCTCACCCATTTGGGTACTTTGCCTCAAAAATTTCTCCATTCATCCACCCAGCCACCCACCGACCCACCTTATCTGTCCGTCCGTCTGTCTGCCCATCTATCCACGTCCGTCCGTCTGTCCGTCCGTCCATCCATCCATGTTCTGCTTCCACATTTCCATTGGTAGGAAGCTCACTCTGTAGTGGGGCAGTCCATTCTCTCTCAGTTAACTTTTTTTTAAAAGACTTACTATGGTGTCCTGGCTGGCCTGGATCTTTCTGTATAAATCAAGCTGGCTTTGAACTCACAGAGGTCTGCTTGCCTCTGCCTTTAGAGTGATGGGTTTAAAGGTGTGAGACACCACAAACATCTGACGCTCCACCTCACACAAAGGGCCTTTTCTGCCTGCCTCCACTGTCTTGCCTTCAGTATTAGTTGTTTGCAGTTGACGTGCGATGGCTCTCCAGGTCCTGATCAGGCATGGTTCTTTCCGGCTCTAAGCCATCTGACAGGAGGGCCCGCTTCCTCGCCGAGATGCTCACATCTCATGGATTTATCTCTGTCAACCAGACTCCTGGTGTTTAGAACTAGAAAGGATTGCGGTGTTTTATATTTTGTCTTAGGGTACCCAGGAGATCTAGTGGTTTGATTAATGCATCCTGTGAGATAGGAAATCTTAAGTATCCGCACCCGGCTCTGGCTGGGGGTGGGGGTTGAGTGTTGTTTTGATTTTCCTTTGTAGTTTGCTCCCTTTGAGCTGTTTCAGCAAGCACGTGACAGGAGCCAGGTGACAGGAGCCAGGTGACAGGACCAGGTGACAGGACCAGGTGACAGGAGCCAGGTGACGGGACCAGGTGACAGGACAGTGACAGCGCAGTGGCAGCTCTCCTGAGGAGTTAGCCACTGCGGGGAAGCTCACTTTGTTTCCCTGCCTTCTGCTACCCTCCTCCTGTAGTTCCTGAGACTCAGGCCCCATCTCCTGTCTCTCCCGCCTCTCTGTCAGATCCTCCTCTCCCCATGGCTGGCACGTGACAGGCTCTAGGCTGTGGCTTTGGTATCTTCTCTTGCAGCACTCAGAGCCTGGGAGATCTTACCTGGTTTTGCAGGACTGAATAGCCTTGCCTTGCTTCCGGGTTCATGACACGTGTCTGGGCTTTCCCTTGAATTCCTCACGTGTATTCAGTGTTTCCCTTGGCTGTCTCCATCCAGGCCTTTCTCCCCTACTCCTGACTCACACAGGCTGTCCAGTTTCCCCGAACTGAACTGCTGCTGTACCCAGTTCTTCATATTCTCCCCACCATTCCTCAGATCCGCTCTTGCTGAGTTTCTCCTCAGCAAGGGCTACTCTCGTCATGTGGCTTCTTACACAGAACATTGGTGTCATCCTGTGTTCCAGCTCCTTCCATCCTCCGACACACCCGTGTTCGGAGCACGTCTCGCCGTGCTGCCAGCAGCCTGCTCTCAGAGCCACCTTTCCTGTTTCTGCCTGTTGCTGGAGCGTGGCTGCTGCCTTATGTCTGACTCTGTGTCCAGTCTGAAGACACTAGCCAGCCAGAGCTGCCTTTCAGGACTGCAGAGGGAGGCTTATCCAGGATCGCAAGTTCTCTCATCTCTAGCCCACTGTCTTAAGTTCTTTTCTATTGCTATAACAACCCCATGACCATGATCTTGACCATGACCAAGGCAACTTACAAAGGAAAATGTTTAATTAGGCTTATGGTGTCAGAGGATTAGAGCCTCTGATGGCAGAGCAAAGGCATGGTGGCCGGAACAAGGGAGAGCTCACATCGGACAAGGGAGAGCTCACATCCTGACAAGGGAGAGCTCACATCGTGACCTGTCAGCAGGAGGCAGAGAGAACACACTGGGAACGGCATTAAGTCTTTTTAAATCCTCAGAGCACATCCTAAGTGTCGTCAGAGTTCTAAAGAGTTATAGAATGAATCTGTGTATTTAGTAGAATGACTTACAGGCTACAGCCCAGCTAATCCAGCAGTGGCTGTCTGTGAATAGAAGGTTCAGGAATCCAGTAGTGGTGCAGGAAAGAAGGCTGGATGTCTCAGCCGGTCTTCAGTATATGCTGCAATCCTGAAGACGTACGCTCTAGCACCAGTGGAGGAATGGACTTGCCAGCAAGGAGAGAGCAGGCAGGCAAAGAGCAAGAGCTTCCTTTCTCATGTCCTTACACAGGCTTCCAGCAGAAGGCGTGGCTCAGATTAGAGGTGGGCCTTCCACCGCAGAGATCTAGATTAGAGGTGGGTCTCACCAGATTATCTTCTGCGTAATCTGGATTCTGCTTACACTCAGCCTCTGTAAGGGAACGTCCCCAGTGTTAGGAACTGAGAGACTGTGTGCTTCCTCCCCCAGGGAAGCACAGTGAACATGAACCTCATGGGCTGGCTGTATGGGAAGATCGAGGCCGCACTGGGCTCAGCCGGCCACATGACCCTGGGCGTGACACTTTTGATTGGTGAGTGACGCCTTGTGTCTCATGTTTTGTCCCTTCTGAGGGCCTGTGGTAGGAGATGTACCAAACGGGTCAGAACTCCGGACTCAGTGTCAGACTTCCGTCCTTAGAGGTTATGTATGGTCTGCCCTCCACACGCAGTTCCTTAGTTGGTTTGACTGTTTAGGAAAAGACGGTCATAGACCTTGTTTGCGCTTTCATTGCCGTTTCTGAAGGAGGATCTGATTCTCCCTGTGTACCTCAGTGCGACTCCATATCGTATGTTCAAAGCGATTGTGGGTGTGAGGGCAGGTCAGCCGGCAGTGTGCCCAGGTGACTCACAGGAGCAGGCAGCAGGGGGAAGACTGGGTCCCTCTGCTCGCGCTCAGCCCCTGGAGGATGGTGTGTGGGGGCAGTGCAGAGCCCTGAGCGGAGGGCAGGAGCCTGCTCATAGCTAGTTCCTTCATCTCAGACAAGAACATTTATCTCAGTTTTCTGAAAAGTTCTGGGTCTTTGCGCACTGTGTGTGTCCTTGTTGTCCCTAAGATCTATGAGCCCGAGCGTCATGGCACCAGGTGTTGAGTGGCGTGTCACCGAGTGGAAGGTGAGGCCCCGCGTGTCCCTTGCAGGCTGCTCTCAGCACAGATTCCCAGACGCGGTGTCAGCATCTGTCCCTGTGTCAGTGGCTTCTCACAGGGCTCCACGGTGGCTCGTGGCACAGTGAGGTGAAGGCTTGATTCTGCGGCTCTTTTATCCCTTGTATTGGCCGGATGCTCACAGCCTGGTTACAAGAGGGTGGTGGAGGGGCAGTGCCTCAGGGCTGTCCATCCCAGACCCTCCTTCTCGAATGCTTAGTCTCAGGTAAGCTTTTCTATGTGCATTTAGTTTTCTCCATGTGGAGTTATGTAGCGTTTTAGAGGTAGAGAAGGCAAGTTATTGAGTGAGGACTTCTCTCGTCACACACGGGGAGCTGAGCCTCACAGAGGCCGAGTTACATCTAGAGCCGTCATTGACGGCGGGCAGCAGAACCCCTGGCTGCTGGCTGGCTCCTTACAGCAGCTCCTATAGTGTACAGGGCAGAGAACCGTTTCTTCTCTGCTCCTTCTTTCTGTGATGTATGTGTGTGTCCACATTGTTCTGGTGTGTCCACATGTGTGTGCAGATGAACATGTTACATGCATGTAGAGTCGAGAGCTCAATGTTAGGTGTCTTCCACGACCATTCTCCACCTTCGTTTTGGAGACAAGGTCTCTCAGTGAGACTCACTGATCCAGGTAAGACCGGCTGACAGCGAGCCTAAGGGTCTGTCTGTCTGTTGTCACCTTCCCATGGCCAGTCATGTGCTCCCCAGCCTACAAGACCGCAGTGTTTGGTTCTAGTGCTTTCCTTCTAATTGCTAATCTTCGGTTGAGAAGCAGCTGGGGTGAAGCCTGCCTGCCGGGTGTCTGCCGTTCTGTTCCTGCGTCGGTGCCGCCAGGCTTTCCTTCCGTCTCTAGCCTTCCCTCTCAGTGGCCACACTCCGCTCCTTCCAGTGTGCCGCTTGCCCCAAGCCCCTGGGCCGCCCTTTCTAACTCTGCTCTCCTTTTTTCTTTCTAGGGGGTATAACGTGCATCCTTTCACTAATGTGTGCTTTGGTCCTTGCTTATTTGGATCGGAGAGCAGAGAAAATACTTCATAAAGAACAAGGAAAAACAGGTACATGGTGGTGACAGTAGAGAGGGACTTAGGGGAGCGTTACAGGTGACCGACAGTAACGCCAGCGCACTGCGCAGTGCGTGCTGCTGGTCCCGGGTCCACGTCTGCTTCTCTCCAGTTCTGTTTGCACCCCCCATTTTAATGTTTTAGCACAGTGTTCATTCCTGATTTTGTTTTGTATATTAGTAAAATGATTTTAGTTCTATAGTACCAGCTTCTGCTTTTTTCCTCCTAGGACTTGGTAACGTATCTCACAGACGATGTTTGTGGGATCTTCTGGAAAAATGTTTTTATTATTATTATATGAATAAAAACGATGACTAATGATGACTGCAGGTGCTCAGGTTTATGAGATAATGCGTCTTCCTTTTCTGAAGGTGAAGTCATTAAGCTGACGGATATAAAGGACTTCTCCTTACCCCTGATACTGGTCTTCGTCATCTGTGTCTGCTACTACGTGGCGGTGTTCCCTTTCATTGGGCTGGGCAAGTGAGTGTCCCCCACCATCCCAGTTATAACCGTAATGAGTGCTGAATCACATCAACGAGGGGGGTGGTTCTTTGCAGTTAATTTTCCTCCCTCGGACACTGTTTACTTAGACTGATTATCTTACATTCTGGGATACAGTGGGTGGTTTGAGCTCCAGGTTCAACATTGATTTACTACTTTATCCTCTTGAAGAAAGACTTTTAAACTTCTCTTTCTGTCCGTGCATCAGGAGGCCGCCTGCTGAGATGGAGGTTGTACACTGTCTGCCTCAGGCAGATTCTGCCAGACTGAGTCAGGGTTCAAGGCGGGCCCTTGCTTGTCTCGCCTGCCTCCCTCCACAGTCTGCTGCGGCGTGAGAGTGCATATGGAGGATGTGCTTTTGTGTCTCTGTAACCTTGGAGACTAACCCTACTCCACAGGGAAAGGCCCTCTGCACTCCTGCTTTTAGATTTGCTGTTCTGAAAATGTGCCAGCCAGTCTCGGTTACACTGTAGCAGATCGCTTTAGAGCGGATAGGAGATAATAGTGGAAGGAAAGCTTATTCAGTGTCAAGAGTTGTTAACCCTTTCTTTATTTCTTTAAAACAAAGAAGTTCTTTCTAATGTGCATGCTTTTCTTTTTAATTTTAGAGTTTTCTTCATGGAGAAATTCAGATTTTCTTCCCAGTCAGCAAGTGCAATTAACAGGTATTTGGTGTAATCTGTAGGTGCTTGTTGCGGTGTGTGACGAGTGCTTGGGCAGAGGCCACATGTGTGACGTGTTCATAAGCAGAGGCCACATGTGAGAGGCCACGATGATCTCGTGACTGCAGCCCCTCTCCTCCCACATCCCCAACACTGCAGTGCCCCACCCCCACCCCATCCCCAACACTGCAGACCCAGATCCCAGGAGCCTGGATTTGCATAAAGAGAAAACCCAAAGAATTCATGGATTGATTTTTATAGTTTTGTTCTCTGGTGCTTATTTTGGAAGGGTGCTAAACTGGAGAGTGAGGCTTTGCTTTGGGGGTGGTTTTGGGGAGTCCTTTGATGCTTAGTTTCTAACGGTGTTGTGCTCTATTCACTTATTATTTCTCTGGGCAGTATTGTGTATATCATATCAGCGCCCATGTCCCCAGTATTTGGACTCTTGGTGGATAAAACCGGCAAGAACATCATCTGGGTCCTGTATGCGGTGGCCGCCACCCTCGTGTCCCACATGATGCTGGCCTTCACCTTTTGGAACCCATGGGTTGCTATGGTAATGTCGAGAGAACCCCAAGTCCATGTTCGCTACACCCAGCAAACCCAGCTGGCAGCTGAGGGGGCGTGACTTGTCTTTCATTTTGACAAAGTAAAATTTTATTTAAAAAAGAATGGTCCATTATTTATAAAGTTTTCTTTTTCAGTTGGCTTATTGAGTAGGGAATCTCCAGTACTGAAGTAGAATTTAAAATAAAGTAGTCTCATGATTAGAAAGCTAATCACCGCATGCCTGTAATCCCAGCACTTGGGAGGCAGAGGCAGGCGGATTTCTGAGTTCGAGGCCAGCCTGGTCTATAGAGTGAGTTCCAGGACAGCCAGGGCTACATAGAGAAACCCTGTATCAAAAAAACCAAAAAAAAAAAAAAAAAAAAAAAAAAAAGAGAGAGAGAGAAAAGAAAAAAGAAAAGAAAAGAAAAGAAAGAAAGATAATCACTTCCAGTTATTTTTCTGAACTTCACTAAAGTAAGTCATTTCCTTAAAAGTGGCCAGTCTTCCGGCCCAGTTTCTGTTCATTTGACTTTGACTCTCAGTAGGTGTAAAAGGTGGCAGTAGGTCCAGGGAGGCCAGGCCGAGTGCTGTGTCTCTTTCTTGTTCTTAAAGGGACATTTTGAGCTTAAGTAGTTACGGACCTGGTGGCCAGCTCCACGGAAGCCTTCCTACGGGGACATCAGGTTCTAGAAGTAGCGAGGCTGCGGTAGAGGCTCTGAACAGTGGCCATCTTGACAGATGTGACAAGAGCTTGCCAGCCATGCACAGATCTGCCCGTTTTCCCTGCTGGTATTGGTGTCAGCATTATTTCATATTTACCAGTCTGATGGGTACATGTCATACATAATTTAAATCATACTTTATTTTAAACATTTGAGCGCTATTCTTGCTTATACATAGCTAACATGACCTCCAGCTTCTCTGCAGGCTCGGCGGGCCTGGGCCCACAGCTCTCCTCCATCCGCAGGCATGCCGCTGCCGCAGTACTTGGCTAGTGCCTTTTGTGTTGAGGAAAAGGCAGTCTCGCAGAGTCTGACAGGTGCGGGCGATGGCCTTCTGTCCCCGCTCTGCTTCTCAGCTCAGAACCGACCATCCAGAGGCACTGGATTGGTTACTCTGCCTTGATTACTTCCTTTGTAATTAAGGAAAATCAGGTTGCCTGAAAGCTTGGGTATGAACTTTTTGCCAGGTAGCTGTGCCCTTGACTGGACAGTGGCCCAGATAGTTTATGTCTATTTATATCACAAGTGAAGATGATTAGGACAGTGGAGGGTACTGAGAGAGGCCCACAACTGTCCTTTGTGTTTAAAATGTTAGTCTGATTACAGTAACTAGGTGTGCACTGTCTTAGCTAGTATGTCACTTTCGCTGAGATCACCTGTCACCTGATACATACTGCACTGCTCTGTCTTCGCGTCTAGTGTCTCCTGGGGTTCGCCTACTCGTTGCTGGCCTGTGCATTGTGGCCAATGGTGGCATTCTTAGTTCCGGAGCACCAGCTGGGAACTGCATATGGATTGTGAGTATTGCATTTCTGCCACAGCTCTTACATACACAGCCTTCGACTTGTTAGCAGTTACCAGAACATCCTGTGTGTTCTAATGTCGTTACTCTGTGTGCTCAGGGTTCTGGGACAGCTCCGCCCCTGCATACGACTAGAATCAGTTAATCTACTTAAGCAGGTGTACTGTGTGGTGTTTCTGGTCACTTTCCCTAATTGTGACCTGAGGAGAACAACCCAGTAGAGGAGCACTCATTAGCTCCTGGCTTTAGAGATTTCAGTCTTCGCTCTGTTGATTCTGGGCCTGTGGTGAGGCAGACCCATCCTGGCAGGCAGGAAGCACGCAGACAGATATGCACGCATGTGCTTACTCACACACATATGTCTACACTAAGGCTTTTCTTCCTCCATTAGTCAGGGTTCTCTAAAGCAGTAGAATTTATAGAACACATTTCTCTATGCAGAAAAAAACTTATTAGATTGACTTACAGGCTGTGGTCCAGCTAATCCCTTGTCTTAGGGTTCTATGGCTGTGAAGAGACACCATGAGCATGGCAGTTCTTAGAAAGGAAAACATTTCATTGAGACTGGCTTACATTTTAGAGGTTTAGTTTATTCTTGTCATGGAGGGGAACATGGCAGCATCCAGGCAGACATGGTGCTGGAGAAGGAGCTGAGAGTTCTACATCTTGATCTTTAGGCAGCAGGAAGAGAGCTGAGACACAGATGTATTTCCTCCAACAAGGCCACACTTCCTATTCCACTTTCTGTGAGCCTATGGACGCCATTTTCTTTCAAACTACCAAGTCCAACAGTGGCTGTCTATGAATAGTAGTTGTTTAGTCGACAAGGCTGGATATCTTAGCTGGTCTTTAGTATATGCCAGAATGCCAAAAGAAGTAGGCTCTAATGCCAGTGAAGGAATGGACTTGCATTCAGAGAGAACAGACAGGCAGAGACTAAAAGCTTCCTTATTTGGGCTTCCAGCAGAAGGTGTGGTTCAGATTAGAGGTGTGTCTTCCCATCACAAAAATCCTGATTAGACGTGGATCTTCCCACTTTAGTTTAAGTGACTATCCCTCATGGTGTGCCCTCCATTTGAGGGTTTGAGTTAGTTCCAGATGCAGTCCAGTTGACAAGAACAGCCTCACACTGCCCTTTTATTCTATTCGGGCCTCCAGCCTATGGGATGGTGCTGTTCATATTCAGGTCTTTCCCACTTAAGTTACTCCTCTTTGGACATGACCAGCAGTCACGCCTAGAAGAGTGCTTTTCTGTTAGGTGCTTCTTAGCCTAGTCAACTGTAGTTACACTTGGCCATCAACCAGGGTAAGCCTCTAGCAACTTAGGTGGAGTAAACTATAACCTATAAGATGTGATTACAGACATGACCACTCCTGTTCCTTGACCTCTCAGTAGGAGTTTGATTCCTGTCCCAGGCCCCCAAAGGCAAAGGGGGCATCTGCTCCAGTGGCTGCTGTGCAGACAGCTCTCTTCATTCAGGAAGACATTTTGTATTTCACTTGCCTTGGAGCAGATGATCTAGTAGCAGAACAGTCTAGGATAAAACCCAAGACTTGCTGGATGTGGTGATGCACGCCTTTAATTCCAGCACTCTGGAGTCAGAGTCAAGTGGATCTTGGTGACTTTGGGGCAAGCTTGGTCTACACTCCAGGCCAGCCAGGGTGACAGTCTCCTTGTCTCAAACCAAAATCTATCAGTTTGCTCTCTGAAAGTCTATCAAAGCACCAGTAGCGTGTGGTTTCGGATGCTAATGCTAATAGCGTATGAAGTCTGCGTATGGAGACTTTGACAGTGATGTGTTCCTGTATCTGGAAATTGTAGCATGCAGTCTATTCAGAACCTCGGGCTGGCCGTCATCTCCATCCTTGCTGGCATGATACTGGATACACAGGGATACTTGCTTCTGGAGGTGTTCTTCATTGCCTGTGTTTCTCGTGAGTTTGCCACGTGGCTGTGTTTGGTTTCTTAGAGTAAAGTGTTGACGTTTTTACAGCTGGGCTTTGTCATACTGTTTAAGCTAGACAGTGTGCCTCAGCGAGTACGCGTGGAGGGCCAAGCTCTGCCTGGCTCTCTGAGGTAGCTCTGGGCTTCTGGGAGGCCAACAGTAAAGTTCTGATTTTGTTCGTCTGTAAAGGCTCATGGTTTTTCAGGTGAGAAATCCCTTCAGAACCACTTCTTTGAAATGACAAATGGGCCAGGAGCTACCAGGAGTTTGGGGGACAAGAAAGAGGGTCAGGGCAGGCACTGGCTGGGAGGGTGTGGCTGGCTGGGAGGGTGTGGTTGGGAGGGTGTGGCTGGGAGGGTGTGGCTGGCTGGGAGGGTGTGGCTCCCTCTCCTGTAGGGCCTCTGCTGTTCTCTGGCTCTGCCATGCCTGGGCTAAGAAGCAGTGGCTCCCTATGGGGATAGACGCTGTGCCACTTCAGGGCTCTCAGAAGCGAGGACGAACAGTGGCCTCTAGCTGCTGATCAGGAGGGATTTGGTCTGTGCTTGAGTTTGACTGTGCCGGCGTCATTTACAAGTGTGCCTTGTGTTTTTTCAGTGTCACTGTTAGCTGTGGTCTGTCTGTATTTGGTGAACCGTGCCCAAGGTAAGCAGCTCTGTGGGTTTCTTCTTCCTCTCAGGTGGGTCGTCTCCAGGGCCAGTGTTTTCTTTAGGTTGCGTTAGTGATTTCCCAGTCTTAGGGACTGGAACCTAGGTTTATAATCACACATTCTGGACCATCACATCTGTTAGAATCGCCTTTATGCAATTCATCTCTAGGAAGATCAATGTTTCTTAATAAAAAAAAAATCTCAGGTGTATATCTCAGGTGTATATTAGCAAAAACCCCTAAGCCCCTCATATTTTCATTTCTAAAAAGAAAAAGTAAAACCTTTCACTTTAATGTTGAACATGCTTGATTTAGAATTAGAAATAACCGGTTTTTAAAACTAGTATATGCTAATATGCATTAGAGTTTTTTTTTAAAATATGAATCCGATGCCACCTTTATTAATCTTTGACTGCCTGTCTTTAAAGAGCCTGGTAGACTGTAACGGAGAATGCCACACGGTGTTGCCTGTATAGAGTTCGATTTGCTTTAATTTTTCTTAGTTTTCAGTATTACCAACATTTAACACGGTGTTTTCGTTGACAACACATACCTTCACACTTAAAAATAGGAAGCTAAAATTAAAGCATGATTATAGGACATATTTTTTTAATCTTGCACCAGTTTATGCAAATATTTGTGTGTGATTGAATTTTAATTACTCATGTTACTTAAAGTGACTATGTTCACTTATGTTTTAGGTGGGACTCTAAATTATTCTGCAAAACAAAGGGAACGGATGAAGCTTTCTTAGCCAGAGTGAGTACTTAAGGGGGAAGCTGGGGTCTTGAAACTCTTAACTAGGAGTGTTTATTTCGAGTTAGGTTTGGACTTTATAGATATTAGTTGCCTTCTTGGTTTTTAAGAGCTAATAATTAGGTCTGGAAAAAGCAGCACGAAATTCTTCAGGAAATCTAAGATGGCCATCAAGGCATAAAACGAAAGAAAGAAAAGGAATGGGACTTGGAACACAGAACAGGCCGCAGGGATCATTCGTGGAGTGTGCATGGCCCCGCCCTGTGCCTGTGCTGACTGTGTGTGCCCTGCTCTCTGTCAGCTGCCCCTTTAACAGTGGTCAAGATAACATTTTAACGTTCCCTGTGGCCTACTTTCATTCTGGGTTGGGTTAAAATGCTCTGACCAAAAAGCACCTTGGGGAGGAAACTGTTTCTTCCAGGTTACATATCTGTCATTGAGAGAAGTTGGCAGGAACTTGAAGGGCGAACTGTGGGGGACGGGGAAGGCTGCTGGCTGCTGCCCTCACTCGCTCATGCTCGCCCACCTCGTCTGTACGGCCCCGCCCTCCTGTGCAGGGGTGGGACTGCCTACGGCGCAGGGGGCTGCGTCAATTGACAATTGGACAGTGCCCAGCAGACACGCCCACGGGCCAGTCTGATTTGTATTACATCCTGTCCCTGGTGTGTCCTCACCTGTCTAGGCTGTGTCCAGTTCACACTGTGATAGCTGCATGCTGGAGTCTAGGGTTTAAGTAATTTTATAAGTATGTCCTAAAACACGATGGCATTTCTGTTTCCTGTTATTTCTAAAACTTTTAGCTATTAAGCTTTGTACTGGCTAGTTTTGTGTGTCAACTTGACACAGGCTGGAGTTATCATAGGAAAAGGAGCTTCAGTTGGGGAAGTGCCTCTTTGAGATCCAGCTGTGGGGCATTTTCTCAATTAGTGATCAAGTGAGGGAGGGCCTCTTGTGGGTGGTACCATCCCTGGGCTGGTATTCTTGGGTTCTATAAGAGAGCAGGCTGAGCAAGCCAGGGGAAGCAAGCCAGTAAGGAACATTCCTCCATGGCCTCTGCATCAGCTCCTGCTTCTGACCTGCTTGAGTTCCAGTCCTGACTTCCTTTGGTGATGAACAGCTGTGTGGAAGTGTAAGCTCAATAAACCCTTTCCTCCCCAACTTGCTTCTTGGTCATGATGTTTGTGCAGGAATAGAAACCCTGACTAAGACAAGCTTCTTATGATTTAAAGATGTATTTGTCAATATGCCTCTCATCTGATTATTGAGCTTTGAGACTTGAACAGGGTGAAGTTTGGTAGAACAGCCTGTGGTTTTTCAAGTGGGTGGCACTCTGTAGTGTTCATGTAAGAAAGTTGGAAATGAGAGGTTAAGGAGCCGGCACCAGAGGTCAGTTCCCAGTGGCCATGCTGGGTGTGTCAGGAATGAGTAGAGCAGCGGCTCCAGGGAACCCAGGCTCTCTCCCCTGGGTGCCCGCACGCCAGTAAAAATGATGCTGCTTACTCCGGAGTTCACAACGTTACACTCTCATTCTGAAAACGGCACGGGGCTTCCTGTCTTTTTTACTGCTTTTTGGTGATTTCCTGTGTTATGTTTTGCAGATGAAGCTCTGAAATGACTACCATGAGAAGGGGTAGCATTCCCTGCTGACTGGAAACCTTCAGGACGAGCTTCTTTTATAAAAAAGTCATGTAGAAAAATAATAGAGTGGAAAATATATTTATATTTGAAATATTTCTACTTAAAGTGGTTCACGCAGACTTTTAGCCTTTCGTAACCATGTGTTGTGGAAGATTTCTAGTCAACAGTGAACAGTTTAGGAAATCTGGAACATTCAGGCAAGGACCTCTGTCAGGATCTGCATCTTCTGCTGGGGTGATCTCTAATAAGAGCATCCTTCGGATGTGTGTAGCCTTTCCTTGTATTATAGCAGGAAAAAGGGAAAAGCCCACAGAACACGAGGGGCTGGGGTGGAAGACTGTTACATACGTAATAAAGAATGACAATTTTACCGCACTCACTGTGTCCTAGAGAACAGCTGCTCCATAGTCCCCACTAGGGGATTGTGTGTGAATGTCTTAGTGATGGCTGCTGAGCAGCAAACCTTTGAAAGTGTTTCCTTCTCCTTAAAGACAATAAAAGTGTCCTTCGATTTATGATGGCTGCCTATGTCCATGGGTGCATAAAACCAATGCAAAAGGGATACTTGATGTCTGCCTTATATTGCAACGCTGATTTCAAGTTTTCTGTGGAAGATAATCTCCAGAATTCAAATCTGCAATAAAGAAAATGTCCTAAGTACAGTCTCATTGAATCGTTTTATAGCTGTAGTACATGCATTGGTTTTATAGGTGTGGTACATGGCATTGTATGTTTTAGAGTTTTCCACCAAGGGCTGGAGAGACGACTCTGTGGTTAAGAACATTTACTACTCTTCAAGAGGACCCCAGTTCAGTTTTCAGCATCCACATGGGGCCCCTCATAGTCACCTAACTCCAGCTCCAGGGGATCCAGCACCCCCTGGTCTCAGGCCCCTGCATGTGTGCCTGCTCATGTATGCACATGCACTCATGTATGCACGCCCCCCCCCACACACACACGATGATGACTCTGAAACTGCAGAAACAGTTTGAAATGCATTCCCTTTCTTTTTGGTTTATAGTTTGTTATACATTCTTCACGTGTGAGTTTCGAGGCTTTGACTGCATGTGGCTCTTGTAGCACATGTCAAGTGCACTAAGTGGCCCCTCCGCACTGGCCCTGCCCTTTCCACTGTGTGTCCACACAAGGTGTGGGAGCCTCCACACGTTTATGAATGGGTTGCAAGCCTGCCCGTCTCACAGGGTGTCCATTGCGGTCTCCTTCCCTAGAGTGTTCTCCAGTGCACACTCTAACCTGGTCTCATCTGACTTCAACAAAAACCCTGGTTTCCAGCCCAGAATCATCCTAACAGAAACGTCTCCAGGTACTCAGACTGTATACAATTGATGATACCTATGGACTTTGAAAAGCTCACACTGTGCCTTTTTAGCTCACTTTGGTTTGTCAGGAATTTGTGTCCCTGAGGGTGTGGGGTGTATTTGACCCTTCTTAGATTGTCAGCTCCAGGAGAGCAGGAACATTGCCTGGTGCGTTAGTGACTGTAGCGCAGTGCCTAGCATGATGTGTGTACAACCCTTTTTCTTTTTGAATAATGTATAAAATAAAAATTAATTGGAATCACCTATCTGGAGGATAAATGGCAATACAAATAAAATGACCCAAGAAGGCTCCGTAGGCTGCCTGCCTTCTGGCTTAGGAAACTTACATTTAATATATACTGCTAGGAAACTGTTGGCCAATCAGGTATATTCTAAGGCAGCAGCATCTTTCTGGGCTTTATAATGGCCTGACAGGGCGTCGTTCACATCTGTAGTTTGAGTTGTTTTTGTGGTGCTGCAGTGTGTGTGTGTGTGTGTGTGTGTGTGTGTGTGTGTGTGGCTGAGCCAGTGCTGGGCCACGTGTGTGTTAGACACAGGCTTCTGACCAGGGGAGCAGCCCCAAGACAAGCTTTGGGAAGTGCATTCTGTGGAGGTTAGAGCGCTCATGTGTATGGGTAGAGTTCTTCCCATTATAGTGCTGGCAAGAGTGCTGAGTTCAAGAGATACCAAGAACTGTTTCAACTTACCTACAAGCTGGTTGACGGGGGGTGGGGTTGGAGGGGTGTGTGTGCAGGAGTTGTCAGCTTTAGCCTCTTAATACTGTGCCAAAACAAAACACAAGTGGGAGTTTTCACGGGGAGGTGCAAAACACATGACTATTTAGCCTGGGAGGGGAACCCACTACACACCAAAGTATCAATTACACTGAAGTCCAGCTTGGCTAACCAGTGAGTCCTCCTCTTCCTGTCTTTTTCATCAAGGTCTTGCTACAGAGCCTTGAATAGCTTGGAACTTGCTATGTAGACCCTTTGAGCTCAACTCAGATTTCCACTAGGATTAAAGGGGTGTGCCACCACACTCCAAGGAGCTGGGGTTTTAGTGATATCACAGGAGCAGGTGTGACTCACAAGGTTGCATCACACATGAATTCTGACTGACTATACACGCATGCATGTACACACACACACACACACACACACACACACACTGCACACACACACACACCCTGCACAGATGAGGGTAAGTAGACACCAGTTCTCACCCCTAACCAAGAAGCTATCTGCAGTTGGTACCTGTTCCAAAGGAAAAATTAGTTTTCTCAAATGGAGTCTCACTGTGTAAGATTTGGTTAATGAGATTCAGGACATTTGGGACTGCCATGGTGTAGGAGTTTGTCCTTTGAAGTGGGTTCCATGCGTGTCTACAAGTGGCTTTTTGCGCTTCTATTTCCTGAAAAAAAATTGCTTCTGTTCCTTGTCACACTTCTGTTTTTGAAGTTTTATTCTGAGTTGAATTTGAGAGAGAGGCTTTGCTGTCCAGCCCTGGCTGGCCTGGAACTTACAGTAATCTTCTTCCCAGGTGCTGGGGATAAGGCCACCAGGACTGACCCACATTTATTTTTTGACATGTAAAAATTGCTTGTATGTATGGAGTGCCGTGTGACATTTTGATACTTGTGGTTTCAAATCTGAACTGTCTTAGGGTTCCTATTGTAATAAACACCACGACCCACGCCAACTCATGGGGTAAGGGTTTATTTCACCTCACAGCTGGCACTCCATCACCCAGAGAAGCCAGGTCCACAGGAGGCCGCTTCTCACTGCCTTGCTCCTCGTGGCTTTCTCACCGGCTTCCTCATAGCACCCAGGTTCCTCTGCCCAGAGGTGGTGCCAGTCACAGTGAGCTGGGCCCTCCCACACCAACCGTCAATTAGTAAAACGCATAGTCTTGTTCATGGGCCAGTCTGGGCCATTTCTCAGCTGATGTTTCTTTTTCTAAAATGACTAATTTGTGTCTAGTGGATATAGAATTAGCTAATGCAACGCTGTCTTTAAATATAATTCCTCACAGCTAAAAATGATCGAAAATCGATTTAGCTTGCATTTATTTGTTTATTTACTTATTTAATTTATTGAGACTGGGTCTCACGATTAGCTCTGATTGGCCTGGAACTCACCATGTAGACCAATCTGGCCTCAAACTCACAGGGATCTGCCACTCGCTCCATCCTGAGTGCTGGAATCAAAGGCATATGCCAACATGCTGGCTTGGTTAAAAAAAAAAAAAGAAAAAAGCAAACAAAAACAACAACAACCATACACATGCACCACGGTTGTTGTTCATTCTGACTTACATTCTTCCTCCTTACAGCCGCCCTGCTCCGCATGGACTCTTCACCATCATTGATTCATTCCTGAGATCATTGGACAAAGGCTCTTACTAGAGCTGCTGGCTGTCTCGCTCAGAGTGGACCTGTGTGCCTGCCGAGACTGGGACCTATGATGAGTGTCTATGGACTAATTAGAGAACGTGAAAGCTCCAAGGTTCCTCGAGAGCATGGCCTTTGAAGCTCATTATGTGGGTGAAGTTGGCTGACTCGTTTAGGTGAAGAAGCAGTGCAAGGAAGAGCAGGAGAGGCAGGCCAGCTGCGAGGTAGTGGGAACAGTAGAGCTTGCGTAGGAGGGTTTGGGTTGAAAGGGTTGGTGCAAGGCAGCCGGCTAAGGTCTCTTCTCCACGTTCAGCACTGGGGTCTTTGGCTTAGGGAGGAATTTTATGTTGGGGATCAGCAAGACTTAGTTTGCACTTTAGAACAACTGGAAGCAGCAGGAAGGGAATGAGTTGTAGTTAGAGGAAAGGGATACGGAGGCAGGAGAATGGTGGGTAGATGGTAACAGGATGCTGAAGAGACAGTGTACGAACTTCGGCTGCAGCAGGATGGGACGGAGAGACAGATTCTGATGGCTGGGAGCTCCAATTCAATTATGGCCATTCGGGGAGGTGCCCTGAGAAAGGCTCAAATGCAGGTCGCCTTCTAGATTTCTGGCTTGGCTGGAAGGTGCTGCCTATTGACCAATGAGACCATAGGACCGGACTGCAGTTCAGGAGGCAAAGGAGTCCAGTGTTGGCTTTGTGGAGCTTGTAGTAAGTACCCAAGACACTTAGTTTTTGAGTGGACATGGATGGGAAGGGTTCCTAGTGGGACAAGGTTTAGGTTTGGCCACATCGGGGAGGCAGCAAACTGATCCAATAAGAGGTCAAGATGCAGAGCTATTGCAAGACTGTGAGTAGAGGGGTGAGAAGGTCCCAGTTCTAAGGGCACACCCTCTCCCTCTTGCAGGACGTTGGGAAATAGGAAGCAGAGCAATCTACAGAAGCCAGCAGAAGGGGTTAGGTAGGGAGAAACAGCGTGCTGATGTCGAACATGGGATGACGGGGTTTGTCATAAGTGTGCTGTTGAAGCAGCTGGGGACTGGGGTGGTGGCAGGGGTGGGGTGGGGTGGCATGGGGGAGCAGCCGCAGCCAGGAAGAATGATTTAGATTATGAAATCAGGGTAGAATTGCAAAAGGAAGTGTAGCCTACCCTTGAAAAAAAAAAGACAAAAAACAAAAGGCCCAAGGCTATAAAAGGGAGGCCATGGAGAGCCCCCAGTGCAGCTGCACGGCAGGATGGGCTAGTGCCGTTCAAAGGTCTCTTTCCTAACGTGTTCTTCTACTTGCAGAGCGGAGCATTCTCAGACTCCTCGATTCTTCAATTTTCTTGAAATGGCACATTTTGCCTTGTGTTTGTGATTTAAGCACTATAAAAATGCCCCGCTACAGCTTGCCTCGAGAACATAAGTTCTGCTTCTCCACGCAGATTTCTTCATGAAGCCATTCCCTTTGAAGTAGTTTGATACATTCACAGCAACAAGTCCATAACAAACCCAAAAGCTGGGAAATTGAAATCCTCGAGAGATTTAGCTTGTTTATAGGAAAGTAAAAGATAATGAGAATACACAAGTTTATAAGCCCAGGTTATGCTTAATTGCAAGGGATTTTTCCCACCAAGAATTTCCACTTTTTACTGTCTTTGGAAGATAGCACACAAAGGAAAAGTGAAAATTCACGCAGGTGGTTTGTATTCTGGATTTTGTAAAATTGACATCGGTGGTGTTATGGTTTGAATCTGAAGTGTCTCCCAGGGGCTAATGCCGTGCCTGTTGGGGCCCCAGCTGCTGCTTTGAGAGTTCTGAAAACTCTGAGAGGGGGGATCTAGCTGGAGGAAGTAGGGTGCGGGGTGGGGCAGGAGGAGGGGCGTGGCCGATGGAGGCTCTGTTATCCCTGATGACTTTGGCTTGCACCTTTGCTTCTACTCTCTGCTTCTTGTCGGACTGTGATGTGAACTGCTGTGCTCCAGTGTGTCCTCCCCATCGTGAGGAATTGAACCTTCTAGAACTGGAGCCAAAGGAAATCTTTTATTCCTTTTAATTTCCCTAA